>JAQQTP010000071.1:11315000-11902500 GCA_029884605.1 Ormosia emarginata
TGGTATGCAATGGAAGCAACTTCAGAACCTTCGTAAGTTGAGGTTGGCAAGCATCCCCAAAATGGAGTCTCTCCCCGATGGGCTTCAACATGTCACCACTTTAAGAGAGCTTGAAATTGAAGATTGTGCCAATTTGACAAATTTACCGGAATGGATAGCCAGCCTTGGACAATCATTGCAGTTTTTAACAATCAACAACTGCCCTAAGTTGACGTCTTTGCCTGAAGGGATGTGCTGTCTAACATCTTTGCAAACACTCAGAATAATTAAATGTCCGCAACTAGAGGAAAGATGCAAGAAGGAAGTGGGCGAGGATTGGCCTAAGATTTCTCATGTCCCCAAGTTTACGACAAGTTTGTTTTAATCTTCTTTAGGGAGATAAGATCTGAGTTATCTACTTAATATTAAACTTCATTTTTCTTTTAGTTACAATCTAATTTGATCTTAAAATTTACAATGTATTAAATCTTGTTAATTATGATTAAACATTTCGTACATCAATTAGCTCGAATTATTACAGTCAGATTATAGCCTTTTCTTCCTATGCTTGTCCAGTTTGGCCTTCACTCTGTCTTATCTCTACAATATATTTATCTACAAGTGTTTTTATTTTATTTTAATTTTTTTCACGACACATACAAATAAGGCATGGAGCATGGAAGATTTGCTAAAGATTCTACGTGCTTTCCATGGTAAGTTGATCATTCACTTGACGATATAACTTGACCTATATCCTCAGAAAGCTTTCAAGCATGGTGAATTTATAACTTGATCTTCCTCTCAAAATTTGTTACAAAATTAAGTGTTGATGCATAATATGAGCAGTTGTTCCAGAAGTTGAGGCTCATCTGGAGCAAACTTTTGACACAAAATAAAGTCTAAAAATTGCTTCTTTTATGCAGATATCTGGTGGTTTTCTTTTGATTTAGAAATGTTCATGCTACTTTTTTTTCCTCCTACTAGCTTCTTATGACTCTTACTGTAGAAAGCCTAGCTATTTATTTAGACTTGGTTGCTTATTTGATTGCTCATAAAACTATATCAATATGGTACTAATAGCAAGGTGTGATTGGACTCAATTTTTAATGACATGGAAGATCCAGACCAAGCACTCCTCTTCTTTTTTTCTTCTTCTCCTCTTCTTTTTATCTCCTTCTGTTTCAATTCCTATAAATTGTTTATTATGCCTATAAGCCTAGGAACTTTTTTTAGCATGGTTCCCATTTTCAGATGTAATTATTATGGAACTATTTGTTGAATGAAGAATATGGTTATAAACTATATTACGAGATACAGAAATAATAGAATTTTCTTGTCTTAAATTATATTATATATCTTGATATTACCTAGAAAGAAGATTGCTTTCTGGTTACTTTTCAATACTTAAAGAGTATATTGTGGTTCTAAGATGTCTATTTTCTACACACGTTTTGGAATCTGACAGGTTGAGAATAAAAAGAAATCTTTGAGTCAAGATATTAATTTATTTCATCAGATTAGAGTAAGAAAAATATTCTATCAAAGGTCTCTAATTTAATTGTGAACCACCATGCAAAGGATTGTCCCCAAACAAAGCCCTTCTTTGTTGTCCTAATAGATATCAGGTGGAATTGAAATGTTTCTTGTAGTAATCAATACCTAAGAATTTTCAGTTATCATGGTTCAAATGGTATCTTATATCTAAATTGTATTGCCTCTGTTGTGCTAATAGTATGCATGCTTTGGACAGTAATAATTCAAATAAACTTGTATAAATGTTTTGTATATTCAATACAAGGGCATCCACCAATATTGAAACATAATTTATATATTGATGTTTCTTTATATAAATATGCCAAATAATTTTTGGTAGCTGTTAGTTTTATCCCAAAAAAAATGGTAGTTGTTAGTGAAATGCTGAAATAGGTATTCGTCTACATTTACCTTTCTCCCACTTGTCTCCCTTGCTTCTCACTAATAATATTGTAAAACTTTGCTATCATGTCAAGTTTGAAATTACATATCATCCGTGCAGATAACTGATTTTAGTTTAGATTTTACTATTTCATACTATATGTGTGTTTTGTGTAGGCTTCTTTATAATGCCCTATCCCTTCGTACTTGCTTGTTTATATGTTTGCTCATTAAACTGATCAAAATTGTCCCTTGCTAGTGTGTGTAGTTGGACTGCAGTCATAGTGAGGTTGACAATCATGACCTAGCACTACAGTCCTATCTCCTTTTCAAATAATGGTATGTTGTAGGTGTCTCTTCTTTTTTAAACATATATTTTACCTGATAATTCTTAGAAGATATTATTTTGTATTCTATGTATCATAACTTCTCTACTTCGTTGGTCTATAATGAAAGCATCATTATAGGTATTGTTGTTCTAAGATATTTATATCTTACACTTCTGTTGGCATTTGACAGTTTGAGAACTTCAAGAAGTGTTGGAATCTTGTGAATTGACGACTCCTCTTGTACCAGAGTTAGTATAACTGTATAACTCTCTATTGGATGTGTCTGATTTAGTTTTGGTTCGTCATGCAAGGATTGTCTTAGAAAAGTGTTCTATATTGTCTTAATAGGCTTCAGCTAGTTCAAAATTGTATATTTTTAACAGTTATTAGTATTTGAGAACTGTGATAGATTTCAAATTTTTGTATAATTGGTTCTTGCAAATGGTCATTTGTATATTTTTTTGTTGTTGTTGTCTTTAATAAGTCAAATTCAGAATTGTAATGATGATAGTTGTGATGATAAACTTGTATCAATAATTAAATGCTCAATTACAGAGGCAAAAAACATACACCAATGCTAGAGCATAATGGAGTTCAAGTATTTGTGATTCTTCGTGTGAATGTCAGCGAAAGCTAGTCAAAATTATGTAGGCCTGTTTTTCTTTAAATTGTATTGTTGTATTTTTTCCTTTCTTTCCATCTCCTTTTGCTTTCCTTCCCCTTTTCTATGAACATATAAATAGCAATAACTCCTGTTAATGATTCAAATGAAGAGATTGGATATGCAATAAAAAAACTTTATAGGGAAAAAAAAATACCACTGGAAGTAGTAGTTACTAGATTTTCTATGCCTCTACTCTGAGAATGTCCCGCAGGAAAAATCAATGTGCATTTTACATCATTGCTTGAAACATTGCGATTACTATACTAAACAGGTAAAAGTTAACGGGTAGTAATACTAATGAACATTGTATTGATAAACTCATTTACAGAAGCAAGACCATCCTCCAACACTGAAGCATGCTAGAGTTGAAGCATTAGTGTTTTATCCATAAGTAATACTAGCAAGGCTAGTGATAATTGCGTTCAGATGTTATTTGTCTCTCCCCCTTGCCCTTCCGGTCCGCTTCTTATTCTTGAATATCTCTGTTCATGGAAAACAAGGAGCACATGAAGAGGAATAGCTTTCATCTAGTAGGTGAATACATAAAGGGAAAGGGTGCTTCTTCAAAAAATCAATATAGAGGAAACAAAATGACTTGGCCTAATTTTTCAGAGAATAAGTAGAAGTACAATTTATTTATTTAGTTCTATTCCTTACCTTTATTTTTAGAATAGCTTTCATCCCAGCCTTTTTTTAATTTAATATTTTAGATAAGTATTTAAAAATTGCTATATTGAGCAATAAAGTAAGTTTGTATAATTAAGTTTGCGATAGCTTTTTTTAACAAGTTCAAAGATTCTTTTGGAATTTATTTTTTTAAACATTTAAAACTATAATTGAGTTTTCTACTCTCTCCAGACTATAGAGTATTAAAATGTCTATAAAACAAAAATTTATTTTGGGTAAAAGTCTACGCAATAGTAAAATGTCTAAGTGACACTACACGTATCTATAGCCACCATATCAAATCAAGGGACAATAAATTAGTCCAATAGCATCCTAGAGGCTACAATCTGCATGCTTCTATCTATAATCATTAGCTATACACTTCACCCACCCAATTCAATCATGCTCATTTTATGCTTCGAATACAAAAAAAGAAATCCATTACAATCAGTAATTTACTCAAGCAAGACCGAAATTGCTAAATCAAGCAATGTGAGCTCAGCCTTAACTTTTCCATGCATGTAAGAATCATGCCAAATTGACTCGAGTCCCACATTAAAGTTACGCATCCACATAAAACAAAGACAGAAAGCAGATTTCATCTTCAGAACCATATATCTATTTATCGAGCACAATTTAATAGAATTTCGTAATTCGATAGTAACACTAAGCAAAATGTGCACCGTTGCCAAGACAGAATCAAATAGAGAAAAACCCCAAACGTTAACCCACAGATAACAAACGACAAATTTAAACCCTGAATCACTGTGATTTAACCTAATATACATGAAATAACTGAGTAATGAAAGATTTATTAGATTACAAATTTGTTTCTGTGACCGTAATATATAATATGTAGAAAAAAATTAAATGAATTATGTACTAATGAAATAAAATTCAAAAAGATAGAAATGTTACTTTTTAAACAACTTATGACAAAATAAAAACAGATCAAATCACAAAAAAAAAATGTAATCTACACTTTTTTGTGCTGAAAAAATCAGTCAACGAAGTTTGTTTTTCTAATGTTAAGAATGTTTTAGCTTGGCCTAAATATGTGCCAGTCACCCAATGAGCACAATATTGATTGCCATTACTGCTGCACAAAAAAAGGTCTCTTGAACAATTTATTTGTGTCTAGTCATCTCATTATTATATCTTTGCTTTCTCCAGTCATCTCTTTCTCCACTTCCTCCTCCTTCCCCAACTTAAACATCTAAACAAGTGGAATTAACTCCTCCATCTACTTCCTTTACTTTCTTTTCCTTTCCATCTATTCCCCTCAATTAGAAACACCCTGAAATGTCAAGAAAAAATACCTTTTTTTTTTTAATTTTGTGATTTTGTAATGTGATGATTTATGAAAATGAATGACTAGCTTTACTACTTCGGAATGGGTTGGAAGATGCCAAGATGATATGAAGACGGTATTAAGCCATTTAATGTACTCCTCATTATATTAGCAGTACATGCCATATACGATATATATATGCCCCGTTAGTCATTACGCGATTAATTAAAATTATTAAATGAGAAATATTAATAACACATTCTTTTAAATATTTTTTTTTACACTTATTATATTATTAGTTCATCTCATATACTTAAAATGATTATCAAAAAATAAATATTAACAACACTTACTTTTAGACCAATAATAAAACAAATGTTAAAAAAAAAGTTCAAAAGAATGTGTTGTTAACGTTTCTTTTATTAAATTAAAATTGATTAGATTAGCGGTACATGGCATATATGATACACACCGTTTGACATCAATAATATTTCTTGTGAAATCTGAAGGATAAACACAGATACTAGTTCTATTGCAACACAGCAATTGACTTAAAAGTCTGAAATAAGCAAATAAACTTGGCGACTTCTATTTTTAATTGAATTTTGTTTAAGTGCAATGGCTTGTGCATTTGGTTTGAACTCGTCAAGTCAACGAAGTCCTTTAATTAAATGCATTTTGGGTGAAGATGCACAATCCTAATTGAACTAATTACAATCAAATCATAGTGGTGATTCGAGATTGGAGTAACATAAATTATTGAACTAATGAAAATTAAGATAAGGGAAGTAACATCCACATGGTAGGTTCATCAAACGAGACAAAACATGATCAAGTGAGATTACGTTGGAGGCAGGCGTATTTATCAATTGGCACAACATAAATTAGTGTAATGTAGAAGAATCCAATGCTTGTCTAGTTGGAAATGCGAGGAGCTTGATCCGTGCAATGACCAGGATGGTGCTTACGGTATGTAATAGAAGCAACTTCACAATCTTTGTGAGTTGAACTTGTTTAGTATCCCGAAAATGAAGTCTCTCCTTGAGGGGCTCCAACATGTTACCACTTTAAGAACGCTCGAAATTCGTGATTGTGCCAATTTGACATATTTACCAGAATGGATAGCCAGACTTGGATCATCAGATGCCTTAAGTTGATGTCTCTGCCTGAAGAGATGCATCATCTGCTGTCTTTGCTTAAATGCTAGTCTCATGTCCAGAGGGAAGGAAGCTTAGGGGATGCCATCGCCCCCAAACCTTGAAAACACTACAAGAAAAAAGGAGATTTGCGAAGGATAAATCTGTCGCAAATCACTGAAAATCCGCAGCAAATTAACAATTTGTGGCGGATTTGCGGCGGATTCGGGTCCGCCGCAAATATGCTCGACGCAAATTAGTTTGCAGCGAATTTTTATTTCAGCCGCAAATTTGCGGCGGATTTTTCCGCCGCAAATCCGCCGTAAAACTCTCCGGTCACATGTCGGCATAGTTGCCGGAAAAGGACTAATTTGCGGCGAATTTTTCCGCAGGTAATTTGCGGCGGATTTTTCCACCGCTAATTTGTGGCGGATTTTTCCGCCAGTAATTTGCGGCGGATTTTTCCGCCGGTAATTTGAGGCGGATTTTTCCGCCGCTAATTTGCGACGGATTTTGCGGTGAATTTTTCCGCCGCTAATTTGCGGCGGATTTTTTCGTCCCAAAAATCTACCCAAATTTGCGGCTGATATTTCCGCAGCAAAATCCGTCGCAAATTTTTTTGTATATTAAAAAAAATTAAATTGAATATTCAAAATCCACAATATAAAATAAACATTTAATCAACCTGTCAGAATCCACACATACATGAATTTTAACCTGTCAATGCATTTAATCAATCCATAAAACAAACATAACAAATCGCATACAAAGTTTGTTCAAATACAAAGTTTAATAATCCTCATTATCATTATCATCTTCATCATGATCATCTTCACTATTCTGATTATCTTCTTCTGTTAGTTGTAGTTGTTGGCTTGGTTGAGTGCCAACGGTTTGTACATATGATTTTAGCTCCTTAATCATTTGGTTCTGTTGACGCTGGTATTGTTCAAATCACATTTTCTACTCTGCCTCACGTTGTTGGCTTTGCTGCTCCATTTGCTGTTGAATCTGCTGAACACGATCCAACATCTACTATTGAATCTGCTGTTGAATAAGTCCTATTATACATCCATCTACGATTTTCTGGAACTATCATTTTCTGCAATGATAATTTTACACTTAAATCAAAATACAAAAATGCAAAATGCACAACATATGTTACATAATTAATATATTCTAAAATTATACATGTATAAATATTTCAATCCAAACAACTAGTATTCTCCACTAATGTGGTCAATTTAGAAAGCCAAAAATGCAAAAGTGTTCTCCAATAAAAGTCCAAATCCTATGCATACATTATACCAAGCCTAACTTTTAACAAAAGACTAAGCAAAAGCAATGCAGTTAATTAACACCAATCAAAAAGAAGAAAGGGTGAATCAAAGAGTAGATCAAACCTCTTCGGAGATCTGTCACACCACACCAGTTGGAGATCTCCTCCTCAAGGTGTCACAAAATGCAACGTGATGCTAGCTTTAACAAAAACACAAACTGAATTTATACAAAGTCTTCAATGCCTTCTTTCGCTCCTGCTTTGATCATATCTTTGGATTTACCATGAAAATAAGAAGTTGGGGTGAGAATTTAAAATTCTCAATAATAGATTTATACAACATAATCTCATAATAAATCCAATTTCTTGTATATAAAACAAGTTACTTAATTATTAAATAGAAAAGTGGCATAAGTCAAAACAATTCATCAATTAATCTTTAAACTTATCTATTAGGATAACAATTGATTTATATGCATCACGAATACACTTTATTAAACACTCTTACTAAGGTCTCATCACACTTATAAATGCATACAAGAAAGGTCCCCACAATTAGGAAAGCTAGTTTTTCCCAAAACAACATTTTGGCATTTTTCTCAATTTCAACCCTTGACCTTTGCTCAGTAAAATGAGCATAACTTGAGCTACGTATGTCGAAATGAGGTGAATTAGGTGTCCTTGGAAAGCTAAGAGAAAGAGCTATAACTTTCATGAAGAGCACAAAAGCTAATTCTTATTATATCTTAAGACACGGGCCGTGTTGTTTGACACAGGCTGCGTTGTTTGACACGGGGTGGGCCGTGTCCTACTCTGTTATGCACTTTTCCACTATATTTGCACTGGCAGAGAGGGACACGGCCCACCCCGTGTATTCGGACACGGGCCGTGTTACTGGGACAGAAGTCGTGCAGAACCGTCATTACGGTTCCATTGGCCAAAATCTTAGATTTTGGCCACTCCAATCCAGTTTCTAGGTGAGTTTAAGTCCCAAACAAGTTCACAAACATGAAGGGAACATAAAACACTAAAAGATTTCACTAAAAATAGATCAAAACACTACAAATCTCATCCTTGGTTATTGAAAACCTAAAACTCCAAATTCTCATTTCAAATGGAAATCAAGGTATATAAGTAATGAAAAACTGTTTCTCATGCTCTAGCAAACCAAATCATGTTATTCTCAAGTTTTCTAACAAGATTCAAGCCAAAACAAGTAAAAACAACTCAAAACCCCAATTCACACATCAAGTCACAACTCAAAAACAAGATGAAAAGAATAGGAAAATGAGTCAAGAACAAGGTTTTCCCCCTACCTCAAGGTCTTGAAGATGACGAAGGTTGCTCATGGAAACTCTTGTCTTGAAAGGGGAAGTGAGAAAGGAGAAGGGAGAGAGGAATAGAGAAAGAATGCCAGAAAAATGAAAATGGGAGAAGGAAGAAGATGAAGTAGATTTAATTTTGCGGTGGATTTTTTGCGATGGAAAAATCTGCCGCAAATGTATTTTTGAATTGCGGCATAATTTGCGGCTTAATTTTTCCCCCCAAAATATTTTAATATTTTATTTAGAATTTTTTATTATACGTATCAATTTTTGCGGCGGATTTTTCCGTCGCAAATTGAAATTTAGATTTGCGGCAGATTTTGTGACGGATTATTTAAATATTTTTTTAAAATTTTCATTATACTGAATTAATTGCGGCGGATCCGCCGCAAATTTTTTTATCCGAAAAAATTATATTTTACGCTAGAAAAGACACCGGAGATTTGCGGCGGATATTTCCGTCGTAATATTTTTTTTTGGAAAAGAAAAATCTGCCGTAAAATCCGTCGCAAATTTATCCATCGCAACATCCGCCGCAAATGTTTTTTATTTTTATTTTTTAAATTTAAAAATAAATTTCTATTTCATTTAATAATTTGCGGCGGAAATATCCAAAACTTTTTCATAAAAAAAAACTTTTTACGGTATTTGATTTAGCGGAAAAAAATTGGGGAGGAAAAATCCGCAAACGGATCCACAAGAAAATCGCCATAAATTTGAGATGGATTATAATCCACCGCAAATATGCCTCCATTTGCTGCGGATTCGAATCCGCCGCAAAAAATCTACGCAAAAACGTATTTTTTTAGTAGTGAAACTTTGCTTAATATATGTGTAGTTTTTTATTCGACACCTCCAAAAAAATCAAAGATATTTTTGCATGTAATTATACAAATAATATAACTTCATTTGTTTATGTAAGAATTATAATATTCAAATTTTTTATATGAATATTTCTTTTTCTAATATAATTTGTTTTTGTCATTAAAAGAGCAATGTAATAATAATGCATTATTATTGGGTAAATATATTTACAACAATTGTATATTATCAATTTAAAGATTTAAATAGTCTTATATTGAGTGCAACTATATATCTTACATCCTTCAGTATTGATGATAATATCTACTCTTTTTTAAAAAAACTTATCCAATAGATTTTTCTATGCAAGAAAAAACTTAATTAAAGACTGATTTGGAGCATCATTAGCTTGACGTACCAAAACATATAAAAATGAGAAATTTAAACACTCTAACTTATGTCAATTGGATTGGTGAAAATACAAACTAGTAAAACATCTAGAACCTTTTTGACTTTAGCTCTGTCAAAGAAAATTTTCAGAATGTGTCCCTGATTGATTATAAGAAGCTTTTTGGTAACAAGAAATATATATTTAAAAAATTAAGATTGCATGTAAGATTTTTTTTTTTTTTAAAAAGGAGACACTACAAAAATTAAAATGGTTGTATTTCAATATTTCTCTTTGAAAGAATAAGATCAAGCCTTAAATTAATATAATAATGAGTATTTAAATAGATAAACACAGTATAAAAATGGAACTAGTATTGGAGAAATATTTATGTAAATTAAATCAATTAATAATTGATGTATTAATATTTTTAATATAAAATAATTGTATAATATAAAAGTTTATATAATTAATCAAGTATTAATATAGTTTACACAACTGTGTGGACAAATTCACAAATATGTTTCATAGTATTAGGAGTTCATTAAAACAACGGTCAAACTCATACCTAAACAAACTAACCACCAAAGGAGAAAAAAAAATCACTCACCTAAACTGAGTCCACATCAAAACATAATAAAACTTGCACACGATTCACCATGTGCTTGAAGTGTCACCAAATTCTAACGTAGAATGAGTGTGAGGATTGATTATTTGAGCACATTAATCCATACCTAATCCAATTTAAACTAAATTATACACTCTTATTATATGGTTACATATGTTTTTATTTTATGTGAATAAAATATATGAGTTAACCTTCGGCTCGCAGATAGAAAAGCTCGAGTACTAACCTTTGAACCAACATTAGTCATAATTGATTTTCTCGATAATTCAATCTAATTTAGGTGACCTGTGTTTTTTTTTCATAATTTAAGTTTCAAAAAGACAATATGTAGGATTTAAATATGATAACTTAGAAGATCTTTGTGATAACATGTATTTTGTCATTATACCACATGTTTTTGTAGAATAATATATTTTTAAACTAACTCGATTTGAAAAATTAGAATTGGATAATTATC
Source organism: Ormosia emarginata (assembly GCA_029884605.1). Lineage (NCBI taxonomy): Eukaryota > Viridiplantae > Streptophyta > Magnoliopsida > Fabales > Fabaceae > Ormosia > Ormosia emarginata. The sequence goes on from JAQQTP010000071.1 coordinate 11,325,858, forward strand.
ATTGTTAATTTTTTTGAACTAATTATCACTATTAATTTAGTTATTATTGATAGAATTTTTCCCTTCAATTTCAGAGCAGAGGTGCTCTGTTTGTTGAAGATAGTTTTAAGTTTAAAAAAAAATCTTTACTATTTTCATGGGAAATTTGTTTCCAATATGGTCCATTTTCTGACTAAGTTCAACCTATATTCTTAGCAATGGTTGCCTGCGAGTATGCTCCCACGTCCCATGTCCTGTTGCACGTCCGTTGACCACTATGATGGGCAGAACTTTATAAAAGGACTATGTTGCTCTCTGTTTTGAGTCATTGAACCTGCTCCTCTTTTCAGTATACAAGCACTATCGAGTTTGAGTGAGAAGGGTTTGGAAAGCCAAGGTAGAATACGGGTTACGACGACGACGTGCCAACAACGGTGACAAGTAGACAAGCTTGGAAGAACAAAACAACAATCGAGTTGGAGGTGTTCGGGAAAGATCTAGACGCAAGTAGGGACCTGATTGAAGAAGAAGAGTGAATCAAATAGCAATAGCGGGAGGTTGGTTTTCTTGATCTGTTTTAGCTTTCGTTGTTGATCTGAATATGTTATTTGAGTTGTTTAACATGTTTAGATCGATTTTTAATTTTACATTTGGTATAAGAGCAGTGTCTCTGCCTTGCTTGCTCTTCTTATCTGTTATGAAGTTTGATTTTTTCAGAATATGGGTATTATGTTTTTAACGTTTTAATCCAAACTAAAAATCAGAAATCTGAATGAAATCAATTTTCTAAGCTTTCTGTGATTTGAAACGTTGTTTTTGACGTCAAAAAATGGTCCGAAACCGTCGAGTTTTCCATTCGGGTTTGCGAGTCTCAACCGGGTCAGAATGACCCAGCTCAAGGTTGAAGACGAACAAAACGCAGGCTTTTGTGTCATTTGGCTTCTATTGTTGTATATTTGACGACGTCAACATTAGTCACTTATCACTGAAGTGGTGTAGCGGTAGGTTACTTTTCTTCAAATGCATGTGCCACGTCTCGTGTTTGATTGTCAGAATGTCCCATTTTTTAATCCTTTTGAATTAAAAAATAATCATACTAGTTTGCTGCAAGATAGAACCTGTGACCTCATAAGTTATTATTAATGAAACTGCCTCTATGCCACCAACTTTTGTTTATGATAACTATGGTGTTTTATTAAATATAAAAGTCTCTTAATATGCTGAATTCTATGAATCTTTTTTGCACATATACTGTTGTTTGAGAATGGTTTATGATTTGTTCAGTATTTTTTAACGTGTTTGAATTATTTGTTTATTTTGTATGTTTAATTTTAGTATTTACTTAAGCATGCAATATTAAGTTAAATAATTTATGCACATTAGAATTAATTATTAAAGAGCTTATATAGTTTCTTTTATTGAATAATTGTATGCATATATTATTTATTTCTTGAAATTTGTACATATGAATTTATGATTATTGTACATGCAAAATTATACTAAATAATATTTATGCATTGTTATTCAATTTATTTGTATTATGTTATGCAAATATTTAGCTCTTTATTAAGAATTAATTAATGTTAAGTGATTGATATAATTTTAATTAATTAGGGAATAGCCACAGCATCTTTAATTAATTAGGATTATATATTAAGTTTTAGAATCACATTAAAACATTACTTGTAGTTAATTATATGTGATGTAATAAGATCTACCCATAGGAATTTTGTTATATTTGTATGATTAATTAGGATGAAATATCAAATTATATTTCTTGATATGCCCACAGAAATTAAGAAAAGGAACATAATTTGATAGTTTTGTCATAAGGTTACAATATGAATCTAATTGAGTAGGACTTTAGTCCACAGACAAGTTTTATGTCTCTAGATCCATGAATTAAGGCATGATTTACTTTGGTAAAACATGATATTTATTTTGTCTCAAATTATGAATAATGAGCATGTATGTTTGAACTTTATAGTTATTTAACCTGCTAATATTTTTTATATCAAGTGCAATATTCTTGAATTAAGGGGTGACAATTATAAGGTTTGGAAGGAGAGAATTCTTCCCCATTTGGGCTGAATGGACATTGATTATGCTATTAGGAAGGATGAACCACCGGGTATTACTGAAACCAGCATTCCAGATGCCGTTGACCTTTATGAAAAATGGGAGATATCTAACCGTCTCTCCGTAATATTCATAAAGACAAAAATATCTTCTAGTATTCGTGGTTCTGTCGATCAACATACTAAAGTCAATGATCTTTTGAAAGCTATTGATGAACAATTTGTTACATCTAACAAGACCCTTGCCAGCACTCTAATAATATTGTTCTCATCCATGAAGCTCACTAGGATAAGAGGAGTGCATGATCACATCATGTGCATGAGGGATATAGCGGCTCAGCTGAAAGCCTTGAAGGTTACCATGTCGGATTCTTTCCTAGTACACTACATTTTGTGCTCTCTGCCACATCAATATGGCCCTTTCAAAATCTCTTATAACACACATAAGGATAAGTGGTCAATTAATGAGTTATTGACTATGTGTGTCCAGGAAGAGGAAAGGTTGATGATGGAAGAGGGTGAAAAGGTGAACTTGACTGTTCATGGAAAGAAAAAGAAGGATCATGCCAAAAATAAGGGCAACATTCCTCCTCAGCCAGTCATAAATAAAGAGTCAAAGTGTTTCTTCTGCAAGAAGAAAGGGCACATGAAGAAAGACTACATAAAGTTTAAGAACTGGCTCGACAAGAAAGGTACTCCATTTGCATTTGTCTGTTATGAATCTAATATGGTTAGTGTTAATCATAACACATGGTGGATTGATTCTGGTTCTACAATCTATGTTTCTAATACCTTGCAGGGTATGGAAAACCTAAGGAAGCTAGTGGGAAGTGAACAATACATCTATTCAGGCGGGAAGATGAGTTCATATGTGGAAGCCATTGGGACGTGCAATTTGGTTTTAAGCAGCAATTTCATTTTACGTTTAGAAACGACCTTTTATGTTCCTAGTTTTTCTAAGAATTTGATTTATGTTTCAAGACTTGCACCTTTGGGTTTTTCTTTTAATTTTTCAGATTCTGGTTTTACTTTGTTAAATAAATCTGAAATTGTTAGTTTTGGTACATTACTTGACAGTATTTACTCAATTAATTTGCAAAATGACACTACTTATAATTCTATGCATATTACTTTTGCGTTAAAATGTTGTGTTGTGAAAGAGGAATCCTCTATGTTGTGGCACCGAAGATTGGGACACATCTCCATTGAGAGAATTAAGCGATTAATAAATGAAGGGGTACTTAGTACTTTAGATTTTGCTAATTTTGAGACTTGTGTAGATTACATTAAGGGTAAGCAAACTAACAAGTCTAAAAATGGTGCAAAGAGGAGCTCAAACATGTTAGAAATCATACATACAGATATTTGCTATCCAGACATGGACGTAAGTAGTCCGAAATACTTTATCACTTTTATAGATGATTATTCATGATATGTGTAATCTTTACTTACTTCGTTCTAAGGATGAAGTTTTGGACGCTTTTAAAGTTTTTAAGGCTGAAGTGGAGAAGCAATGTGAAAAACAAATTAAGATCATGAGATCTGATAGAGGTGGAGAGTACTATGGCAGATACACAGAGAATGGACAAGCACCTAGTCCATTTGTGAAGTTTCTTCAAGAACATGGGATTGTTGCCCAGTACACTATGCTTGGTTCTCCGAATCAGAATGGTGTGGCAAAAAGAGGAAACCGAACTTTAATGGACATGGTGAGAAGTATGATGAGTAACACAAAACTTCCTCAATTCTTGTGGATTGAAGCGCTAAAGACGGTTGTGTATATATTAAACCGAGTTTCGACTAAGGTTGTCTCAAAGACGCCTTTTGAGTTATTCAAAGGTTGGAAACCAAGTTTGTGACATATACGTGTTTGGGGATGCCCGTCTGAAGTGAGAATTTATAACTCATAAGAGAAGAAGCTAAACCCAAGGACTATTAGTGGGTATTTCATTGGATATGCTGAAAAATCCAAGGGGTATAAATTTTATTGTCCATCACACAACACTAGGATTGTGGAATTAAGAAATGTCAAATTTCTTGAGAATGACTTGATCAGTGGGAGTGATCAGTTTCAAGACATTGCTTCTGAAAAGGATCACTATAAGACTTAACCCTCTGGATCAAATGATAGATTGATTGTCATTCACGCTCCTCAAGTACAAACGGGTGTTAGATGACCAGTAATTGAAGTTCCACAAGCTGTTGAAAATGATCCTGTAGATCAAGTTGTTAATGAAGAACAACAAGATAATGTTGAACAACTTATTGAATAACTGGTTGGACAACAAGTTCCTCAAGAAGATAACGAGGCAACATTACGAAGATCTACTAGAGTCAAAAGGTCAGGAATTTCTAGTGACTATGTAGTGTATCTGCAAGAATCGGACTATAACATTGGAGTTGAAAATGATCCTAAAACGTTTTCACAGGCCATGAGTTGTAAGGAATCGAATTTGTGGTACAATGCCATGAAAGATGAGATGGACTCTATGGCATCTAACCGAGTTTGGGATCTCGTTGAGTTGCTTAATGGTGTAAAAGCCATTGGATGTAAATGGGTCTTTAAAACAAAGAAAGACTCACAAAGTAACATTGAGAGACATAAGGCAAGACTTGTTGTGAAAGGGTTCACTCAAAGAGAAGGAATCGACTACATAGAGACATTTTCTCCTGTATCCAAAAAAGATTCTCTCCGAGTAATTGTGACATTAGTAGCTCATTTTGACTTTGAGATATATCAAATGGATGTGAAAACAACGTTCTCAATGGTGATCTAGAGGAAGAGGTTTACATGAAACAACCAGAAGGATTCTCCTCTAGTGATGGTGAGCACTTAGTTTGCAAGCTTAATAAATCCATCTATGGATTGAAACAAGCATCCCGCCAACGGTATTTAAGATTTCATAAGGTTATCACTTCATTCGGTTTTGAAGAGAACATCATGGATCAATGTATATACTAAAAGGTCAGTGGGAGTAAGATTTGTTTTCTTGTGTTATACGTGGATGATATTTTACTTGCGACTAATGATAAGGGTATGCTATATGAGATGAAATAATTTCTCTCGAAGAACTTTGATATGAAGGATATGGGAGAGGCATCTTATGTCATCGGCATTAAGATCCATAGAGAAAGATCTCGAGGCATTTTGGGTTTGTCTCAAGAAACCTATATCAACAAAGTTTTAGAGAGATTTAACATGAAAGATTGTTCACCGAGTGTAGCTCCCATTGTGAAGGGTGACAAACTCGATTTGAGTCAGTGCTCGAAAAATGATTTTGAGTGGGAACACATGAAAAATATTCCATATGCTTCACCTATTGGAAGCCTTATGTATACTCAGGTTTGCACCAGACCTGACATTGCATATGCTGTTAGAGTTTTGGGAAGATATCAGAGTAACCCAAGTGTTGATCATTGGAAAGATGCAAAGAAGGTGATGAGATATCTTCAAGGGACAAAGAACTTTATGCTCATATACAGACAGACTGATGATTTGGAAGTGATTGGCTACCCCGATTCAGACTATGCTAGTTGCATTGATACTAGGAAATCAACATCTGGTTATGTTTTTATGCTAGCTGGTGGAGTTGTATCTTGGAGAAGTGCAAAGCAAACCTTGACTGCTACTTCCATTATGGAGGCCTAGTTCGTTTCTTGTTTTGAGGCTACCTCACATGGTGTATGGTTGAAGAGTTTCATATCTGGGCTTAGAGTTGTGGACTCTATTTCTAGGCCATTGAAGTTGTACTGTGACAACTCTGTTGTGATATTTATGGCTAAGAACAACAAGAGTGGAAGTAGAAGTAAGCACATCGACATAAAATATTTAGCCATAAAAGATCGTGTTAAGGAAAAGAAAGTGGTCATTGAACACGTCAGCACTAAGTTGATGATTGTCGATCCTTTGACTAAAGGAATGCCACCAAAGAATTTTAAGGATCATGTAATACGAATGGGACTTGGTTCCATGATGTGATTTTCATTGTACGTACATTTATTGTTTTCGATGAAACTCTTATTTAGTTTGATATTTTCTCATATATTTTGTGCACATAATTGTTTATTTTGAGAAATATCATTTGGTTTTGACCTAGAATAAACATATGGTTTATTCATTAAGTTAAGGACTGGTATTAAGAGACTTGATATATTGTGATACATGAAAGATAATACTCGTTATTAGAGGACCTATCGCCATGATTCATATATTTTGTTTCTTATTATGATTAATGATGGGTTAAATGGAACAAGTGGGAGAATGATAGAATTTTCCCCTTCAACTTCGGAGCAGACGTGCTCTATTTGTTGAAGATAGTTTTAAGTTTTAAAAAAAATCTTTGCTATTTTCATGGGAAATTTGTTTCCAATATGGTCCATTTTCTAGCTAAGTTCAACCCATATTCTTAGCAACGGTTGCCTGTGAAAATCATGTGCTCCCACGTCCCACGTCTTGTTGCATGTCTGTTGAGCTCTATGATAGGCAGAACTCTATAAAAGGACTATGTTGCTCTCTGTTTTGGGTCACTGAACCTGCTTATCTCTTCAATATACAAACATCATTGAGTTTGAATGAGAATGGTTTGGAAAGCCAAGGCAGAATACGGGTTACGACGGCGACGTGCTGACAGCGACGACAAGTCGACAAGCTTGGAAGAACAGAACAACAATCGGGTTGGAGGTGTTCGGGAAAGATCTAGACGCAAGTAGGAACCTGATTGAAGAAGAAGAGTGAATCAAATAGCAATGGCGGGAGGTTAGTTTTCTTGATCCATTTTAGCTTCCGTTGTTGATTTGAATATGTTGTTTGTGTTGTTTAACATGTTTAGATCGATTTTTAGTTTTACAATTATTAATACTTTTTCATATGATATATTTTTTTATAAAGAATTTTTTATATGAAGTATTTTTATTCTTTGTTCAAAATTTCAATTTAACCACTTAATAGTTAATATCTTGTCAAAATATTAACATGTTAACTTGATTTTTTAACTAGGTCAATATATACAATTAGGTTATGTTTGGTGCGTCGTATAAGGAGAACCTAATAGTATAAGTTAATACTATCATGCTTTATCAGGTGTTTGGTATGTCTACCTGATAGGATAGTCAAATCCGATCAAAACTTTTTATCTCACTCTAATAGTATAACGCTATCCTCCTTATGACTCCCTGATATAACCTGATAAGATTTCTCTCCCACCACTACCCTCCACTTTTAGTATTTCTAAATTCGAAATCAAGATTAAAAATCTAGAAATATTATCAACCGAAAACATAAAAAGATTTATTATTTTTAAAAGATTATTATTATTATTATTATTATTTTTAAAAGATTATTATTATTATTATTATTATTATTATTATTATTATTATTATTATTATTATTATTATTAAGAAGATGAAAAAGGTGAAAGTAAAAGATAAATGTTAGTATAGTCATAGTAAATAATTACATATACTATTAAGTTATTTATATTATGTGTACTTAAATATTTGATACTATAAGAATTTATCAATTTGTTTATACTATTAGACTTTATTATATTATCTTATATTATTATATTTTATACTATCAAATGTATCAAGCGTATTTTTATGTTTCTTAAGAATGATTTTTCATATATATATATATATATATATATATATATATATTGGTACACAAAAGGGGCAAAGCCCGATAAACAGCAGCAATATATCAAAAGAGAGACCAAACAAATCTTTTAAGAATAACCCACCACAACAAGCACGAGGTCTATCAAGCAAGCGAAGACCCAACTCAAAACTGAGAATAATTAGGAAGCCAAACATAATTGCTTTCCCTATATGGAAACATTTAAAATGCACCTAGTTATCGCGGGTGCATGGCATGTATCAACTCTCAAGACTACCAAATCAACAATTGATATTGATAAATTGTAATTTAAAGTACATGTTATATTTTATTTATTTATTTGTTATCGTAAATAATTATATATATAAGAAATATTACATATTTTAATTAATAATATTTATACACATTTTAAATTTACTTACAAAAATTTTGAATTTAAATATTTATTTATTTTTTATCATAAATAATTATACATATAAAAAATATTACATATTTTAACTAATAATATTTACACATATCCCAAATTCACATACAAAAATTTTGAATTTAAAAAATAGGCACAATTAAAAAAAATTAAAAAACCTGATAACAGGTTATATTAGGTAAAACACACTTGGTGGTGGGTGTACAGTAGGCATGCGGTAAAGGCCTCCTCCCTATACTCATGAGTGATCCGCACAGACCACTGTCTCTGCATCATCAATTTGCATGTTAGTTCTACTGAATTCATTAATTTGCATGTTTATAATAAATGGAAAATCATCACTAAAAAAAAAATACATTAATTGACACAAAGGGTGCAACCGTGCAAAGAAATTTGGGGACTTGGGTTCGTCATATATCAATGAAATTATCGCTCTTTATGTAAAAAGTAAAAAATAAAAAATTATTGCACTTTGCGTAGAAGATGCGCCCATCCTACAATTAAAATAAGTGTCATGCCCAAATGAGATTTGAGAAATCATTGTTTGGGGTGAAGTCGACGTTGACTAGGATAAAACACGCATCCCTCTTTGCTTTTTGTGGCGGATTCAACCTTGCAAAACTTGGGATTGCCCACCTTCTTCACTCAACTGAAAAAAACATGGCCGAAGCTCTCTTGTTCAACACCGTTGAGAAATTGATCGGAAGGCTGGGTTCATTGGCTGTCAAAAGTTGAAACGTGAAAAGTGATGCTGAAAAGTTGAAGAATACTATGTTGAATATCAAAGCTGTGTTACTGGATGCAGAGGAGCAGCAGGACACTAACCATCAAGTTAAAGATTGGCTGGAGAAGCTCAGATACGCACTTGATGATGCTGAGTTTGAAGCAACAAGTGATGACCAGAGATAACAAGAAAGCAAACAAGAAGTGAGAATCGTGAACTTTGGCTTCATTAATGACATTGTTGATGGATGGAGGGAAAGGAAGTATAATAATCATAAGCACAAGAAGTGAGCAGGTGGCCAAGATAACTGGCATACCTTTACCCTTCTTTTTGACGGGTTTAGATGATAAACTGTCTTGGAAGTTGTTTACTCAATTAGCATTTGAAAATGGGACAGAGTCGAAGAATCAAAATTTGACAGCAATTGACAAAGAAATTGTAAGAAAATGTGTTGGAATTTCTCTCGCAATCAAAAGTATTGGAAGCTTAATGTATTCTAAGGAGTTAGAAAATGATTGGTTAAACTTTAAGGATAAGGATCTTGTGAAAATTGATGAACAAGGTGATATAATATTTCAGCTGATTAAACTAAGTTATGATCATCTACCCTTCTATGTAAAAAAATGTTTTGCTTTTTGTTCATTGTTTCCAAAAGATTCTCGTATTAGCAAGAGAAAGTTGATTCGACTTTGGGTGGCACAAGAGTTTATTCATTCAAAGAATGAAAGTATATGTTTCAAAGATGTTGGTAATGAGTATACTTCATGGATGCACAGAGGTCTTTCTTTCAAAATTTAAGAAGAGATATATTAGGTAATATTTATGGTTGCCAAATACATGATCTTGTGCAAGACCTAACAAAGTTTGTTGTAAGAAATGATTGTGTAACAGTCAATGAAAAAGGACAACATATTGATGGACGAACTCGACATCTTTCATTTGGTTTCCCTATGGATTGTTCATGGAAAGTTCCAAGTTCCCTTCTTAAGGCAAACAAGCTAAGAACTTTTATCTTACTGCATCATCATTTTCGAAAGTTGAATCATGGAGAACTACCACTTAATGAGCCTGCTTGTAATTTCATTATGTCAACTCTTCAACAACTACGTGTTTTGGATCTCAACTACATAAATTCAAGGACACTGTCAAATTGTATTAGTACGCTAAAACATCTTCGGTATCTTAGTCTGTCATGGAATAAACAAATTGAGGTGCTCCCAGGGTCTATAACCGAGTTACAGAACTTGCAAACACTTTTACTCAATTATTGTTCTATGTTGAGAGAGTTGCCTAGAGATCTTTGAAAGTTGACATGTCTTCGACATCTTGAGTTGGATGGATGAAATCATGATTTTAAATTACGATTGTGCTCACGGTTAGGTTACGTTGCGTTTACCATAATTGTGAAAAATTGTGAAAAAATGCGGTTGAGCAGTTACAATTGTGATCGCGATGCGATTGCGTAGACTATAAAAATTACAATATTACAACTGCAGTTGCGGATCGTAATTCAAAACTATGGATGTAATAAATTGAGTTGTATGCCACGTGGGTTGGGGCAATTAACTAATCTTCAGACACTATCACTGTTTGTGCTAGATAAAGCTTCCAAAGATAGTGGTGGAGCAAGTGAACTGAGTGGATTAAACAATTTGAGAGGAAGCCTACGAATCAGAGGATTGGAATGTCTGCAAAGTAACAAAATGCAATTTAAGGCTCTAAATTTAATGGAAAAGTTGTATCTTGAAATCTTGACATTGATTTGGAATGGGCAAAATAATGCGATTCGAGACAGCGTGGTGGCTGAAGATGATATACTTCTGGGTGACCTACAACCACATCACAACATCAAGGCATTAAAAATACAAGGTTTTTGTGGTGTGACGATCTCTGGTTTGGTCTCCTCTTTCACAAATTTGATTTATATTTCTGTAGAGGGTTGCCCAAGATTGCAAAATCTCCCACCATCACAAATTCAACTTTCTAAGGTATTAACTTTTGATACCGAATCATTTACAAATAAGAATAATCAACATATGTGAGTTGTAGGCCCATGTTAATATTTTTACATGGTGCAACACTTGGTACATTTTCAATTGCTAGGATGCAAATAACGTTTGATGACACTTCACCTTGTGTAGTTAAAATTATTATGGTCATTATCTCAACCGTTTCCTAATTATATACCAAATGCTTATAGGTTCTTGTTTTTTTTCTATTTTTGGTTGTATACAATGCAGGATAATTTGTGGGATTGCAGGTCACTAAGATTTTCTCTGTTTTCCAAAGATACTTTCAGCATTCACCTAATACTGCAGTGGCAATGGGGCTAATATGTTCTTGCTAACGATAAGGTAAGAAGCTACGAGGGAGACTAAAATTTCACAAGTAATGCTTTTATAATAACAGTATACATGTTTAAGATGTCAAATCTCATGCAATAATCTCATCACTTATTCTACCATAAACAAATCAGATTTTTATTTCCCTACCCTGTTTATTGACAATTATTAAATAAAGCAATATACAACTAAGTTGTAATGCAATGTTTTAGTTTTTGCAGAAGTTGCAGCATTATGAATCGTCAAATTATTGCAATCTGTTTCATGTCATTTATCCTATTGTTGTCAAGTTTGACCCTTGACCCTATGTCGTATGTCTACTATATTTCTCTATAACCTTTTTATTTTAATAATTTCAGGTATTACTAGATAAGGCATGGAGTGCGTAGCATTTGCCAGAGATTTTACATGCTTTGCCATGGTAAGTTAATCAATCACAAGTGAAGCATACTGTGTGTCATAGCCCACGCCCTCCAGATGGAATTACAAGTGAAGCGCCAATGCTGGTGGATGGTTCATATGCAGAATCAGTCCATGGTTAACCTTATTGGGGTGGCTCTAGAGAGTAGCTCTCTCCCTAATAGAGGTTGCTAACGCCCCTATTAGTCTTTCTCTTTTGGTTTTTTTATGAATTTTATCTCTTGGAATTGTCGTGGGGCTGGGGCTCGAACCTTTCCTCGCATGATTAAAGAAATTATTCACAGATATCAAGTGGGTATAATTGCTCTAATAGAGACTCGCTTAAATGGTGTAAGAGCTGATAGAGTATGTCGTAAGTTTGGCCTTTTGGGCTGTCATCGTGTGAAGTCTGTGGGATTCTCTGGTGGTATTTGGTTACTTTGGGATACTAGTAAGTATTCGATTAGTGTGTTTCAAGAGCATCATCAATACATTCATACTCGAGTTACAAATCTCAATGTTACTTCGTCGTGGCTCTTCACTGCTGTCTGTGGTAGCACGTGGCCTCAGCAACGTGATGAGCTTTGGAGTGATTTGTGTGGTATTTCGGATGGTGTTGTGGACCCTAGGTTACTCTTGGGTGATTTTAATGCCTATTCTACTGTTAATGAGAAGAGTGGTGAAGCTTCTCCTAATTGGAACTCTATGCAAAAATTTAATGATTGTATGAACTACTATCAACTTCTTGATCTTGAGTTTCTTGGGCCACCCTTTACTTGGGACCGTAATGGAGTGCAGGAAAGAATTGATAGAGGAATTTGTAATCTAGATTGGAGAATGAAGTTTGCTGATGATTTTTATGTAAGATTTAGTAAAATTTAATTTTAACTTACTATATTTAATAGAAGAAGATTATCACATAAATAACTCAAATCACTATTTATGACTTCATTAATCACTACATGATCCTTTATTTGTATTAAAAAATATGTCTTAATAAGTACTAAATACTTTTAAGATAAATTATGATCTTTATGTAAAATTTGGTAAAGTTTAATTTCAACTTACTATGTTTAATAGAAAAAGGTTACCACATAAATAACTAAAATCACTACTTATTATCTCATTAATTATCACATCTTATGGGTGTTTCATCTGGGTGTACATATAACGGGACTGAAACAAAAGTTGACCTTTTTTTAGAAAAACAAATGTTGAATTTACCAAGTAGTTAACCATGGGGTCTAAATGAGTATAGTTATTCATGAATTATTTAAATTCGACTTGTTAAATATTTTATTAAATTTGTTTGTTTAACTAAACAAACAAACATAATCTTATATTTAAACTTAATTATATAAATGAGTTAAGCTCAAATTTTATAAGCTTGATATTAAAAATTCATGAATAATTCGTATATGTGTATATATATTATTTATTCATTTAGTATAGATAGTAAAAATTAAATAAAAAATTATAATTTTAAATAAAAAGTATAGATAATAATAATTATTTGTTATTATTACTAACTAAAAGCTTCTATAAGAAGGTTATGATTTTTTTTATATAATAATGAATTATGAATAAAAAAATTTTTATTTCTATTTCTAGTTTTTTTTTTACTTTATCTCTAGTTTAAAGATATTTATTAAATTAATAAACTTAAATATTTTAAAGAGAGATTTAATAAAAAAATTAAATTGTAAATGAGATAAATAAGTCAAGCCTAAACTTTATATTTTTTAAATAAGTTAATTCCAAGATTTAAATTTAGCTTGTTTAAATAAATGAATCAATCTTAAATAGTTTCTTTTTTCATAAGTCAAACTTTAACTTCAAGTGTTCGACTTAACCCGATTTATTTACATCTTAATTAAACATATTTGGTACCCATACGCATGGACTTAAGTATGAACTAGCTTTTTTCCAACTCTTGAATATGAAAAGAAAAATACTAGACAGTCAGAATTTTTTTGTCAAAATAATGTAATATATTTATTAATTCTTAGATAGATGAATAGTTTCTACTACTTTATTTCATTCAATAATTATTTTTATATTCTTTCAAAATTCTAATTATTTATTCTAGCTGTGTAATATTACTTTGTACAAAAAGGATGAAGAAATAAGCGTTGTGAGTTACGTATGAAACTTAGGGGTATCAAACTAAGTTAAGTCTGATGGATCGACTCGAATAGCCTGATAAAATGGATGAATTGGGGTAACAAAATGTAAGCCCGAAATTTATATGGTCCGAATGAGTTGGGTCAGCCTGCTCTTTTAACACTACATAAGACTAAATAAACTGGGCTGGACTACTAAAATGTCAACCTAAAATTTACATGACCCGAATGAATCGACCTAAAAATGACCCAATCCCAAATGAATTTGGGCTAAATAAGTCGAATCGACCTGTTTTGATACCTCTAAATTGAAACTACGAATACGGACAAGACGTTGGTCGTGCCATCAGAACTTTTCTTCAATATTTACTATTTAGTGTAGCTTGTATACGTCAACTGTACTAATGTTTCGGCAACAAATTTTTTTGTTTTTGTTTTTTTAAGAGAGTAAATAATAATAATTTCAATAATTTTATATTAAATAATATATTTATTATTTTTAATATTTTATTTAATATTTTTTATTATATTTTTTATTATATTTTTTTATTATTTTCTCTCACTAAATTTGAAAATTTTAAAAATTATGTTAAAAAAGAGTATAAAATGATATTTTTTCAAATAATAATGAACCTGAAACTTGAATTAAAAATAAAGTCACCAAACTCAATTGTAACATTTATCAAGTTAATCACTGTGCTTCTGCCATGGAAGCTTCGCCCTAGCCTCCGTCGACTACTCTTGTCATCCACCACGTGAATCGGTTCTGGTGAGGTCTCGTGCCACCACCTAAATCATTTGTGAATCTGTGTGTACTTTCTCTCTCAACTACTCTTCTGTGATTTTTGTTTTGCTAATTTGAAGTTATTGTTTGATCTATAGCTGATTATCACAATTAGGTTTCTTTGTTTGTGGATCCGTGAGCGCTGTGAACCAATCTCGTGCAATTTGTTTTCCTTCTTTGTTTGATCTGTAGCAATATTATTGTTTTCTTTCCTTACAAATGATATTTAATAATTAGGAGAAGCTCAAAAGTTAAGAAATTTTTACTAACAAATTAAGTATGAAATTATAATAGTGAGTTTAACATTATATTTTAGTTCAAAATTTTAAAATAATGTGTATATAAATTTTTTTATTTATATAATTTTTATATAACTCATTTTTTATTAATATAAAACTATATTAATTTCACTTAAATTTACAAAATTCTTTTTCTTAATTGTGATTTCTAACATTAATCAATATTAATATGCTCCTCTTCAAACAAAAACTTATTTAAATATTCATAGTGTTATCAATCAAAGTCTTACCAATATACTCCACAATGGATTAAAGCCGAACTCAAAACACCAAACCACTGTCTCAAGATACTTTACTTTGATACTTCTTACACTAAAAGGATGAAGAAATTAAGCTTCAGGGGTGACGTCCGAAAATAAAAATAAAAATTAAGCTTTAGGGGAGGCTGAGGGAGGGGACCTGTACGGCAAAATTTTGCTTCTTGTGAGTTATTATGATATATACAAACAAGACATTGGTCGAGCCATCAAAATCAAAAGAAAAAGACTTCACTGATTCTATGAAGAACTGGGACTGCGACTGCGACCTGATCGAGATTGACATACGCCATTAGCAGTACAACCCCAACACAGATAAACAGTGGCCCATTCACAACCCTCAATATTGATTAACAAATCACAAAATACCAAAGAGATAGAAAGCATCAAATCTTCGTTACACAAAGCTTTGAAGTGACAAATTTACCGGACAAAAGCACATAAATAAATTTTTTATTGAATAAGGTTATAATAATAAAATTTGTTAAAAAAATATAATAATTATTTATATAAATTAATTATTATAAAATATAATTAAATTTAGTTTATTATTTATAATATTTTTTTAATTTTGTAAGAATTTTAAATTGTTAAACAAAATTATAATATATAATGTTAAAATTTACTTTATTTATGTTTTTTTGTAATTTTTAATATTTTATTTTAAGTTATTAACTACACGCGAATACCCGTTGATATCTCGCCTATTGGCGGAGATTATAAATAGATACTTGTGACGGAGGCGGAAGCGAGAATCGAGGAAGCACTACCCGCCCCGCCCCGCTGATAACTTCACTTTGTGTAGTTATTTGTGCTCCATATCTGTATTTCTTGATTGCTAAAGCCCTTGTATTCATGTATATTTGGAAGGTTTTATATTTCTATTTGTTATATCCAATTCGGATACCTTTCTAGTATGTTATGGAGCAAATTGTGCTTATTGTGTATATGATTAAGTAGACTTTGCATTTACTTATACTTTGGTAATTTCTCTATTGCAGGAAGAGCTGCAAATGAGCAGATTGGTGGAAGTTTTGGACCAACAAAGATGAGAAAGCCCAAGAGGAACCCAAAGGAGTAAATTCAGCAGAAAAACAGTGTTTGCTACAGAATTCTGCAGCCAGACTTGTCACGCTGCGGCACTAGGGAAGCGTACGCCGCGGCGTTGAGATCCCTTGCATCAAAAGTCAGGGCTATGAAGAATTGAACGCCGCGGCGTGAGAAAACAATGTCGCGGCGTCCTTGACCTAATTTGATACGCGCCGCGGCGTGGAAAGTGAACGCCGCGGCGTTGCCCCGATTTTGCTGAGTCTATAAAAAGATTTTCAATAGAATTTTGAAGAGAGCTCCGAGGGAGCCAAGCTGAGTTTAGAGAGCTGCAGCTAGGGACTTCATTTCTAGGCAGATTGGAGGCCTAGGGAGGCTAGGTTGGATGCCATCTTTCACATGGAAGGAGATTCAAGCTTCAAGGATGCTATCCATGGATTCCTTCCTCTTCTCCCTTTGTTTCTCTTATCTCCCTTATCTGATGAGCATGGTTTTTGGTTGTAAATTCGTGTTCAATGTTTAGCCAAGCTGTATTTAGGAAATACTTTGGATCTTTATATGATTATTGATGTTTATGTTATCTTTTGAGTTTCTATTGATGTTTAGCTTTGTTCTTCCATGCCTATGCTTAATGCTTGCTCTTGTTTGATAAACAATCGCATGATCTTAATTAATGCAAATGAACTAGACATATGGATTTGTGGAGATGGACATGGTATGGTTGATACATGTTCGACGAGTTCAATTGGCTTGGATGAGTTGATTCGCTAACTAGATAGAAATATACCATTTAGCCATGTATTAGCGTGTGTTTGAGAATAAATCGTTCATTAGTGGAGTTTACACTAGTCCTCATGCAACCATAAGAACCATAGTGGATTAGGTAAATGACACCAGGGTCAATCGACCTAGACATAGGCTTTTGACTAAATCAAATTCTCAAGCTAAACTAACTAATCATTGATGTTACTTATAAAGATTGCATAACATTAGTATGAACTAGAAGGTGAAGAAGGAATTCCTAGATCTCTAAACCTTTATCTTTATTGCTTTTGTAATATAGATTTAGATTAGTTGCTTTTCTTTATTTTATATGTCCTTGGATAAAATTTAGCTGAGCTATTGGTTGCTACTTAGTAATGGAAACCTTGTCCTCGTGGGAACGAACTTTTACTTCGTATCTGTATTACTTGAACGACCCGTGTACTTGCGGTACACAAATGGTCTAACAAGTTTTTGGCGCCGTTGCCCGGGACAATGGTGTATTTCCAAAGTCTTTAGCCTTATTCTTTAGCAATCGCTGGGGGATAACGGTTGAATTCCATATTACTAATATCAACAATGAGTTTGGTTAGTTCTAATTCAAGTTGTAAATAATCTATGTTAATTTCAGTCTTCATTATTTGTATATAGGTATAATAAATGGAAGATGAACTTCATCATTCGAGGCCTTTGAGGGAGCTCGAGAACCCCCAATGGAGAACCTTTATTCAGGCGAAGGGAGGCCTACCATCCAATCCATGAATTTTGGGATCAAACCGGGCATGATCGGAAGAGTTGGCGGGTTTGCCTTGCAAAAGTCCTACCGGGACTATAACTCAGGCCCTTCTTGGGAGGGAACCCAGGTTTTATTATTTTTGTTAAATAGTATGTAATTAGTAAGTTTTAATTCATAAATATGTTAGTATGTTAGTTTTTATTGTTTTCGTTAGTTTTTAGGCTTTTCTTTAGTTTAAAGCTTATAAATATGCTAGTATGTTTGATTTTTGTATTCTAGTAGTTAGTGTGTTTGACTTTAGTATAGTTAGTTAGTTTTAGGTTATATATATAAGTGTGTTGATTATAGTAAGTTTAATTAGTTTTTAAGTTTATAGTTAGGTTTAGGTTATATATAGGTTAATAAGTTGAATTTTGTAGTTTTTATATATTTTAGCTATACATATTAGGTTTTAGTCTTTTGGACAAGTTTTAGAGGTGTTGAGGACCTCTTGGGAGCAAATTGTGTAGCAAAACTGATTTTGCTGCAGAATTCTGCAGGCTGATGTCTCACGTCGCGGCGTGAGGTTGTTGCACGCCGCGGCGTGACAGTTATTTGATGCGCATTGAGCCAAAATCCAGAGACCCCAGCGTCGCGGCGTGGGAATTGAATGCCGCGGCGCCAACCTGCTGAACTTGTTAAAAAAAAAAAAAGAGTTGCTTGTTTTGGGTGCAACTGAGGGCACCCATTCTGATCAAATACCGTGACATGGATGCTGTGTGTTGCGGTATGTGGTGTTTTGTATATATTCTGTTTATACTTTGTTTATATTTAATTCCTTTGTTTATATTCAATTCCTTTTATTCATATTTCATTCTTTTGTTCATATTATTATTTTTAAATATTTTTAGTACACTCAGCTCTCTAAATTCAGATATTTATAGGCTCAAGTACCCTGGGAACCGTGGAAAGTGAGGACTTTGTCTCACTTAAGTTTGGGGGAGTGTCATTATATGCTTTGGATGAGTATGATGTATTATGTAATGCATGTGATGATATTTTCTTGATGCAGTTGTGATAGCCATTATGTTTCAATGGTTTCTAATTGTTTTGGTTATTACTGATGGGGTTTGTAAAGACGTTTCAATTTTTAAAAGATTGCTGGTGTTGTTTTGGTTGTTCATTATATGAAAGGTTGCTATTTGCCCTTTTGTGAGTGAAACCTTATGTGATCTTGAAGTATGTGAAATAGTTTAGTTGCTTTTGATGTATGATTTACATTCTGCTTAGATGCAAGTGTAATTTTGAATATGAGATGAGTGCATGTTTAGAGAAAATTATAGATGTACATGTAGAGTTTCGATTATCCTAGAAATTGTTTTTAAACTCTCTTGAAGCGAAATCCTAGATTGTGTATGACTGAGGAAATGATTAGGGCATTCTTTGGACCGATTGAGCCTTAAAAAGCTTACCCTGAATGATAATATCCTTTGGTCCCTTTTGAAGCTTGATAATTGTTTGGCCTTATTTGTTTTTCAAACCATTGCCATCGTTAACCTGTTAACCGTTCCAATGCATGTGAAAGCAATGCATTTTCTTCCTACCCTTCATTGTTTGTTGAGTACATGAGGTGTTGTTTCTTGAAGTGAGTTCGGTGAGTAGGGGTATGTATGTTTGAGAAAAATGAGCCTGAAGGAACTAAAAGCGATCAAAAGAAAAGAAAAAAAAAAGTGCTTTGTAAAAGTAAAAAAAAAGAAAGAAATGAAAAGAGAGAAAAGCAAAGCACCCCGCTAGTTCGCTTGTTCTCAAGTCTTGAAATTACATATTCATGTATTTCAATATTGTTATGTATCCTTTCCCTTCTTTTCTGTTACTCAATACCATGGCCTAACATTACAAGCTGTAAAGACCTTCTGATCCTCAGTTGTATGTGGTTTATATTAGTGGAGAGAGAGTTTAGGATCAATTTTTGTGGATTTGATGATTCTTATGCATTTATGTTTATAAACCTATCCGGTTGTGTATGATTTGAATAAGAGAAGTTTATATTGCATGTTCGTGGATATGTAGATTGCATGGAAAGACGCTGAATTGTTAGCATGTGAAGGATTATGTATGTGTGCAACTGGTTTAGGGGTATTTGTACTTTTTATGGATTGAAGTAATCATTACATACTAGTAGTTTTGGTTTAATTGAAGAAGAGTGAAAAATTGAAACTTGAAAGCTGCTAAATAATGATATGTATACAATGTAAGAAGATTTACTTGGTCATACTTTGTTTTGCTCGAGGACAAGCAAAAGGTTAAGTTTGGGGGTGTGATAACTCCACTTTGTGTAGTTATTTGTGCTCCATATCTGTATTTCTTGATTGCTAAAGTCCTTGTATTCATGCATATTTAGAAGGTTTTATATTTCTATTTGTTATATCCAATTCGGATACCTTTCTAGTATGTTATGGAGCAAATTGTACTTATTGTGTATATGATTAAGTAGACTTTGCATTTACTTATACTTTGGTAATTTCTCTATTGCAGGAAGAGCTGCAAATGAGCAGATTGGTGAAAGTTTTAGACCAACACAGATGAGAAAGCCCAAGAGGAACCCAAAGGAGTAAATTCAGCAGAAAAACAGTGTTTGCTGCAGAATTCTGCAGCCAGACTTGTCACGCCACGGCGGTAGGGAAGCGTACGCCGCGGCGTTGAGATCCCCTGCATCAAAAGTCAGGGCTACGAAGAATTGAACGTTGCGGCGTGAGAAAACAATGTCGCGGCGTCCTTGACCTAATTTGATACGCGCCGCGGCGTGGAAAGTGAACGTCGCGACGTTGCCTCGATTTTGCTGAGTCTATAAAAAGATTTTCAATAGAATTCTGAAAAGAGCTCCGAGGGAGCCAAGCTGAGTTTAGAGAGCTGCGGCTAGGGACTTCATTTCTGGGTGGATTGGAGGCCTAAGGAGGCTAGGTTGGATGCCATCTTCCACATGGAAGGAGATTCAAGCTTCAAGGATGCTATCCATGGATTCCTTCCTCTTCTCCCTTTATTTCTCTTATCTCCCTTATCTGATGAGCATGGTTTTTGGTTGTAAATTCGTGTTCAATGTTTAGCCAAGCTGTATTTAGGAAATACTTTAGATCTTTATATGATTATTGATGTTTATGTTATCTTTTGAGTTTCTATTGATGTTTAGCTTTGTTCTTCCATGCCTATGCTTAATGCTTGCTCTTGTTTGATCAACAATCGCATGATCTTAATTAATGCAAATGAACTAGACATAGGGATTTGTGGAGATGGACATGGTATGGTTGATACATGTTCGACGAGTTCAATTGAATTGGATGAGTTGATTCGCTAACTGGATAGAAATATACCATTTAGTCATGTATTAGCGTGTGTTTGAGAATAGATCGTTCATTAGTGGAGTTTACACTAGTCCTCATGCAACCATAAGAACCATAGTGGATTAGGTAAATGACACCAGGGTTAATCGATCTAGACATAGGCTTTTGACTAAATCAGATTCTCAAGCTAAACTAACTAATCATTGATGTTGCTTATAAGGATTGCATAACATTAGTATGAAGTAGAAGGTGAAGAAGGAATTCTTAGATCTCTAAACCTTTATCTTTATTGCTTTTGTAGTATAAATTTAGATTAGTTGTTTTTCTTTATTTTATATGTCCTTGGATAGAATTTAGCTGAGTTATTGGTTGCTACTTAGTAATGAAAACCTTGTCCTCGTGGGAACAAACTTTTACTTCGTATCTGTATTACTTGAACGACCCGTGCACTTACGGTACACAAATGGTCTCACACCCGCCCCATTGTCATCCCTACATTCTCATATATATAAGTTATTAAATAACACTTCATTTAGACTTATTATTACTTTTTTTGCATGGCTTAAATGAGGCTATCTCAAATAGGGATGACAAAATTATCCATACTCATAGGGATCCGCACGGATTACACCCAATGAGACAGGAGATGAGTACCCATTTAATAAATGAGAGCAGGAGCGATGATTATAGTACCTGTCCTGCGGGTACCTTCCAAACCCGTTAAGTATACTTTTTTATTTAATATATATCATATATTATGATTTTTTTTTCTTTTTTACTTTAAGATGAGATGAAAATATAAATATTTTTATTATTTTAAAATGAATTTTTTGATAAATGAGTTCATAATAATAAAACTTGTTGAGAAAATATATATTATTTACGTAATAGTTATTTATGTAAACTGATTATTACAAAATATAATTAAATTTAGTTTGTTATTTATAATATTTTTTAATTTTGTAAGAATTTTAGATTGTTGAATAAAATTATAATATGTGGTGCTAAAATTTATGTTTTTTATAATTTTTAAGATTTTATTTTAAATTATTAACTACCTGCAGATACCTGTAGATACTCCCGTCTATCCACAAAAATCACAAATGGATATCCGTGATGGAGACAAAGGCGAGGGCGGGAGAAGCACTACCCGCCCCTGTCCCGCCTTGCTTCGCCCCATTGTCATCCCTAATCTCAAAATTTAAAAGATTTGTGAGAATAAAGTTTGTATAAATATTGTTATTCATGTAGAGGGGATCTACGTTACTCCACGAGGTGGCCATGCCGGCCCATCCCCCCCCCCCAAAGTTTTAAACCTTTACATTTTACTTGTAATTAAAAAAAAAATCTTGAGCTTAGCCCCTCAATAATAATATTTTCCTTTTTGCCATTCCTATGTAAATGATCTAGCTCTGCCTCCATATTCATGTAAGTGGTAATTACTTACGAATAAATTATGTGTTAGTGTAACAAATTTGCAGTTTGTTATTCTTGTATTATTAAAATTATAGAACCTAATTGTTTTATGAGTTTAATTTTGATGTAATGTTACTAAGTAATTTTTTTATCATTAATCAATTATATATTATCATTTATATAATTTTTAAGATAAACAGTATGAGAATCAAATATTTTTAATAACTTGATAATATATAATTGAATAATAGTATAAATTTTTTTAAATTAACAATCTATTCAAATTAAATTCTTATTTTATAAAAAAAACACATTATTTTTTTTAATAATATTATTTATACATTATTTTTATTACATCATTTTTCACATAACTTTTTTAATAAAAAAATAAAAAAAATACATATTCCAACATACAATCTCAAACTTTATTTTTTCAACCAAGAAAAACGGAAAAAATGCAAAATCGGCGTATTAATATTGATGTTGAAATAACAAATCTCTTATTTTAGTATAAACACCGTGGCATCCAAATCCCCACCGCCAGATGTCGTTTATTAATTTCTTCCTCCAATATTATTTGCCCTGCAGCAGTTTCACTTTGACCCTTGGATTATGGATGTTATTGCGGAAACAACCAGTGTGACAACCTTCTTTTAATCGACTACTACTAACGTTGTTTGCGTCTGAAACCTAAACTCGTTCGTTGGAAGAACTCCTTGTTTTCTTTCTCTAACTCCTTCCACACTGCTCCACAGTCCACACCACATGCATGCACGCGTGCTATTCAGATCACCAAGTAAGCTTTTTGGATTTCAATAAAAAAAAATAAAGAAATGATGTACCATATAAATGTACATCATTCCAATTCCAAAGGTTTGCAGATGAGTTATGATCGGCATGTTTAATCATTAGCTGTATAATAAACGGGCAAGATGTTGTGTAATACGAGAAATTATAACATATACTCTTGAAACAATAATAAATATAGACTTTAAGATAATCTTTATTATTTATTTTAAGTTTTTGTGCCTAAATTTTAATTGAATATGTCAAATAAATGATAAAGAGGTTTAAAATAGATTTTAGTCTCTACAGTTATCATCAATTTGGATGTTGGTCCCTATAATATTATTTTTTTAGGTTTTAGTCCTTATATTCCTATTCATTTGGTTTATAGTCCCTACGATTGAGTATCAATCCTATATTTTTTATTTATTTAAATTTTAGTCTTTATAATTTATATTTATCAAAAGTGAATGGTCCCTATTTTTCATAAAGAATTGATCATTATAGTTTAACTTACTAAGCTATTGGTCTTTGAAATTGGGATGTTTAAATCCAATTTAAACTGAAAACTGAATCGAAAAATCCTAATATAATCAAAATCGAACAAGTTTGGATATTTTTTGTTTGACTTTTTGAAAATCAAATAGATTGAATCAGTTTTTGGATTTAATTTTTAAAATCAATCTAATCTAAATCAATTAATATTATATAATTTATTTATTTATTATTTAATTTATATTTTTACTTGTAGTGACTCTAATTTCTCATATACTTCTCTAACTTTACCTAACTATGTATGTGAAATAGATTATTTCTATTTTTAATTTCTTTATAGTTCTTATTTTTCTTTTTACTATGTTAAATTTCTTTTAATTCACAAAATTTTAAACTGATTAAACCCATCCAATCCAAACTGACTTAAATTGGTTTGGATTGATTTGGTTTTTATAAAGTAATTAATTAAATTCAAGCCAAACCGATGTAAATAATATTGTATTGATTGATTTTTTTACTTAAAACCGATCCAAAACCAAATTGTGAACACTCTTACTCAGATGGACCAAAATCTTAATTGTAGGAAATTTTAGAGACCAAAACCAAAATTTTTTAAGTATAGAGATAAAAATCAAAATAACAGACAAGTATAGAGACTAAAAATTGATTTTAAACCAAAATCTTTTTGGAGTATAAATTTATTGTTGTTATTTAAGCATGTAATAATTTCTCCTGTGGTAGCTACAATAGATGATCTTGAGTGCCGTTCAAATTAAAAGTATAATGGAATAAATTAAAAGGAAGAGTTTTTAATTGTATTTAATTTTCATGTAATAAAAAGTCAAAAACAACGAGAGTGAAAATAGATTAGATGACTAACCAGTGGAGGTAATAACCGGTTTGATATCTGCATGTTTGGAAAGAGCTTCCATGCACCCCACTTTACAACAGAAGTTAAGGATATCAATTTAATGGAGAAGTCGAATATTGATGCGTTGACATTGACTTGGTACACGGGACATGATGGCAATGATAGTAAGGTGACTATAGATAATAATTGGATTTAATTACTCCAATAACAACCCACAAACTCATGTAACACAAATTCAATGGTATAAAACGGTAGCAACTAAGAATTCTCGATAAATATAATGTTTGTGACTCTATGTTACTGTTGAATATTGATGGTGTGATGATCTCTAGTTGGGTTTACTCATTAACAAAGTTGCTTGACATTTCTATAATTGGCTGCACAAGATTGCAAAATCTGCCACCATTGCATCTGTTGTCGAATCTCAAGAGTCTCACACTTAATAATTTGTCGTTTCTAGAATGGATTGACAAGGATGACAATGATGATAGTTCATCACCATTCTTTCCATCTCTCAGACACCTCCATCTCGAGAGATTACCTAATCTTCGAGGATGGTGGAGATGTAGCGAAGAAGGAATGCGAGGAGGCCGTCATCAGCTTAAGAGTCTTGATGAATTATATATTTACGACTGTCCTAATCTAATTTTCATGCCACTACATCCATCTGTTAGCCGTGTTACGCTTACGAATGTGAGTGAGAAAATATTACAGCAAGCAATCAATCATTCCACTACACTTGATGGGACCACGGCAAGTGTACCAGATCGTCAAGTAATAAAAACGGTGAGAAACCAGATATCGTTCTCAGGGATCGATGGCCAAATACTAATTCATGAAATTAGCTACTATTTAAACCAAGATTTGAATCATAGAGAGTTCCAATAACTATAACAAAATCAAAAGAAACAAAATTAATGACAATATTTTTGGGTTTTTCTAGTTGGCAATTTATCAAACACTTAGTATGCAAGATGAAAAACAATCAATTAATGAAAGAGTTGGGATCAAGTTTCATTTGATTTTACTTGTTGCATATCAATTAGAACTAACACAAGCTAATATTCCTATTTTGTCATCGAATTCTCTAAAATACTCAACTCCTAATTCCTTAGGTAGTTAACCCTTTGTTTTCAATTAAAAACCCTAATTCCTTAGGTGATTCTAAGAGATAACAAGCATTATAGTTTAGAATTCAAAGAGGTAACAAGCAAATCAATGACTATTCCTAGTCTAGAGATAAGCAAGGTTCATAATCTCAAAGCACAAATTATATATCAAATTTCCATTCAACATACAATCCTAAATTCATCTTAAAGAGAATCAATCTTTAGAAAGCATTAAGAGAAGAGATTATAAACTCAAAATAGAAATAGCAACATGAATTAATTGAATCCAATGTCAATAACAACCAAGATCCATCAAAATCCACCTAATCCCAACAAGGGAGAGTTTAGCTAGACATAGAAATAAAAATAGAAACTAAAACAATAGGGAAGAAGATGCAAAACTCCATGGAAGATTGAAGAAAATCTGAGTTCCTACTATTCCTCTCTTCAAATCCACCTTAGAGCTCCCAAAATAGGGCTTTTCTCTGCTCCAACACGGCTCCCTATGCAGCTCTCTCCGCAGCCCCTCCTTATTTAGGTCAGAAAAGATGAATTTAAACTCTGGTATGGGCGCCTAGGCGCTGCGTCTGGAACGCCTAGGCGCTGAACGTCCAGAACGCATTTGCTGTCATGAGCTTGAGCGCCTAGGCGCTTCGTTTTGAGCGCCTAGGCACTAAACGTCCAGAGAATATCTTCTAATGCACTCTTGGGCGCCTGGGCGCTGCTTCTGTAGCGCCTGGGCGCTGATTGTCCAGTAAAATTACTTTTGATCTTCCTTCAAAGCTTTAAGTCATCTTTTCTTGAGTGTTTTTCTTTTCCACATTGAGCTTCATCTTGTTTCCCTTGGTGTCTATAATCAAAACAATGGCAAATGAGTTAAAGCACCAATAATTCTAACAAAAAATGAACTCAATCTAACAAACTAAAATGGATCAACTAAAAAGACAAAATAAAACTGTTTTAAGGTCAAAATAACGTCAAAAGTTGGGATTAAGCGATGAAATCCACTCAAAAGGCTTTAAAAAAACAGATAATCTAGCAGATTATCACCACCCCAAACTTAAAACTTTGCTTGTCCTCAAGCAAAAACAGAATAACAAACGAGCTAAATAAAATAAAAAAAAATAACTCTACAACTCAAACACCAACGCTGAACTGAATAAAATTGACCAAGAATGTCCCACAACTCAAAAGTATCAAAGTTACAACGAATCAATTCATACATGCACTCCTGAAAGTAGAATTCTCAACTGTGAAACTGAGACTCAGAAGGTCAAAAATAAGGGTCATTACAACCATGCATTGAACAATTAAAGCTTGAAAGTTAAAGAACATGGCAACAAGGAACACCTGATAATTGGGTCACTAAAACTCTCTATAGGTGAAAAGAGACTCTCAGTCACTCTTGTATTTGGGCTTGTGTTTCCCTCAGTCATCATTTACTGAGCTCACCCTCTTTGGATTTGCTTTTCATCTCATACATGCTTGCACGTCACTCACAAATGCAACAATCAAAAGGACTTTATTCAAGGTCGCTTTGGTGCCAAGGTACAAGGTGGATAAAATGAACATATAAACTGCTACCTAGAGAGTAAGTGAGCATTCGCACTTCGAACAAATCTTCAATTCACAAATCTCATACCTTTCACGTTCACTTATTCTTTTATATTTTCCCAGTAACCTACATGGTCTCAAAGGGATACTTGATCATTGAGTCAAGTATTTCCCAATAACCCGTCAGTCTCAAAGGGGTTCTTATTCAACAAGCCAACTCTCACTTTTTTTTCTTTTTTTTTTTCTTTTTTTTTTCAACAACAGTCACTCCAAACTTAGTACATTGCTAACCCACACCTTCAATAAATTCAATGCTCAATTACCCCTTCAGGTGGATAAGACATTCATTATTTTGGCTATGGCATCCTGTATGGGCAAACAAAGAATTCAGTGTATTAGGCTCGAAGGGGCAACACAAAGGAAACAAACATCATTTGGTTGGCTATATGGCTATCTGGCTTAACAACAAAACTGCCTTTATCATGTCGATGCATTATGCAAATCACGGCATACAAATGAGATTGAAGCAAAGCTAGGAGAATAGAAACTCACCAGTAACCTCTCATCAAAGCAAAAGTGTTGAAGGCTCAAAACAACTCCCAAGGATGAATTATGAAATCCAATCACAAAAATCACCAAGTACGTTAACAATAAGCTATAAGATTTATGCATGGAAGTCATAATCCTCATTCAAGTACCACAATCTAAAAAATAAGCCCACAAGCTTTCGAGTTTCCTTAACAGGCAGTGCATGTATGGTTGGTTCACATAACATAGATACTATCAAGCAAAGGGACCCACAAAAGTAAACTCTAAATAATTCAATATTGGCTTGACTCATAAAAGCAATAAACTCAAATTAACAAAAAGTTAAAACTAAATATAACAATTAAGTAAAATGCACACAGATACATTAAACAAATAAAAATCAAACAAAAATGACTAAAATGAAAAAGTAGAGATAGAAGAGCCTGAGTATGGGTTGCCTCCCATGAAGCGCTTGTTTAACGTCATTAGCTCGACGTTGCTTCTCAGCTCATCAAGGTGGCTTGAAACAGGAGAAGTAGGATGACACTTTTCTTCTGTCAGATCTTTGCCTCCATACTTGGTCACTGACCTTGCAATCCCCTCCAAAGGTATGTGGAACTTGACTTGAACCTGAGTGTTCTGAATAAACCTTCGCATGTGAGATTTCATCAGGCCATGGAGGTCTCAATTTATCAACAGATGACAGATCAGGTTTTAACTTATCAGAAGATTTCGGCCCTTTGTGCAATGAATTATGAGAAATTAGAGGACCAACTGACTCTTTTTGAGCTTTATCTTGGATGCAATTGACGGAAGCATAGAGATCTGATGTCAGTGCAGATTTATTAAAGATGTTGATGGTCACCTGATCTCCATCCACTCTCAAAATCAGTTTACCTCTCGGCACATCAATCAATGCTCCTGAAGTAGCTAAGAACGGTCTTCCAAGAATCAAATGGATATCAACATCCTCATTCATATCTAAGGTCACAAAGTCAACTGGGAAAATAAATTTGTCAACCTTCACTAGCAAATCTTCCATGATACTATACGGATGTTTGATTGATTGATCTGCTAATTGAAGGGAGACCATTGTAGGCTTCACTTTTTTAATTCCCAACTTGCGCAAGATTGATAATGGCATTAAATTAATGCTCGCACCTAAGTCACATAAAGCCTTGTCAACATTCAACTTCCTGATAGTACAAGGGATGCTAAAACTTCCTAGATCCCTTAACTTTGGTGGTAGCTTTCGTTGAATTATGGCGCTGCACTCCTCAGTAAGTGCTATAGTCTCATCCTCTTTCAACTTCCTCTTCTTATATAGTAAATCCTTCATGAATCTGGTATAAGAAGGCATTTGCTCCAAGGCTTCTGCAAAAGGTATGTTAATTTGGAGCTTCTTAAAAATGTCCAAGAAACTCTCAAACTGCTTCTCCTTCTCTTGCTTCTTCAGCCTTTGAGGAAAAGGAATATTGAAATATGGATTTGTGGTCAGATCATACTTTTCAACTTGATTCTTCCCTTTTTCCATAGCTCTACTGGCCTTTTGAGTTACTTCTTCTTCAACTTTCTTGTCTTTCTTGTCTTCTTTCTCCTCGATCACCTCTTTTTCTTTTACTACCTTCCCATTCCTCAAAGTGATGGCATTGCAGTGCTCTTTCGGATTTGTCACCGTGTCACTAGGTAGAGAACGATGAGGTCTTTCCGAAAGTTGTTTTGCTAATTGACCCACTTGAGATTCCAAATTGTGGATTGAAGCATCTTGATTTCTAAACCCCGCTCTTGTCTCTTCCATAAAATCAATAGTTTTTTGAACAAAAGATGAGGTTTGTGTAGCCAATTTCTCTAAGGCTAACTCCCAAGAAGCCTTCTTTTCATTAGCCTGAGGTTGAGAAGATGAAGAACCTTGATATAATGAGTTTTGAGGATATCCTTGATATCCTATATGCTGTCTTGGTTGAACTTGGTTGCCTTGGTTACTCCACGAAAAATTAGGGTGATCTCTCCACCCTGGATTATAAGTGTTGGAGTAGGGGTTGTTCTGCTGCCTTGGAGGATTGTTCATGAAGTTAACTTGCTCTTGAGCTGGAGGTCCAAACATATTTCCTAGACAATCCACACTCCCGTGTTCACCTCCACAGAAATCACAAGTCAAAGAAGCATTGCTCACCCCATTCACACTAAGAGTATCAATCTTTTTTTGTGAGATTATCCAATTGTTGAGTCAAAATCTTGTTTTGAGCCAACAATGTATTCATGGAATCAATCTCCAAGTACCCTTTCTTGACTACAGCTCTTTCTCCATTCCTCTGGTAGCCATTATTGGCCATTATCTCAAATAACTCCTAAGCTTCTTCTGGGGTCTTATAACTCAATGCCCCACCTGCTGCAGCATCAACCATTGCTCTAGTTTGAGGCAACATACCATTATAGAAGCTTTGCACTTGGATCCAGAAATCAAAACAGTGGTGTGGGCATTTCCTCAATATTTCATTATATCTCTCCCACGCTTCACTAAGAGACTCTCTATCAAACTGCCTGAATGATGTGATTTCACTTCGCAACTTTGCAGCCTTGGAAGGAGGAAAATATCTTGTCAAAAATTTCTGAACCAAAATTGTCCAAGTAGTTACGCTTCCTCTTGCCAATGAGTCCAACCAGCTCTTAGCTCTGTCTCTCACGGAGAAAGGAAACAATCTCAAACAAATGGCATCTTCACTCACCCCATTGAGCTTTACAGTATCACAAATTTGTAAGAAACCCGCTATATTTGCATGTGGGTCTTCATTGTCAAATCCTCCAAACTGATTGTTCTGCACCAAATGGAGTAGAGCTGACTTCAATTCAAAATTATTTTCCTGAACTGGCGGTCTTGTTATGCTTGCTCCACACCCATCCATGTTAGGAATAGAGTAATCCATGAGAGTCCTAACAGGTGATTGTGGTGGTGGAGGATCTACATTCTCTCCATTGTCTGCCATGTCTTCAACAACTGTTTGAGTGTCACCCAAATTCCTTCTTCTTTCTCTGGTTTGCTTTCTCAAAGCTCTTGCAGTTCTTTCTATCTCAGAGTAAAAAAGAAGATGATCTGGTTGAACAGTACCTCGCATATACTAGGCACACAATATCAGAGCAAAAATAACTCAATAAAATAAGTAAACAAAATAAACTAAACACCATAATGAATAAACAAAAAGAAAAAAATGTTTAAACTAGTGGCTGCCTTCGATATTACCGATATTGGTAAAATCGATCCCCGGCAACAGCGCCAAAAACTTGATGGGACCACGGCAAGTGTATCGGATCGTCAAGTAATAAAAACGGTGAGAAACTGGATATCGATCTCAGGGATCGATGGCCAAATACTAATTCATGAAATTAGCTATTATTTAAACCAAGATTTGAATCGTAGAGAGTTCCAATAACAATAACAAAATCAAAAGAAACAAAAGCAATGACAATATTTTTGGGTTTTTCTAGTTGGCAATTTATCAAACACTTAGTATGCAAGATGAAAAACAATCAATTAATGAAAGAGTTGGGATCAAGTTTCATTTGATTTTACTTGTTGCATATCAATTAGAACTAACACAAGCTAATATTCCTATTTTGTCATCGAATTCTCTAAAATACTCAACTCCTAATTCCTTAGGTAGTTAACCCTTTGTTTTCAATTAAAAACCCTAATTCCTTAGGTGATTCTAAGAGATAACAAGCATTATAGTTTAGAATTCAAAGAGGTAACAAGCAAATCAATGACTATTCCTAGTCTAGAGATAAGCAAGGTTCATAATCTCAAAGCACAAATTATATATCAAATTTCCATTCAACATACAATCCTAAATTCATCTTAAAGAGAATCAATCTTTAGAAAGCATTAAGAGAAGAGATTATAAACTCAAAATAGAAATAGCAACATGAATTAATTGAATCCAATGTCAATAACAACCAAGATCCATCAAAATCCACCTAATCCCAACAAGGGAGAGTTTAGCTAGACATAGAAATAAAAATAGAAACTAAAATAATAGGGAAGAAGATGTAAAACTCCATGGAAGATTGAAGAAAATTTGAGTTCCTACTCTTCCTCTCTTCAAATCCACCTTAGAGCTCCCAAAATAGGGCTTTTCTCTGCTCCAAAACGAGTCCCCATGCAACTCTCTCCGCAGCCCTTCCTTATTTAGGTCAGAAAAGATGAATTTAAACTCTGATATGGGCGCCTAGGCGCTGCGTCTGGAACGCCTGGGCGCTTAACATCCAGAATGCATTTGCTGTCATGAGCTTGAGCGCCTAGGCGCTAAACGTCCAGAGAATATCTTCTAATGCACTCTTGGGCGCCTGGGCGCTACTTCTGTAGCGCCTGGGCACTGATTGTCCAGTAAAATTGCTTTTGATCTTCCTTCAAAGCTTTAAGTCATCTTTTCTTGAGTGTTTTTCTTTTCCACATTGAGCTTTATCTTGTTTCCCTTGGTGCCTACAATCAAAACAATGGCAAATGAGCTAAAGCACCAATAATTCTAACCAAAAATGAACTCAATCTAACAAACTAAAATGGATCAACTAAAAAGACAAAATAAAACTGTTTTAAGGTCAAAACAACGTCAAAAATTGGGTTTAAGCGATGAAATCCACTCAAAAGGCTTTAGAAAAACAGATAATCTAGCAGATTATCAACACTCAAATTGAAGTACCACTGTATAAGTAAGATAAATGATTTAAAATCCCTGTCTGGAGTCCAACATCTCACTGTATTGTGTCAATTGGCAATTCATAATTGCGAGGAGCTTGATCCATGCAATGATCAAGATGGTGCTTATGGTATGCGATGGAAGCAACTTCAGAACCTTCGTGAGTTGTGGTTTTCAAACATCCCCAAAATGTAGTCTCTCCCCGATGGGCTTCAGCATATCACCACTTTAAGAAAGCTTGACATTGATTATTGTGCCAATTTGACAAATTTACTGGAATGGATTACCAGCCTTGGACAATCATTGCAGTATTTAACAATCAACAAATGCCCTAAGTTGACATCTTTGCCCAAAAGGATGCGTCGTCTGACATCTTTGCAAACACTCAGAATAATTCGATGTCCACAACTACAGGAAAGATGCAGGAAGGAAGTGGGCGAGGACTGGCCTAAGATTTCTCATTGTTCTTATGTAGAACCAGAGGGTGCTTGAAGAGACACTTGTGCGGTAGTTTCTTTCTCCTCGTAATCTTGAACAGGGGGGTTAAGTACCTGCAAAGGAAATCTAATGCTCAAGTTAGGTGACGCACAAAGAGGGTATACACCATATGAATTACAGTTACCTTATTAGAATGGTATATCCTGATATTTATAGTGCATATGCAGAGTCCTTGAACATTCATTACCGAGTGCAGGCTTATTGAGATCGTGGCCTGACTGGGGGGGAGCCTTCTCCCCACAATCGTTCAGGCATAGCCCTGACGAATGGTGTCTCCCTCCCACGATCGTCCAGACAGATTGATAGGACACTCAATAGGTCAATTAGAGTTGGGTCTGATAATGATGTGTTAGTGGGCTCAAAGCATAATAAGCCCATAGTTTGGAAAGTGTACGAGCGTAAGAAAAATAAAATAGAGAGAGAGGAAAAGGGAGAATATGCCAGCTAGGCAGTTAGTTAGGATTGGTTATGATAGGAGGGTGGAGAGAATAATCGGGGGAGCTTTTCTATTAGTGAGGTGAGAGGACAGAGAAGGTGTCTCTTTCTTTGAGGAGCATTGCTCTGGTAACCATTGCAGAGAACTCAGTCTTCCATTCTTGTTTTTCAGTACAATACGATCAGAATTTACCCTGTGTTTTTGCTATCTTCTTACTCTGCTCTATCAATTGGTCCGACCTGCCGTCCTTGTTCATGTCCCCGAAAATGTCTGACCAAGTAACCGAGTTGGAATCCCGTTTGGGTCTAGTTGAAAGTGGAATGAAGATGTTGAAGGACACTTTACTCGCTGAGATGAATTGTCTATGAGGAAGTGTGTCACCTACGTCAGTGACACAATCGTCTTCGATGGATGAGTTTCGCTTGTCGGCAAAGAAAGTAGAGCTTCCTTCGTTCCAAGGTGAGGATCCTGTGGCCTGGATCACACGCGCTGAGACCTATTTTGAGGTTCAGCGTGTGGCGGACGATATTCGTATCCAATTAGTGAAGCTGTGCATGGAAGGCCAGACGATTCACTGGTTCAATCTATGGAGGGATTCCACAGAGGAGATATCGTGGGACACTTTCAAAAATCTTTTATCGTACATTTTGGTGGTGGTCGCTTGGATAACCCCTTTGAGGAACTCAAGGAGCTGAAGCAATCAGGTACGGTCGAAGAGTATATTGAGGATTTTGAGTTATTCTCTTCTCAATGTGGGCGTTTGCCTGAGATCCAATTTCTGGGTTATTTCATCCGTGGGTTACAACATGATATACGTAGTCGGGTTCGCACGTTCAAACCAAAGTCACGCTATCAAGCTATGCAGATCGTGCGAGATGTTGAAGCTAAGTTTTCTGTGGAACGGCAGTCGGGTCATACCCATGGCTCTCGTTTGCATTCGAGTTACCCATCCACTGGGTCTCGTTGGGCAAGATCTGAGTGGAAACCGTGTGAGGGTGATGCTATTGGGCCCTCGAGTCAAGGCCAGTCCAATAATATTTGGAACACGGGTAAGCCCAAGTCTCAGTCCAATTCGCAAGCTGGCTCCGATTTTGGTAACAAGGGCATCTCTTCTACAGCGAGCTTGAAGGGTAGCAGTGTGGCGGAACCACAGTGCTTCGCCGGTGACCAGAATCGGGGGGTTAAACATATCCCTTACTCTGAATTACTGGAAAGACGAGCCAAGGGCCTCTGTTTTAGGTGTAACGAGCGCTACCATCCTCTCCATCAGTGTGCGGCTAAACAGCCGCGATTACTCATTTTGGGGGATGACAAATCGGTGAATGAGGAGGGCGACATTATCGCCATTGAAGTCGAAGGAGAGGAAGAGGAAGAACTCGAGTGTAAGGCATTGGGTGTCTTTGGCATCACAAACACCATGAGTGCTACTGCAAAACCGAGAACGATGCAGTTGGAAGGCAGAATTCAAGGGGTATCCGTTGTGGTATTGGTGGATAGTGGGGCTACTCATAATTTTATTACCCCAGCAGTAGTAGAGGCATTGGGTTTGAGGATGAATACTTCCAAAGTCATGGGCGTTCGTTTGGGTGATGGCCATAAGGTGAACATTGTGGGTAAATGTGACGGGTTGGTATTGAATTTAGGAGAATTTGAGGTAAAATTGGATGCGTATGTCCTTGAATTGGGGGGTGTAGATGTGATTTTTGGGGTTGTGTGGCTGGAAACATTGGGAGAGGTCTTGTTGATTGGAAGGAAATATCGATGCGATTCATCAATGGGACAAGTTGTTTCACATTGAATGGTCAACTTATGTGCCGGTGCAAGAACAACAGGCCATTGGTTGAGGCTACACTTAACAGTGTGATAGCTGAAGGGTTTCAGGGTGTTGCTGGTTGGGAAAACTCTTTTGCAGTCATTTCTATGGTAAATTCAAAAATGCCCAAGTTTCAACAGCAAGAATTACAAGACCTGTTGTGTAGGTTTGGGAAGGTGTTTGAAGACATTAAGGGTTTGCCTCCTATTCGTAATACAACCCATTCAATTGTGTTGCAACAAGGTGCAGGTCCGGTTAGTGCCAGGCCTTACCGGTATCCACACTATCAGAAAGATGAAATTGAAAGGCAGATTAATGACCTTCTGTAGCAGGGGGTTATCCGGAACAGCACCAGTGCTTTTTCTAGTCTGGTGATATTGGTGAAAAAGAATGACAATTCATGGTGTATGTGTGTTGATTATCGGGCTTTAAACAAGGTTACTGTGCAGGACAAGTACCCTATTCTGGTGGTGGACGAGTTATTGGATGAGTTATTCGGAGCTTATTTCTTTTCTAAATTTCATTTAAAGTCAGGTTATCATCAAATTCGCATGAGGGAGGACAATGTACATAAGACTGCATTTCGCACGCATGAAGGCCACTATGAATACTTGGTCATGCCTTTTGGATTGACTAATGCACCCACCACATTTCAGTCTGTCATGAATGATATCTTCAAGCCTTTTCTGCGTAGATGTGTGCTGGTTTTTTTATGATATTCTGGTTTATAGTGCTGATTGGGACACGTATGTGAAGCATCTGGCTGCTGTTTTGCAAGTGCTACAACGTCATAAATTTGTTGCTAATAAGCAAAAATGTGCTTTAGGACAGCAACAGATTGAGTATTTGGGCCATGTCATCTCGCACCAAGGTGTTGCGGTGGATCCTTACAAGGTCAGCAGTGTGATCAATTGGCCTACTCCTAAGAATGTCAAAGGGGTTCAAGGTCTTTTGGGCTTAATTGGCTACTATAGGAAATTTATTTCTAACTATGGAAAACTTGCCAAGCCTCTTATTGAGTTAACAAAGAAGGATGGATTTGTTTGGCACCAAGAAGCCGCAAAGGCTTTTGAACAATTAAAAAGAGCAATCACTTCTGCTCTCGTGCTTACTCTTCCGAATTTTTCCATTCTATTTGAGATAGAATGTGATGCCTCGGGTAAAGGAGTGGGTGCCGTGTTGATGTAGCGAAAGCACCCTGTGGCTTATTTCAGCAAAGCTTTTTCAGGTTCTAAGCTGTCCAAGTCAGCGTATAAGAAGGAATTGATGGCTTTGGCCTTGGCAATTCAGCATTGGCGCCATTATTTGTTGGGAAAAAAATTCACTGTTTATTCAAATCAAAAGAGTTTGCAACACCTTCTTCAACAACGAATTACTACTTCCAACCAGCAAGAGTGGATAGCAAAGTTATTGGGATTTGATTTTAAGGTGGTGTATAAGGTCGGAGCAGATAACAAAGTGGCTGATGCACTTTCGCGGCAGTTGGATGATGGGAATTTGTAATCCATGGTTTCTTTCCTAATTTGGCAGCAAGGTAAGGACATACAAGCTGAGGTATCATAAGATCCAGTGCTGCAGGAAATTATTCAAGCAGTAAACATAGCTCCTTCCTCCCGCCCAGGTTATAGCGTTAAAGGTGGGGTGCTGTTCTTTAAGAACAGATTGGTTTTGTCAGATAAATCTTCCTTAATTCCGCTGCTCCTAAAGGATTTTCATTCTTCTCCTAGCGGTGGGCATTCCGGCTTTTTGCGTACATATAAGAGGATTACTGGAAACTTGTTTTGGCATGGTATGAAGAGTATGGTGCAGGACTTTGTTAAGGCTTGTGATACGTGTCAGAGACAGAAATATGTTGCAACTACTCCTAGTGGTTTATTACAACCATTGCCTGTTCCAGCTTTAATTTGGAGTGAAATTTCGACGGATTTTATAACTGGTCTACCTAAGAGTTATGGCTATAAAGCTATCATGGTGGTGGTTGATAGGCTTTCCAAATACAGTCATTTCATCCCTCTTAAACATCCCTACACGGCTCGTAGTGTCGCCACAGTTTTTGCTAAGGAAGTGGTCCACTTGCATGGTATTTCGGAGTCTATTTTGAGTGATCGGGATCCTTTATTTGTTAGTATTTTTTGGAAGGAGTTGCTCAAACTACAAGGGGCTATTTTGAAGATGTCTTCCGCATATCATCCTCAAACGGATGATCAAACGGAAGTGGTCAATCGGTACTTGGAGTCTTATTTATGGTGCTTTGTGTCAGAACAACCTAAGACTTGGTCTCATTGGCTACCTTGGGCTGAGTTATAGTATAATACTTCATTCCATGGCTCTACAGGTTTCACACCTTTTTAGATTGTGTATGGGAGGAAGCCTCCAGCTTTGGTTCATTTCTTGGAGGGGGAGACTAAAGTGGAAGCTGTAGCTCAAGAATTACAGGACAGGTGAGAGGACAGAGAAGGTGTCTCTTTCTCTGAGGAGCATTGCTCTGGTAACCATTGTAGAGAACTCAGTCTTTCATTCTTGTTTTTCAGTATAATACGATCATAATTTACCCTGTGTTTTTGCCATCTTCTTACTCTGCTCTATCACAGATCCCTGGAATCTCGGGATTGTCGTGCTAGTGGCCAACCACTGTAGCAGGTAGTCATGGTCCCTACACTATAAAGGTCACTATTGGCAGTAATCAGGCAATGTGTAGACCTATAGAGTGTAGTTTGGGGGATATGACTAATACCCATATACGGACATCCTGCCGAGATGCATACTCAGGAGCCTTGTGACATATATGCCGAGTTTGACCATTAAGGGTAGTATCCCGTACCACGGTCCAGAATACTCTTGTCCCTAAGTTTATGATAAGTTTATTTTAATCTTCTTTAGGGAGGTAAGATCTGAGTTATCTACTTAATAGTAAACTTCATTTTTCTTTTAGTTACAATCTAATTTGATCTTAAAATTTACAAGGTATTAAATCTTATTAATTATGATTAAACATTTCGTACATCAATTAGCTCGAATTATTAGAGTCAGATTATATCCTTTTCTTCCAATGCTTGTCCAGTTTGGCCTGCACTCTGCCTTATGTCTACAATATATTTATCTACAAGTGTTTTTATTTTATTTTACTTTTTTTCATGACACATACAA
The DNA here is from genome assembly GCA_029884605.1 of Ormosia emarginata. Classification (NCBI taxonomy): domain Eukaryota; kingdom Viridiplantae; phylum Streptophyta; class Magnoliopsida; order Fabales; family Fabaceae; genus Ormosia; species Ormosia emarginata. Next base: position 11,364,087 of record JAQQTP010000071.1, read on the forward strand.
ATAAGGAATGGAACATGGAAGATTTGCTAAAGATTCTACGTCCTTTCCATGGTAAGTTGATCATTCACCTGACAGTATAACTTGATCTTCCTCTCAAAATTTGTTACAAAATTAAGTGTTGATGCATAATATGAGCAGTTGTTCCAGAAGTTGATGCTCAACTGGAGCAAACTTTTGACACAAAATGAAGTCTAAAAACTGCTTCTTTTATGCAGATATCTGGTGGTTTTCTTTTGATTTTGAAACGTTCATGCTGCTTTTTTTCCTCCTACTAGCTTCTTATGACTTTTACTGTAGAAAGCCTAGCTATTTATTTAGACTTGGTTGCTTATATGATTGCTCATAAAACTATATCAATATGGCACTAATAGCAAGGTGTGATTGGATTGAATTTTTAATGACATGAAAGATCTAGACCAAGCACTCCTCTTCTTTTTTTCTCCTTCTGTTATTTCAATTCCTATAAATTGTTTGTTATGCCTATAAGCCTAGGTACTTTTTATAGTAGGGTTCCCATTTCAGATGTAATTATCATGGAACTATTTGTGGAATGAAGAATATGGTTATAAAGTATATTACAAGATACAGAAATAATAGAATTTTCTTGTCTTAAAGTATATTATATATCTTGATATTACGTAGAAAGAAGATTGCTTTCTGGTTACTTTTCAATACTTAAGTATATTGTGGTTCTAAGATGTCTATTTTCTACACACGTTTTGGAATCTGACAGGTTGAGAACAAAAAGAAATCTTTGAGTCAAGTTATTAATTTATTTCATCAAATTAGAGTAAGAAAAATATTCTATCAAAGGTCTCTAATTTAATTGTGATCCACTATGCAGGGGATTGTCCCCAAACAAAGCCCTTCTTTGTTGTCCTAATAGATATCAGGTGGAATTGGAATGTTTCTTGTAGTAGTCAATACCTAAGAATTTTCAATTATTATGGTTCAAATGGTAACTTATATCTAAATTGTATTGCCTCTGTTGTGCTAATAGTATGCATGTTTTGGACGGTAATAATTCAAGAAATGCTAATGATAAACTTGTATTAAATGTTATTTACATTCAATACAAGGGCATCCACCGATATTGAAACATAATTTATATATTGTTGTTTCTTTATATAAATATGCCAAATAATTTTTGGTAGCTGTTAGTTTTATCTACAAAAAAAAGATAGCTGTTAGTGAAATATGTATTCGTCTACATTTACCTTTCTCCCACTTATCCCCCTTGCTTCTCACTAATATTAGTGTAAAATTTTGCTATCATATCAAGTTTGAAATTACATTTCATCCGTGCAGATAACTGATTTTAGTTTAGATTTTACTATTTCATACCTTATGTGTGTTTTGTGTAGGCTTTTTTATAATGCCCTACATACAGTTTAGCTATCCCTTCTTGCTTGCTTATTATATGTTTGCTAATTAAACTGATCAAAATTGTCCCTTGCCAGTGTGTGTAGTTGGACTGAAGTCATAGTGAGGTTGGCAATCATGACGTAGCACTACAGGTCGTATATCCTTTTCAAATAATGGTATGTTGTAGGTGTCTTTTCTTTTTTAACATGCTACATATACATACATGTTGGGTATCAGAGTTATAGAAAACAGTATCACACAACTAAAATAGAGTTGAGAAAAGAGAAACTGACACACAATATTTAACGTGGAAAACCCTCTAATGATGATGAGGGAAAAACTACGGACAAGAGTAGAAAAGTTTTTACTATGAGGAAGAAATTACAAGACCTCTCTCTAAATACAAGGAGAGAACTATACAAGAGAAAGAAGAGGAAATATTTGGGATGATTTACAAGAGGAACTTAAGCCTCTTTATATAGGCTTTCAAGAGCCTCCTTTCTCAAGAACCCACCAATGTGGGACTTCTAAAACAACAATTCTCCCACTTAAAGATTTGATTGAGTCAATCATATCTTCACACTACTCTTTCTACCTTGTCATTCCATGTTGCTTACGTTTCTGATATGCCATAGGAGGATCGACACCAAATAAACTTGTCAGTGTTAATTGGCTTTGTCATAACATCTGCTAGGTTGCCTTTGGTGTGAATCTTCTGCATATCCACACTTCCTTCTTCTACTACTTCTCGAACAAAATGATACTGAATACCTATGTGCTTTGTCCTTGAATGAAAAGCTGGATTCCTTGCAATGTGTAAGGCACTCTGACTATCACAATACATAGTAATTATCTGCTGCTTGTGCCCAAGTTCTTCCATTAACCTTTTAATCCAAATAGCTTCCTTACAAGCTTGGGTAGCTGCCATGTATTCAGCTTCTGTAGTAGATAGAGCTACAACAGTCTGTAGCTTAGATAACCAGCTGACCGCTCCTCCTGTAAGTGTGAACACATAACCAGTAGTAGATTTTCTTTTATCAAGATCACCTGCAAAATCTGAATCAACATATCCCTTGACAACAAACTTTGATCCTCCAAAACATAATGCAACACCTGAGGTCCCTTTAATGTATCTTAGGATCCTCTTAACAGTATTCCAATGCTCTTTACCAGGATCTGCCATAAAACGACTGACCGCTCCCACTGCTTGTGCAATGTCTGGTCTTGTACATATCATAGCATACATAAGGCTTCTCACTGCTGATGCATACGGTACTCGAGATATTTCCATCCTCTCTACTTCACTGCTAGGACTCATACTTGAGGATAATTTGTAATTGACAGGAAGTGGGGTAGAGACTGGCTTATAATCTTGCATATTGAAGCGTCGTAAGATTTTCTTTAAATAGTTCTTTTGAGAAAGCCAAATCTTCCTATCTTTTCTGTCTCGGTGAATTTGCATCCCTAAAATCTTGTTTGCTGGTCCCAAGTCCTTCATATCAAACTCTCTAGCCAATTGTGCCTTCAATTCTTGGACTCGAACTTTGTTGGGGCCTACCACTAACATGTCATCCACGTACAACAACAAGATGATAAAATCATCATCACCAAACCTCTTGTAATATGTACAATGGTCTGAACTCAGTCTGTTGTATTTGAGACTAATAATGAAGGAATCAAATCTCTTGTACCAACACCTTGGCGCCTGCTTTAGACCATACAGAGATTTGGTTAACCTGCAAACCAAGTTTTCTTTTCCTTGTTCTTTAAAACCTTCTGGTTAGAGCATGTATATCTCCTCTTCCAAGTTCTCCATGAAGAAAAGCTATTTTCACATCTAATTGTTCAAGATGTAAATCAAATGCAGCACATATAGCCAGGACTACTCTGATAGTGGTAAGTCTGACAACCGGAGAGAATATCTCATTGAAATCAATTCCTTCTTTTTGAGCATACCCTTTGACCACCAGCCTTGCACGATATCGTTCCACTTGATCGTTGCCATCTCTTTTGATCTTATAGACCGATTTGTTACCAATGGCTTTCCGTTCTTTTGGAAGTTCAACAAGTTCCCATATTTTATTTCTATGTAGGGCTTCCATCTCTTCTTGCATTGCTGTCATCCACAAAGAAGCTTCTGAGCTACTCACAGCCTTCTGAAAGGTTGACGGCTCTCCTTCTTCTGTTAAAAGACAATATGCATCGTGGCTTGCCATAACATAGTCTGAGTGCCATGATGGTTGCCTTATCTGGCGAGTTGACCGCCGAACTTCTGTATCATTGGCCTCATATGGTTCTTGTTGCTCGTGCTCTGGTTCTTGTTCTGCTTCAAAGGAATCTTCTTCTCCAGTTTTTCTATTTATCTGTACCGTAGTAGTCTCTTTCAAAGTACTGTCATTTTTTTGTTCTCTTTGCAGTTCATTTTCTGCAAATATCACATCTCTGCTGATAATAACCTTATGGGCAGTGGGATCCCACAGGCGATACCCCTTAACACTGTCAGCATAACCCAAGAATATGCATTTCCTAGATTTTGGATCCAGTTTCGTTCTTTCTTGGGAATTGTACATCACATATGTAGGACATCCGAACACATGAAGATAAGAATAATCTGCTGGTTTTCTATTCCACATCTCCATTGGTGTCTTTAAACCAATTGCAGTTGATGGCGACCGATTTATCACGTAACAGGCGATTTTGATTGCTTCTGCCCAGAAAGACTTGGCTAGACCTGCAGTTCGCAACATAGCTCTTGTTCTTTCTAGGAGAGTTCTATTCATCCGCTCTGGTACACCATTTTGCTGAGGCGTGTATGCAACAGTAAACTGCCTTTTAATACCCTCTTGCTTGTAAAATGTGAGAAAATTGCCATCTGTATATTCTCCTCCATTGTCTGTCCTCAAGCACTTGATCCTCTTTTTGGATTCAAGTTCTACTCTTGCTTTAAAGTCTTTGAAGATTGGAAACACATCTGACTTCTTCTTGATTGGGTACACCCATAATCTCCTAGAGAAATCATCAATGAATGATACAAAGTATTTTGCTCCTCCTAGGGACATTTCTGGTGACTCCCATACATCAGAATGAATCAAGTCTAGTATGCGCTTGCTTCTAGCAGTTGATCTATCAAACCTTAATCTATGCTGCTTGCTTGTAACACAGTGCTCACAAAGAGGTAAGTTTACCAATTTGAGCCCGGGAAGGAGATCACGTTCCATGAGAATCTTCAAACCACGTTCCGACATATGGCCTAATTTACGATGCCGCATTATCGTTGATTCTTCTTGGCCTGCTAATGCAACTGATGCATCTACCTTTTGTAGTGTATCTCCCACAAGCATGTATAAATTTGTCGCAATTTTTTCTGCTTATATCACCACTAGAGCACCTTTAACCACCTTCAAGATGCCACCTTCAATATGAGTCTTGCACCTGAGGTCATCCAATTGCCCAATAGATAATAAATTCTTCTTTAAACCTTTCACATGTCGTACCCCTTGAATTGTGCGAACAGTACCATCGAAAAATTTTATTTTGACAGTACCAACTCCAGCAATCTCCAAGGCATGATCATTTCCCATGAATACAGATCCTTCTGAGATAGGTTCATAAGTACTAAACCAATCTCGTTGTGAAGTCATATGTCATGTTGCTCCTGAATCCATAATTCAAACATCATTGAGCTGTTTTCCGCCTTTGGAACCAATTGCTACTTCGCTGTAAAGGATTTCTCCATCATCTGATACCACTGTTGGGTACCAGAGTTATAGAAAACAGTATCACACAACTAAAATAGAGTTGAGAAAAGAGAAACTGATACACAATATTTAACGTGGAAAACCCTCTAATGATGATGAGGGAAAAACCACGGACAAGAGTAGAAAAGTTTTTACTATGAGGAAGAAATTACAAGACCTCTCTCTAAATACAAGGAGAGAATTATACAAGAGAAAGAAGAGGAAATATTTGGGATGATTTACAAGAGGAACTTAAGCCTCTTTATATAGGCTTTCAAGAGCCTCCTTTCTTAAGAACCCACCAATATGGGACTTCTAAAACAACAAATATATATATATATATATATATATATATATATATATATGACCTCTCTAAATACTAAATACTGAGGAGAGAACTATACAAGAGAAAGAAGAGGAAATATTTGGGATGATTTACAAGAGGAACTTAAGCCTCTTTATATAGGCTTTCAAGAGCTTCCTTTCTCAAGAACCCACCAATATGGGACTTCTAAAACAACAATACATATATATATATATATATATATATATATATACACTTGATAATTCTTAGAAGATATTATTTCGTATTCTAAGTATCATAATTTCTCTACTTCACTGGTCTATAATGGAAACATCATTATAGGTATTGTAGTTCTAAGATATTTATATCTTACACTTTTGTTGGCATTTGACAGTTTGAGTACCTTAAGATGTGTTGGAATCTTGAGTTGAATTGGCTCCTCCTCTCAGACCAGAGTTGGTATAATTATATAACTCTATTGGATGTATCTGATTTAGTTTTGGTTCGTCATATAAGGATTGTTCTTGAGAAGTGTTTTATATTGTCTTAACAAGCTTCAGCTAGCTCAAAATCGTATGTTTTTAACAGTTGTCAGTATCTAAGAACTGCGATAGATTTCAAATTTTTGTATAATTAGTTCCTGCAAATGGTCATTTGTATAATTTTTGTTGTTGTCTTTAATAAGTCAAATTCAGAATTGTAATAATGATAGTTGTGGTGATAAACATGTATCAATTATTAAAAGCTCAATTACAAAGGTAAGAAACATACACCAATGCTAGAGCATACTGGAGTTCAAGTATTTGTGATTCTTCGTGTGAATGTCAACAAAAGCTAGTCAAAATTATATAAGGCTGTTTTTCTTTAAATTGTATTGTTGTATTTTTACCTCACTTTCCATCTTATCCTCTCGGTTTCCATCCCCTTTTCTGTGAACATATAAATTGCAATAACTCCTGTTAATGATGCAGTTAAAGAGATTGGATATGCGAAGAAAAAAATAACACTTCATAGGGAAAAAAATATCACTGGAAGTAGTAGTTACTATATTTTTATGCCTCTATTCTGAGAATGCCTCGTTGGAAAAATCAATGTGCATTTTACATCATTGCTTGAAACACATTGCAATTACTATACTAAATAGGTAGAAGTTAACACGTAGTAATACTAATGAACATTGTATTGATAAACTCATCTACAGAAGCAAGAGCATCCTTTAATGCTGAAGCATGCTAGAGTTAAAGCATTAGTGTTTTATCCATAAGTAAATGCTAGCAAGGCTACTGATAATTGCATTGATATGTTATTTGTCTCTCCCACTTGCCCTTCTCCGCTTCTTACTTTTGAATATCTCTTTTCATGGAAAAACAAGGAGCACATGAAGAGGAATAACTTTCATCTAGTAGGTGGATACATAGAGGGAAAGGGTGCTTGTTCAAAAATCAATATAGAGGAAACAAAATGACTTGGCCTAATTTTTCAGAGAATAAGTTATTATAAGATGTACAATTTACTGAGTTCTATTCCTTGCCTTTATTTTCAGAATTCCCCATAAAAAAAACTCTGCAGTAAGTGGAGGGTAAGTCATATCTTGAAAGTTGCAATATCTACATAGAAATGACTAGATAGAAAGTGGAGATGATCTTGTTGATACCAAGAGTGGTTGAGATCAATAGGGAATTAGCATCGCTCATCCTCTCACAAATACAATAGTGAGAAGAGTTGTAGGCACTCCCCAAACCAGTTGTTGAGTAGGAGTAGGGAGTGAGATGTTTGATTGGTTTCTAAATTTCTAACAATGTATTATCGCTGGAGTTCTCGAGGCTATGGCTCAAGCTACACTTCATGTCATTAGGCCTCCAAGCTATGGCTCAAGCTACACTTCATGTCATTAGGCATTCAAAAATTAAAGCTGCAAGTGCTGGTTTTTCCCATTCATAAAAATCAAACTCGAGACTTTACTTAAGAGAAACAAATATCGAATTACTTAAACCAACCAAGCGTTGGTAAACAAAACCACATTCATCTAAAAATCATCTTCACTGTACTTGCATATCTAGTTTTTAAATGGTTCCAAACACTCTCTTCAACAATAACTACATATATATTTTAAAGTCACTAATGAGGTATATGGGCGCCTAAGTGATGTTAATCAATAAAATTTCTAAAGCTATACGTTAAGGTAGTGTTTAAAGTCGATTAAAATTAAAAATGATTTAATTTGATTTATAAATCAAATTTTGTGTTTAAAATTTATTAAAAAAAATTAAATTAATCTAAAAATTAAATTTTGCGATAAAATAAAAATGATTTAATTTGATTTATAAATCAAATTTTGTATTTAAAATTTATTAAAAAAAATTAAATTGATCTAAAAATTAAATTTTGCGGTAAAATATGAGTGTTGAGAAAAGTAATGGTGAGGAACTTTCTGTGGAGGAGCGCGACCAGCGGCGTTGCAGTACACAAAAAGCAAAGCATGATGGTCAAGAGGTTGACGAGGGGAATTCTAATGGTGTAGAGTTGGAGAACGTGCTATGGCCGCTATCAACCAGAATCAAACAAAGTTTTCCTATGTTGATATCTATCGGGGTGAGAATGGTAAGTCAAATAGCTTCAGTTCTAACTCGGAGGAGAACTGGTATACAGATGAGTCGCAGGAGGAGTCTTTTGAAGAGGAGGAAGCATCTGGTTTGGACATGTAATCCATGGATGGTGAGAATGATGCTTCACGTGATGGAGAGGATGAAGAGGATATGGAGAAACTGAGGCTTGAGCTTCTATGTCCCACTGTGCACATATCCAGGGAGAAACGGCAGGCTTGTTGCCAACCATGGAAGAAATCTCTTATTGTTAGATTGGTCTGAAGTTACTAAAAGCTACGTTACAGAAGCTTTGGCAACCTATGGGTGACTTGGAGATCATTGATTTAGAAGCAGACTATTTTTTGGTTCGTTTGTCTGATGTTAGTGACTACCATAATGCCTTTGCTGGGGGCCCTTGGATGATTGTCAATCATTACCTAGTTGTGAAAAGGTAGAGACCAGAGTTATTCCCATCTGAGGATCAACCAAAGAAGATCGCAGTTTGGGTTAGAATTCCTAGTCTACCTATTGAGTACTATGATAAGCATGTTCTTTGGCGTATTGATGATACCCTTGGGCGTACTATAAAAGTGGATAGTAATACACTCCGTCGAAAGGAGAACATGGAGGATCTGTTGATTACAGAGAGGGCTAAGTTTGCCAGAGCTTGCATAGAAGTAGATTTAAGGAAGACTCTTATATCTAAATTAAAATTACGAAGGGGGACTTATGCTGTGGAGTACGAAGGCCTATATTTGGTGTGTTTTCATTGTGGAAAATATGGCCATAGACAGGATGCTTGCCCTTTGTTGGTCCAACAACAACCTCAAGGTTCATCCATGACTGCCAATGGTGGAGTCAACGATGGTAATCCAAGGGCACAAATGGAAGATGCGGATTTTGGGCCTTGGATGCTGGTTCAGCGAGATAATAGGAGAAGGTTACAGAATTCGAAAAATTAGGGTGCTAATGATAAGCAGAATCAGGTTTTGAATGGCTAAAGGAGTTGTTGTCGCTAATAATAATAATAACGGGGTACAAGGGTCAAGGTTTGATGTTTTTGCTAATATGGAAGGAGTGGATGAGGAGATTCTGGGTGCGAGGATTAATGAGCCAATGTCCTCTCAGCCGAATTTAGAGGGGAATCGCCTGCACGATCATTCAGGTCATGAAAAGAGGCTAAAAAAACGGATGGACACACGTGGTCAAAAAATTAAGCCGGTGCAAGCAATGGAGAATAATGATTTGGATAATGGGCTGAGGTTGGATAAGCCCAGTTTGATAACTGGTGATTCTTCTAGGCCCGAATCCTCTCTTCCTTGGAGGGATACGATGGTGGTTAGGCTAGAAGCCCATTAAGGGAGAGAGTTTCCCATCATAATCAGCATGCCCAGGATGCGGTGGTCACTCACTCACAAACAAGTGTCACCTATGTGAGCGTAACACCATCATGCAATGCAACCCAGACATAGCCCACACCTTCCAAATGGAATTATAGGTGAAGTACCAATGCAGGTAGATGTTCATATACAGAATCAGTCCGTGGTTAACCCTATGGTGGGTTCCAAAGAGTAGCTCTCTCCCTAATAGGGGTTGCTAACGCCCCTATTAGTCTTTCTCTCTTGGTTTTTTAGTGAATTTTATCTCTTGGAATTGCCGTGGGGTTGGGGCTCGGACCTTTCCTCTCGTGATTAAAGAAATGGTTCACAGATATCAAGTAGTTATAGACTTATAGTTGCTCTAATGAAGACTCGCTCAAGTGGTGTAAGAGCTGATAGAGTATGCTGTAAGCTTGACATTCTGGGCTGTCATCGTGTGGAGGCTGTGGGATTTTCTGGTGGTATTTGGTTACTTTGGGCTACTAGTAAGTATTTGATTCAAAAGCATCAGCAGTACATTTATACTCGGGTTACAGATCTTAATGCTACTTCGTCGTGGCTCTTCACCGCAGTGTGTGGTAGCCCGAGGGCTACTTCATCCTGGCTCTTCACTGCAGTGTGTGGTAGCCCGAGGCCTCAGCAACGTCATGAGCTTTGGAGTGATTTGTGTAGTATTTCGAATGGTGTTGTGGATCATTTGTTACTCTTGGGTGATTTTAATGCCTGTTCTACTGTTAATGAGAAGAATGGTGGAGCTTCTCTTCATTGGAACTTTATGCAGAAATTTAATAATTGTATGAACTACTGTCAACTTCTTGATCTTAGGTTTCTTGGGACATGCTATCATCACTAATGTTCTCATATGTTACCTGCCTGGTTGCCTCCTTACTTTAATTGACCGAAACTAAAGAGTATACGCTATGAAATTACATAAAAGAAGAATGATCAAAACAGGACAGAAGTGCACTTTAATTGACACTCTCATGCAATTTTAAGGCAACATATGAGAAAAATCAAAAGGAATCGTTTAGTATGTTCCTGTTGATATAACATGAGCATATCTATCAGGACAATTGAGAATATGCACAGCACGGGGCAATTTAGAGGTATACCTAACAATCCACAAGATAGATAGGTTTTTATCCATCATTCAAAGTTGAGCCAGTAAAACCATCATTAGAGTACCATGCTAAGGAGACATTTACAATGCTCCTAACCAAGTTTTAAGCATCCATGCTCCTAGAGAAATGACTTATTATTACAGGTAATCACCATTGACCTTTTTTTTCTTTTCCTTCCACTTTCCCTCTTTGGAATTTTAATTCCCTCATTCCACTTTCCTTTCTGTTTCTCATTTCCCTCCACCCCACACTGTAGCCTCACGTTTTCCCCTCTTCCCTTTGCTTTCACTTCCACCCATCATAGCCACCCACCACCATTCTGCTGGCGACCACCACACTCGTCAGTCCTGCTGCATTTTTTTTTCCTTCTTCCCCCTTTCTTTCTTCTATTAGCGTCATACTCCCACATTCCATTCCACGGCGAATCCCCCGGCGACAGAGTAGATCGACTGTTGAGAAGGAGTCTCAGGCACCGCATGAGACGAGAAAACGTCATCTCTAGAGGCTTACGACGACTGCCCGGCGCCAAAAATCGGGGACAGGTCATCGGCTGAGTCCTTGACCGAGTTAGCGTCGAAGTTAGAGAACGAGTCTAAGCGCTGCGACTGGAGCCGAGGATCGTAGCTGGAGAAGCCACTGTCATTGTCGAACGGTTGGCTACCTCAGGGCATGGGGTGACGATGGATCAACGGTGGACTCATGGCAGCCTCAGGCGCTAATGGAAGGGTCCAATCAACGGCAGTGAGGTTAAGACCGCGTCTTGGCTGGTGCGACTTGCTGACGGTGGTTTGTGTCTGTTGTTGTGCAAGGTTCAACAGTGATCTATTTTGGATGGTTTTGGTCTCAGTTTGGAGGTCCTGGATGATGGTTGTTTGGTGGCCATGGTTGGCTGCCGTCGTCGTCAAACGGCTAGCTGCCGTCATCGTCAAACATAGGAAAGAGGAAAAAAAGGCATGGCTTAGAAGAAGGGAAAAAAAAAGAATTTGAGAGAGAAAAAAAAGGAATTGAGTATAGATTATCTATTAATCAGGTTACAAGTCTAACACAAGAGCCATTGATTCATTTTTTCACAAAATCAAAAGTGAAAAAATGTGGAGCATTCATGCTCCACATTCATTTAGTAGCATTTAAAACATCTCCCCAAACTAGAATGATCATAATTGGATCCAACCATATTGTAGTCCCTCTCCAACATCATCAAAAGATGTTATTGAATAAAGAACTTAATTTTCAACGTAAACCCTAGTCATTTTTCATGGAATTTCTGTTTTCTGTATGTAATTCTCCAACAAGACCATCCATAATGTACAAAAGATATATTGAGTTATGAATGCAACTTTCAATGGAATTACCATTTTCAAAATCTACATCCTTGCTCATGAATAGTGTTCCAATACAGAGTATTATGATTATCCTACATCACTGTTGTAATCAATGTAATGTATTCAGGCTCTTCTACCTCTCAAAAGCTAGGAAGAATGTACTAATGCATCAATTCTATTTTTTAGCATCAAAGTAGCTCCGTTCATAAAAAGCCTACCAACAATAATTTTGAACCACCAATAGAAGCAAAACCAATCACCTACAATATTACCATTTACCTGTATTACTATCCAAATCATTTAACAAACTAAAGCAAGGGGCAGTAAAAGAATTTTTTATAAGAAAAAAAAGGGCAACCTCTCTATGGGAACCGTACACAATCATAATCTGGTTAAGAAATTTAGCAAGTCATCATTCTCAGCTCTTTGCTCCTATTCCTTCCCACTCTAGCTTCTGCGAAAAAACCTTGGTGTTGTCCTCAAAATACTCTTTAAAAGGATGATCCTTTGGGACAAGCTTCCTAAACTTCTCAAACTGTTTCTCCGCTTCATCTTTCTTTTTCAGCATAGTATATACAACACCCTGACACAAGTAAGGCCTAAAATCTCTTGGTTTTTCCTTCACAAGCTCCTCATACACCTTCACCGCACCAGAAAAATCCCCCTCCATCACCTTAAACTGCGCAATCAACGGCTTTAAGTCCCTCATTTCTGAATCCCTCTTTTCCTTTTTGCAAAACTTCACAGCTTCTTCAACCCTCTTCAACAAATCCTCAGTTAGTTTATTCAATTCAGAAGTCGCCATCAGAAGCCCGTGAAACGCTTCCACGCGAAACGGTTCTTTCTTCAACACATCTTCGAACCCGTTAATGGCCAATTCGTGTTCACCGTTATGAACATACATTTGAGCCTTCAGCAGTGGCCACTCGAATTCCTCGGGTTCGACCTCGATCAAACGGTCTATAAGCCGAATCGCTTCGTCGATTTTGCGTTCTCTGATCTTAACCTCCACGAGGGATCGAAGGGCTTCGGCGACATCGTTGCTCAATTGCTCTTCGATGACCCTATCATCGTTTTCTTCGTTCGTAAGATTTTTCACGTAGGTCTCCGCCGAGGGCGGCGCGAGCGGGGCGGCGGCGAAGTCGGGCTTGAGCTGACGGCGCGTTAAGAATAATGCAGCTGCGGCTATGATGATGCAAGTGGGTTCGAGGAGAAGTGAGAAAAGGGGGTTTAGGATTTGGAGGAGGTGGGTTAAAGCTTTTTTCGGTTTGCGAAAAAAAGGGCCTTTGGGTGACGGTGACGGTAACGGTGACGGCGAGGGAGAGGAAGAGGCTCTGATAGATGATGATTGAAAGGATGAAGAAGTAAATGGCGGAGGTGGTAGAGGGCGGAAGGAGAGGGAAGAGAAGTGCGTTGGCAATGATGAACGGCGGTGATTGAGGGAGAGGTGAAGGGGTTGATGAGAGTGGTGCATTTTAGGCAGAGATTCCATGTCTATGGTTGAAGAAGGAGCCCTAAAACCCTGTGCTGTTACCAATACATCACACGAGCACTAAACGTTCTAGCTAAAGTGACCCCTAAAACCCCGAGTATAGAATAAATTTCAAGCAGCTCCCTCCAACTTGTGGCAAACAATGTGATTTGAAATTCACTAAAACATGACCTTATGAACTCATCAAATATTGTATGTTAGTTTCTTCGTTGTTAAATAATAATTACTTTTTAAAATTTAGGTTTTGTTAAGAATTTTTGTTAAGGATGTTAAAATATAAAATTTTAAATGAAAAAGTAAATTTTTTTAATTTTTAATACATTAAATATCTTATTTTTATTTAAAATTTCTTATTTTTAGTATTTTTTAATAAGTATCTTTAAAATATTTGTTAACAAAATTTTTAAATTTTATTTTATTTTAAATTATTTATCACTTTTAGATAATAAAAAATATTTTTTATTTATTTTAATTTTATCCTCATTTATTGTTAGTTCCATTAATAATTTTTTTCTTTCATATTAATTATTTTTTATCTTCTTAAAGATAATATTATCAAATATTAATTTTTTTCCTCAAATTAAAGTTATTTAACTAATTTTTCAATTAATGTGCATAAACCTTAAACAGCTGTTATTTAACAACAGAAGGAATAACTTTTTATAAAAAGGTTTTTTGTGTCCTAGCGGTTAGGTCACTACTAGAGGTGGCAAAATAGGCTAACCTGTTCCGTCTGTCTCCGTGCATTCAACCCACAAAAATACTGAGTGGGACAAGTTAATCCGTTTTGAAAAATGGGTTTGAAGAACCAATCCATCCTACTTTAGTGCAGGTTGACAAGTTGACCCGTATAAAGAAAAAAATGAAAAAAGTAAGTGAATTGATCCAAAAAATAAAACAAAATATATATATAAAAAAATTATAAAAATTTAAAAATAAAAAATTATAATTTATAGAGATTAAAAAAATAAAAAATAAAATAAATTTAGTATTATACCATAAAAATATCACAAATACAAATAATAAGATTAATTTGTAACATTTTTTAAAAAAAATTAATCCAACGGGCCAACTCGCACAAGCCCGCTTAACCTGCGAGTTAAGCGGAGTAGGTTATGCAGGTTGAAAATTAAAAGTGAGTTAAAATTTTAAACTTAACCCACAAAAAAATAACGAATTAACGGACCAATCCAACAAGTTAAACCCATTTTGCCACCTACAGACAAATATGCACAGCATGTTAACTTCAAGGAGTTGCTTTAATAAATTTCAAAGCACAATTGCATTTTCTGTAACGACCCATATTGGTATTTTTGCATTGAGAATATGCCCTTTCTAAATTCTACGCCATCATAATTCATATGCCACCGATCATGCAACGATGAGGTTTGGTCTTGCTTTTTTTTTTTTTTGTGTGTACGATAACCCTAGGCAATACTTATAGTATGGTTTGTTAGTTGTGCATATTACAAAATGCTGAAATTCAGTCGCAATAGTGGCACAGAAGCAGTTTTATAGTAATGTCTATAGAATCAGTGGCAAAACTTGCTTAAAAATTTTGGAGGGGTAAATGATTAGAGTTTACGTAGATAAATAGTAATACATGAATAATAAAAATAAGTAAGAAATTAGCTGACATTGATTAACATCCTAATATTTAGGAGTGAAGACCTTAAATTTAGTTTTAAATTTGGTTTCATGTAGTTTACATAAAGTTATTATAATTAAAGAGAGAGCAAACAAAACATCATATACAAGTTAACTTCTATATTTGCAAGGTTTGAAGTACACTTAATTTTTTGTCGTTTCTTAATCATTTACAACGCAAAGAACTTCTTTGGCATATGGCATACTTAATTTTAAACATGAAACAATTTTTTTTTTTTACAAATATGAAATAATAGCTAGCACAATTAAAACTAGTGTTATGCATAATAGATTGCTTGAGAGTTGAGAGAGACAAAGTATGAGAATGATAGAAAAGTTTGGGGGTAGTTCTCCCCGTATGTCTCTATAAGGCTCCACATTGTGTGGGATATCTCGGTAAAAAAAAACCTACTTTCATGCTTTTTTTTTCTTCTCCACCAAATGTCTTTGTAAGCGAGGCCATGGGTTTGCTTCCATGATTTCTTCTTCTCCTCCCACTAAAACCCAAAGGTCTTTTCAAGCGAGAGAGCAAGACCATGGGCTTTTTCTTTTTGTTTTTTTTCCCATTGCAGACCACTTTTTTTAAAACTTCATGGGTCTTCTTTCTTTATGACTTCTATTATGAAGGTCTTTTTTTTTTATCTTGTACTTAGAGCTTGGTTTGTTGAAGCTGAATTGGTTGACATCAAAGAAAAATCAAGCTGAGTTGTGCAGAGGCATTTTGAGTTAAGCCATGTTGTAAGAGATCTAGTTTTAGACATTGGGGCCTTGACTTTTCTAGTTCAACTATTGAACTGAGTCAAACGAGTGTCACAAAATCTGATTGAGTTAATTATTCGATTCGGAATGAATCACTTGCATAACTGATCTAATAAATTGATCAGTTTATTGATTTAATTACTGATATGACCAATTGATTTGAGCCGATTTTAATAGCTATAAGTCTATCCACTTTGCAGTTCTTTGATTGAATCAAAACTGATAAAATCCTCGATCCACAACTGGATTTTAAAACACTCCTAACTAACATATAATAAGACCTAAGTGTTATCTGACTTGCATGGGAGTTGTAAGAGATTTATGACTACAACAAAAAGAGACTTTAGCGACAATTTTTTAGCGGCCATACACTAATTGTCGGTAAACCATTTTCTAATGTGATAAATTTCTGGCAAATGAAGAATGGCCACTAAACATTCTAATTGTGGTGGCAAATATAACAAATTGCTTCTGAATTTCACGCGTGGGAACCTTTTTCTATTCCCTCCAATATTTTTCTTTCACCATTCTGAAAAGAAGAGCACCATTATCTCCATTCTCACCAATAATTTTCTCAACTCTGAACCCAATCTCAGAAACCCCAATCTCCCAATTCCCCATTCGCTCCCTCTCAACCATTGATCTCTCAACTCGTTATCGCTCTATCTCTCAGCTCGTTAACATAAAATTGTATAAAAACATACGATGCTTTGTGATTCATTCTGTTCAAATTTGAGAGATCGAATACAGGCTTGGATACGCGATTACGATAGTCTCCAGTCATTCGTTGTCATCCTCATTTACATTCAGGTTGTACACCTTAAAAGGCCCTTTTTATATTTACTTATTTTATTATTTACAATTTTATGTTAATTAATGTGTGTGTGAAAATTGAAATGGAAGATTGGATGCGCGTTAATTGGATCGCTGGGAGCGTTAATTGGCCAGCCCATAAATCTGGGAATCGCCTTGTTTGCTTTGGTTGCCATTGAGAGTAGCAGTCAGAGCCTCGGCCGTACATATGCCTTCCTTCTCTTCTGTGCGGTGTTACTCGATATTTCTTGGTTCATTCTCTTCAGTCACGAAATTTGGTGCGTCCTTCAATTTTATTTTTTTATTCGTTGTTTATATATAATTTATTTGTCATTGTAGGCTATAATTGACCAAGTTATTGAATTTTGGCCCTTAATTTTTCGTGCTTATATGTAATGACTAAGAAGGAGGAAAGGCGTTGAGAGGAGTGAAAAGTGAGAGACAGAGATAGAGAGAGAATTCTAAGATATTTTTCATTCCATTTGATAGCCATATATATCTCAGAAGTGCAATTATTTAGCAATGATTTTGGCATTTCCCTTTAGAAACCTCTATCGAGTGGCATTGGTTATAAAGAGCAAACAGGGATTACCCCAGAATGGGTGAGATGTGATGTGAATCAATGCAACACGCTCGAGTCCCTGGAAAATAATTTCCCAGGGATATGTCTCTTTCACACCACACTAAAGTGGAGTAATGGCTCTTGTATCGGATTTATGGAAGACCTTTGTGTAGGGGATATGTATTTCTCTGAGGCTTTTCTTCACCTCCTTCAACATTCTCCTCCACACTATACCGTATCCAGCTTTTCTATCACACACAAGGTGCCAACATTTCTTGGGACCTCCATTTCACCCAAAACCTGAATGAAAGGCAAGCAACTGAATTTGGAACCTCGTACATTGTTACTAGATTCATTTCGTTTGTCCTTTTCCAATTCCTAACTCAGCCCTCAAACATTGAGAATTTCTCTCTAGAGAAACCCCATTGGAAAGCCAAAGTTCCCTCTAAGGTTAAGTTATTCATCTACATAGCAGTTCGTAATAGGTTTCACTGTTTCATCCTAATGATATTCAATTTATGTAGAAGCATAAGTTTATAATATGGGCCATATGATATGTAACTAAAATGTAGTGATAATATGTAAATGGCAAGACCCTACCATTAGCTGCTAACAAATGCGGTCAATTTGTACAGACAATTATAACTTCTCTCTCTTTCTCTCTCTTTGTTCTTTTTCCCACTCATTTTGTCATCAAGTTACTTGCTGTACTTTTAGGACTTGATGCCTTCCAGGCTAAGAAACTCTCCAACAACTTGCAGAAGATGGTCATACTGTAATTTGCTCTATACATCAGCCAAGAGGTTCAGTGTATAGTAAATTCGATGACATTGTCTTGCTAACAGAGGGTTCACTAGTTTAAGCTGGTCCTGCTCGTCATGAACCATTGGCTTACTTCTCAAAATTTGGGTCGTCATTTTAACCTTCTTTATATTATATCATCTTACATTCTTAACACTCTGGGAGTTCTCTCAAATACTATATTATTTAAGAAATTGTGGTTGAGTTAACTTCATATACAATTAAATGACTCATTTCATTATAACTGATTTCTTTATAATAAGTTGATAGTATGACATTTTCAGTTTATTATTTGACAATCTCACATTGAAACAGTAAACTTCTAGAAAAGCCAAGAAATCTCGATTATAGAAGGTTCTCAGAATTTCAAATCTAATATTTACATATAACATACCATTAAATCAAGTCTTTGCTTGATATTGATAGTAACATTGTGATAAGCTACATTCTTGGAGTAACATCATGGCATCTTTAGTTATCCTACTTAACTTATTTACTTTCAAACCAGTCTGAGCTATGAATAAGACTCTTTGTCACATGTCTATAATAATATATGCAATAATATATGCAACTCTGAATCATTCTCACAAAGACTATCTACAATAATATATGCAACTCCAATTACTATAGATGATCTCTCAAAAAGTAGAAAGAAAATCACCAAGAGAACTGTAGTTATGGCTTCCTTAATATATGTTATTAAAATGACAGTTTCACTAGGCTAAGTTTGCCTTCCTTAATTACATGGATGGCACTCACAGGTTACTGCAATAAACACGGCTATGTTTTGTACCCTATGGCACGTCTTCATCCTACTTTGCTGAGGTCAGTTTCCTATCTTGGTCTCTATGAGTTAGTTTGACTCAATTTGCAATTTCTTTTAATTTTATTTTGCTATTTTTGGCAGTAGATTGAAAATTTATTTATTGCTCTAAATGATGAAGAAATAGAGCTGAATATAGTGAAAACTTCTTTATAGCAGTCCTTGGGCAAGTTTATTAAATATATGGTTCCCTCTATATGCAAACTGTAATGATTTCCTAAGGGGCCAAGAAATGTGAATGATTTTCTAAATTGTCTTTCACAAATCCACACTACAACAAAAAAGAGCTTTAGCAGCAGGAGCTAATATATTTCTAAGAAAATATAGATCAATCTCTCTGTTTAGAACTCGAGTGATGAACTGGATTGTAGGCTATGTATGTGGTGTCGATATTGTCACAATGAGAAAGTGTTGATGTTATAAGAATATATATGTAACTTCTTTTGCAATAAGTGTCTTATCCAAGTTGATTTTGCAACTTTTAAAGCTAAAGCTCTATACACAGTTACTGCAGAGTTCACTAAAATCATTATCTACTTCGGAACAGAATAAGAAATTGAATTGGAACAAAGAAATACAATAAAACCCATTAATTAATGTTCTGTTTAAGGATCCAGCCCAATTAGAATCTTTATAGGCTTCCAGTGAGTCTAAAAAGCCACGATACAAGTGAAGTTCATGTTTCAGATGTCTAAATGATGTTTTACATTAGAAAAATAAGAAAGTTTATTAAAATTGTATGTGATATTCATATAAATTATTTTTAATTCAAGTTAACATTGCTGTTATGTTAGTCAAAATAAGCCTATTTTAAAGTTTTAAGCTTCTAAAGTGATTAAAATAAATATTAATAAATAAAGTGATATATCAGATAAAAACATCAGTCGCCAAGCTATCTTTTCACCTTAATCACAGTACAAAGCAACCACTGCCTCTAAGCTGTGACCAAGTTCCACATTTCTGCACATCTCCCCTTCTTTTAACCAAGCACCCCTATAGTATGTTAAAACATTTAAAATTACTAACCTTGTAACACCCTGTATATGGAAGCTCCCCTGGAAAAATCGCTACTTTTCCTGCAAGAAGTGGGAAGTACAATTTTAGTTGCTGCATTGATGTACTGCTAAAGATATAATAGACCAGCTTCAGCAAACCTTCGCAGTGATGCAATAAATTCTTGCTTTCTGTCCTCAGTATTTATCAATGGCACATTGTACGACCCCCAGCAAAGGCAGCTTCATTGGATGAGAGGAGCAGCTTCTCCTTCAGTTCAAACAAAAATGGAGAACTCTGAGGCCTTGTCTGCAGAAAATATGATTGAATAGTTATTAAAAATAAAAGTAGAAATTTTTAAACTAAGCAAGACAATATGCAGAAGTAGCAGAGAACAAAGTAGATTGCAGTAAACAAATAAAGAAATAAAAGGAAGAAAATCTTAATCACAAAGAATTCACAGATTATAGTAAGGACTATCTGTAAACCTTAAGGTATTCATCTACATCAGCCTTCATCTGCTTTGCTTTAAGTGCTGCATTAACCTCAGAAATAATCATCTGCTTTGCTTTAAGTGCTGCATTAACCTCGGAATTAATGCGAGGTGATTGAGTTATTTCTTGAAGCAAATCAAACTACATACAAAAGCACAAGGCAACCAAGTCAACATGTAATGTTCCTTAACCTTAACAAAAAAATTAAGAGAATATAGGAGATTATAAGACCTTCAAATTGGGAGTGGATGGATCTGGTAGTCTCATACTATGCAGAAATGCACTTAGAATGATATTTCGCATCTGTATGCAACTTGGAGGAATAACATCACAAAAGGTAAAGTGATAGTCACGTAGGAACTCTGAAAAGTCATGAAGTAGCACTAAGAGCACCCTAAGTATGCCTTTGTAGAGAAGATGAAGAGCACTAAGAACGCTGGGAAGTCATGAAGTAACACTAAGAGCACCTTAAGAGCACTAAGAACTCTGGGAAGTCATGAAGTAGCACTAAGAGCACCCTAAGTGTGCTTCTGATGAGTACTACCTTGGGCAGAGAGATAGTGCTGAATATTGGACTTCAGAAACAAACGCATTTGAGGCCTTTAAGAAGTTTGGGAAAAAACTAACTGAAATTGAGGAACAACTCGTTCAAAGGAACAAAAATGAGACACTGAAAAACCGAGTTAGAAGCACCCATAACTCCTCCATACTGTTGTATTTGTTGTTAGATATCATACAGTAATCAATCAAATATTATTCAATTTATGTGTTTTATTCAATCTATGCATATATTTAAGTGTTTTGCTATTTATTCTTCATGTATTTTTCCACTGATACTAATCTGCAAGATCTCTACATAGAGGAAAAAAGAATAATACAAATGCTGATTGTTTTCTTTGCTACATAGTTGAAAAATATTCTCTAAATATAGCATTGCTGGTTTCTTAATCTTACTTCGTGTCATGTACATATAGTTGGAGGATTTACATATAAAATTAATTCTCTAAGCTATAATTTGTGCTCCCAGGGTCTCATAAGTAAGTCTACTGAATTGAGGGAGCAGACAGCGTTGGGACTTGGTGTCCTGATAGAGATGACCAGTGAACAATCACTCAAGGAGTTTGTCATCCCAATAACAGGGTATCTAATAGAGAAAATTGTTGATGTAGACTGTACTTCTAAATCTTGATACTTTAGCTATGCTAGTTAATTCTAATGATGTCATTTTATAATTAACATTTGCATTCAATACACTGCCTGAACTAATTCATTACTGTTTCCCACTTTATTAGTATCATATACATGTCCTGACACAAAAAGTGATTTGATTGTGATGTTTTCTATACAAGTAAAATTTTTAATTAAAGGTGCTTAGTCAGACAATCTGCATGCAGTCAATTCGATCTTGTCCCTCTCATTCTTATAATTATATTATAATTTCACCTTAGGTAAATTTTGCAGGCAGTACATCATAATGCCTAAAAAAAATAGCCTTAGATTGGTCACTGAACAACATCATGACGAAGAAGTGTGGCCTTATATTGAGCAACTAATGAATGCCCCAAACTGCTCTCAATCCCAAGCACATGACGATCAATCTGATGAATTGAATAATTCTGCTAGCACTGAGGCTGAGCAAAACCATGAATCAGGAGACATTATTTTAATGAACAATTGCTTTAGATTTTTAAATTTACTTGAACTAAATCATGACATTTAAATCTGGTTCATGTTAGGTCCTTTGGAGGCAAGGAAGGTTCGTGGGCCTACGTTACTAAAAGATATCTGGAATTTACCACCAGGGAAGACAATTGTTGTGCGATTCAATAGTCATAACCAAGCCATAGGAAAGGAAGGTCGAAAGCTTGCTAGCTTTCTAGGCATTGTTGCTAGAACCCCAGAACTAACACCTTTAAACATATTTTTTGAGAAAATGTTAATGAACTATATCTGAATGACACATTATTTTTATTTTATCATTGCAGGTCATACACTATGATTTTGAGAAATTACGTATGCGAAAGACTTTATTATGATCAACATTTAAAGATTTGTTTATGACTATATACTATTTTGTACTATGACTATTTGATAATTAGATGGTGTACTTTTATGTTTTGTTGTTAACACTATAAAGTTATGGATATTCTTTTTTATTGTGAATTTAATGAAATATATTTTCCTTAGAATGAATTTTAGTATATTGTATTTAGGAACATTTGTATGTTATAATTTAAGTTCTTTATGGTCCAATATTATTATCACTAAATTTTTTGTTAATGACATTGAAATCTTACTTTGAATGGCAAATTGACATAATATTTTTCGACAATATTAATTGTTGAAAAAAACCTTTTTGAATTTTGTCAAATCTTTAAAAACACATAAGCATAACTTTTCCTAACAATAGTAATTGTTGGCATAAGTTTTGCATAATTTTTGTAATCTGGAAACAGTTTTAATAGCCATAATAATTGCCATTAAAAGGTACATTTTTTATCGGCAATAAAGTGGGTTTTTACTGACAATAACAAAAGCTGTTAAAGATAGAAAAGAAGGCAAACCTGAGGATTGTTTTAGTGGCCATTACAATTGTCGGTAAAAGGCACTATTTTTCCAGTCAATAATATGAACCTTTACCGGCAATAACAAAAGTCGTTAAAGACATTAAAAGAAGGCAAACCTGGAGACAATTTTAGCGGCCATTACAATTGCCGGTAAAAGGTATATTTTTTTCCGGCAATAAAATGATATTTAACGGCAATAATAAAGGCCGTTAAAGAAGTATGGAAGTCACATCTGGGAAGTGTTTTAGCGGCCATTACAATTGTCGGTAAATAATTACCGCTAAAAAGCTTTACTTTTACCGGCCATAAAAAGGATATTTACCGGCACTCTTTATAATGGTTGGGAAAACCTTTACCGACACTGGATACAGCGGCCATTAATTAATTGCCGGTAAAGATTTTTGCGACAATTTTTATTACCGCTAAAAGTCATATTTATGGTTGCTAAAAAGCATTTTTGTTGTAAGTCTAAATTAATATTGCTTTCCTTTTATTTTTTCTCGTTGGAGAATGATGTGTGGCCATTTATAATAGTCAATAGCATATAGAAAGTAACACGATAAAATGTTAAAAAAACCATAATTAAAATTTTTATTCAATTAATTACAAAGGGTTTCTAAATAAATTAAATAATAGAAGTATCAAATTTATTTTTTTAGGAACATTGCAATTATATTTATTTTAAATATATTTATGATATTATTCGATTCAACTATCGATTAAATTAGTTGAACCATAAACCACTCTTATTTTTGGTTCACCGATTCAACCATTTTTTAAAACATTGATTATTATTTCCACTCTAGCACTTCCAACCAACATTGTCATGTTATGCATTATCATTTTCCTTCATTTTATGATTGATATTACACGTTTTTATTCATGTTACAAGCCAGTAATTATTGTCACATGTATTGAATTTATTTAGTTAATATATTACTTATTTGTTTCTTGTTTAACTTTTAACAATGTTTCATATATTATTATTGTAAAACATTTGTATAAACTTTTATAAAATAGCACCAACAAAAAGGTTTTATAATATATATAACTATTAAGTGATAATCTGTTGAACACTTACAATTAATTGAGTAAAATTTACATGACAATAACCAGTTCAGAAAAATGATTATTATAAGAAACATAAGAATTAAACAATTTGAGATTCTTTCCTAAAAAATAAATTTGAACAAAGTGACTTTTTTAAACTTGTGTGGCATATGATAAGCCACGTAAAATTTCATAAGAACTTTCCCTTGGAGGTGCTGATTCGCAACAAGAGAGATGAGTGATATATGGAACATTGTAGGAGGAGGTTAGAAATTTTCTCAATTCCCACATAGGAAGCTTGAGATGGGGTCCTTAAATAGGTGGAATGTGCTTGTTGCGTAGTAGAGAAGAAGCCAGAATGAAAAGTGATTGACTTCTTAGGGAGGGTCCCCTGCCTCTCTTCTTTGTGGTGTCTTTCTCCTATAATTGTAAAAATGGGTCGGCTCGATCTATCCTGGTTGGGTCAGCTTGGGTCAAGTCATTTTTAGATTGAGTCAGATCAGATTATATGAATTTTGAGTTATTTTTTTGTTAACTCAGTCCACCTATTTATAATATTTATCGGGTCGAGCTAGTCCAGCTTATTCGGACTCATCCTATTCTAGTCAGACTATTATTTTTAGTTTTGAGTCGGTATTTTGATTGTCAAATCCGCTCATTTTGTCGAACTATTTGAGTCGGTCCCTTGGTCTTTGCCCATTTTAACGGTTGTACTTTCCCTTGTTATATTAGAATTGCAAAATTACTTGTTTCTAAATAGAACCCAAAATGGAACACTCAATTTTTTATTTTTTTAAAACTTTTGTGCTTATTTTAGTATGTTTTCTAAACAAACATGTTCAAAAAATACTCAACCAAAGGTATTTTGGGTACATTACGTTTTCAATAAAAAAAACGAAATAATCAAAACAAATAAGTTCTTCATAGCAAAATTTAAATCAAAATTTACAACTTTGCAAATCACAATTCCAAAAGAAACTCAAACTTAAAATTAAATAAAATAACAATAATAACTGCTACTTAATTTTCGAATAACTACAAGCATAGCAGGTTCATGTCATTAGCATTATACAAATAATGCATCTATATTATTTAGGGCTTGTTTAGTTCAACTTTTTTCAGCTTGAAACAACTATTTTTTTTTTTAGAAAAAAACTATTTCAACAGTGTTATAATATGTTTGTCAAAATTCATTTCAGTATTTGCATGAAATTCAATGCATTATAATTTTTTTTTTATAATGTTGAAAATTGAAGTTTATGATTTTAGCTTATAGATTATTCCTTATACTTTGAAATGTAAATATTATTTTGTTTTCAATCAAATAACTTTTTTTTTATCATTCTATACCTATTTTAGTAATTTAATGCATAAAATCGATTCTTTTTTATATCATATAAACGAAACAAATTAGTTTAAAATCACTTTTCAGCTAACATATCCAAACATATAAATGACTTGATTATAATCGATTATAACAAAAAAGTTTTGATATAATAATCTATTATTGAAATAATCAAGTTTTCACAGTTATTCCAAACACACACTTAATTTTAAATTGAAAGGCAAGCATACCTGCATACAAAACTAGAGGTTTTGAATGCAAAACAAAGCAAGCATCCATGTGTTTATTATCAAAACAACTAACTTTAATGCAAATAGAAAAATTAAGAAATTGCTAAACATTAATTAACTGATTAAATATATAGAAAATACTAAATATTATAAAATTATGTCTCCCATTCTTTATTAGAAACTCAGCATTATTTCCTATAATCCCAGCATTTAATCAGGCGTTTGAAATGTTCATACAAGAGAAATTAAACTTCTAGTAACAATGGGAGTGAACTGCTTGCTAGAGCCTCTGCTTGCAATACTTTGAACTTGAAATTTCTACAAAGCAAAACATGCACTTTATCTAATAAAATAGGTAATTTAAAAGCTAAAAGTTTTCCTCAAGCTGCCTCAAGGGGAAAGCTAGAAATATTGTTGATATAATAATCACAATGTAGTGCCACGAAAAACCACAGACCAAAAGAACATCAAACGGAGAAATGTCAAAAGGCCTATGTTTTATGGTCATTTCCAACATACACCCTTTAAAGGATGGTGTATCATACACTCAAGCCATCATAGTCATTAATTATGTTAAAAAACACATCAATAGCTATGATCAAAGACCTGCAACCTGTTGCACTGTTCACCGCTGGGTTGCATCACTGTTCATCACCGGCCAGAAGTACTGTTCATTGACTGCATGTGTACTGTTCATTGCATGCACTATTCATCATCGTGTGGTATTGTTCACTGCCATCGACTACCATTTACCATTGCCAATAGTTACTGTTCACCATCGGCAACACTGTTCACAACCCCCTGCGGCACTGTTCACCTCCAGTCGGCCACCACTTTTTTCAGTTAAACTATTCAATTTTTTAAAAGTTGTATAACTGTGTAAATAATATCTGTTAAAAATAATATCAATTAAAACTGTACTAGTCTTTATATTTTTTTATAAATAATTGTGCATATTGAAAATTCTATAAATTTTATTATGTGTAAATATTATTAATTAAAATCGGTAAAATTTTTAATATATACACGTTATTTATAAAAAATATAAGGACTAATATTGTTTTAACCTGGTATTATTTATACTGATTATGTAACTTAAAAAAATAAATAATATAACCTGAAAAAAGTGATAACTAGCGAACGGTGATCGATCGGCGATGGACGATTCTTGCCGCGGACAACAATAATAATGGTGATGTGTAAAAAAACGTAAAAAAAAAAAAAAAACCTGCCCAAAAAAAAAAAAAGAAACCTACCCAAAAAAGAAAATCTGCTACTGCAAGTAAATTAGAAGGTGTACTATACACCCTAACATCATAGGGTGTATAGTAGCAATGACCATGTTTTACTACAATATATAAACTAGTATAGTAAAACATACCTAAGATACCGGTTTTTAACAAAGTGATGGGACAAACAAAACCAACTGCAATAATATAAGCTATCTATAGGCACAATTATACAAAGATGTCATAAAGAAATTAACAAGATTGCAAAAAAGATATTATGTAAATGACCCTGAATATATTGGGTTGAAAATTGATGCCATTTGAAAGTAAACAATTGACACATTGCTCTCAACATTCATTTGAGTGGACAACCAAATTCAGGATACACCAATAACCTTAAAAATAAACGACAAAGAGGGCACTTTAGAATGGGCTTAAGCCTTTTGTTAAATTAGATGATTCAGTAAAAGTAGAACTAGCAAGTTCACATTTTGTCAATAATAAGATGCAAAAGGTTATTTAATAATAAGACCATTTCTATCAACTTCCAAGGCCTTCAACTGAATCCAAGCCAAAGCGTGAACCATATATTACCAAGATAGAACACAACATACTAATATTTAGCTTTGATCAGTGTGTAACTATGGATAGACTTCAAATCAATATTAGTATACTTTGAGAATTCTCTATTAATAATCTTGCACCCTAAAAAGAGACTCTATTTAATATGCTAAGATGATCTGTTTAATGGTCTAAATGATGTTTAAATAGAGTCTCTAGACTTGAATAAATCAATTCTACATAAAATCTTTTCTTAAATGCAAACAAGTGGCATGTGACATATCATAGCACGTAAAGCATGACCCAAGTGTCGCAAAGGCACTTTTTTTATATTTATTTATTGTATTGCCGTTTTGCTTCAACCAAACTAACAAGATCCAACACGTGGAACATCTCAAGTTATAAATTTAAAGGATTCATTGTTCAGTTGTAAATAGCTTCTTAACTATAGCATCACAAGGTTGCATATGATATAAAATTAACAGAAAATAATTCAAACAAAATTTAAAATTAAATAGTAATAACATATGATAAGAAATTAAATATATTATACACTTAAAATATAAGCCTTGTAAACTTTATTGAAGTCATATAAAAAGGAGAAAAAATAGTTTGATTAATAAGATGGATTGGATAAATTAGACATCAACCATTAAATTTGATTATTGGATGGGTTAGATGTTCATCCATAAAATGGGTCATGGGCTGATTGAAAATTTTAATAATTTTTTTAACAAATTTTAAATAGATTAATGGTTTATTTTGTCCTATTCATTAGAATCAAATTTCAAGTTCATCTAATCCATTCGTTTGCCACTGTTAATGTAAATAGAATTTGGACATGTATGGAACAATTAATGACTAAGAAATACATTAAACATAATCGGATATATCTAGAATTCAAATAACATAATTAAGATAACTAAAAGCAGAGGTTACTCTTATTTGGGTATAATTATTGTTCATAACTAAGTTCTGTGGATTACTTGAGAAGGTAAGATGCACTGAGTTTCTCTAAGATGCAGCAACCTTAAGAGTGGAGTGAAAGAGTGGATACTTACAAAAGACACTCTAA
Source organism: Ormosia emarginata (assembly GCA_029884605.1). Lineage (NCBI taxonomy): Eukaryota > Viridiplantae > Streptophyta > Magnoliopsida > Fabales > Fabaceae > Ormosia > Ormosia emarginata. The sequence continues at coordinate 11,392,341 of JAQQTP010000071.1, forward strand.
CGCTTAAGTCAATAACTACACAAGGAAGGTAGTGTATAATAAGAATGGTACATACATTTGTCCTCTTATTTAACATTTATATAGTGACGTATATGTGTGTAAAAAATGTAGGGGATTTGAGTCATTTGGTGAATATTGTACGTTGTCCCCCTGTAATGTAAGAAATCGTTATTCTGTATGATCTGTCCTCTCCCATTCGAGGGGGTCGGGGGAGGGGGTGGCATGCTTAGTAGACGGATGGCTCCTTGTGCATTGCACATCTGAGGATCAGCCTGGTGGGTCAGGTTGCTCCAATTTTATGGGCTCATACCCAGTCTAGAACAGTTGCCCTAAGCTTAGTGCTTAGATGAGACAGTTAAGTATCAAGATACATGTTCAACTAGAGCACACGACACGCAATGGACAAAGGGATCTGTGTCATAATTTTCTACACTAAATCTCGCGATGTTCTCTTATAAGGCCGATGTTCGTGATATATCATAGTAAAAATCTATAATATACAGGTAAAGTCGGGATTCGAGTTGGATTACTCTGCTTACGTTATTATTCCGTGGTCTGGGGTATACTGTTGGTTGCCCCCATTCTGTGCGAGGTTTGTTGCGGTTCAACCTTAGGTGGAGATTTGGGGCGTTGTTTCACTACGAAGTTTTGTTGGAGAACCGACATTCGACTTACATATCCTTTCGTCGTACCACACGTCACTTCTGTTTCAAATGTTTTGATCCTTGTCCTTTCAATTGCCTTCATTTGGAAGCGATTCGACATGTGGTTGAAGAGCAGTGGATGCCGTCATTTGGGATTCATAAAGCCATGATGAGTCGCTTTTGAATTTCAAAAAGTGGATATCATGATGAATCATTTCAAATGAAACGCCCTATCTGCATTGAAACAGCGTACCCTTCCCATTATGGCAGCGATTAGGTGGTGACTTTCCGTGTCTTTAAATAGGGGTGGAGTGGGATCTTCTTTACTCTTTGCCCAACCTACTTTTCAAACTCTTATTCTCAAGCTTTCATTCTCCGGTGAGGATATATATATATATATATATATCCTCCTTCCTTAGAACAAGAAATTATGCTTAGACGATCTGAACGATGATGATCATAGTGCATCATATGCTAATCTGAAAACACCATGAATATAGAGTGAGAATTGAAAACACCGGTGAGGATATATATATATATCCTCCTTCCTTAGAACAAGAAATTATGCTTAGACGATCTGAACGATGATGATCATAGTGCATCATATGCTAATCTGAAAACACCATGAATATAGAGTGAGAATTGAAAATTTTCAGTACGAAATGAACATTTATAAAAACGTTTGAAAACACATGGTGAGTTTCAGTTGTGTAATATACACAGAAAACCTCATGCAACCTAAGTATAACAAGAATAACAAAAATTCGAGAACAATTGCTAAATAAATCATGTCATACAACTCTATATATTAACATCAGTAAAAATCAGCAAGTTTCTCAAACCTCAATAAGCAATTTCCAAACATCGGCAAACATTAACAAAAGGTTTCTCATCACAGAGAATCCACCCTTTACTTTACTTTTTCTTTCTATATCCGATTGTCTCACATTTCACTCGGAGACCTTCACTTACATAGGAAATCCACCATATCTTTAGTGTTACTTTAACATCGTGACAACAAAGTCAGACATACTCATACTAACCAGGAAGGTAACATAAAAAGAAATTCATTCCTCTGCCTCTCAACAGTTATATGCAACTTTTTTCATGAATCACTTGCTTGTCATCACATTCAAACATAAGCAATACAAACCACCAATATATCACAAATAAATTCATCATAAAAATAAATCATGTCAATTAAATAAAACTCACTAAACTTAGAATCATTAAATTTAAATATCAATTTTTCAAGAGACCAACTATGATTTAAAATTAATTTAATAATTCTCTTAATAGTCCACATCTCTGTTCATAGTTTGTCAGGTTCTCATCATAGTCCATATTTGTCAAGTCTTCATCATGACCCATATTTTATCTTGGTCCTGATAGTGCATTCATTACACAAAAGTCTTTTTGTTGTAAAAGTTAAAATAAAGGTCATAAAATTACTTACAAATCAAAGTAAATATAAGTCAGAATAATGGTCATAAAATTATTCTAAAGCCAAGGTAAATATAAGAGAATTTATGTAAATTAAGTACATATATTTATTACCCAATATAATTAAAATATTTATTTAACTTAAGTCTTAAGTGATATTTTAATTTATTATATTAGTCCCATAAAAAAGTGAGCATTCTAATTATAATAATTCTAAATTTTGTCAAATATCATAAATATTTTAAAACTAAGCAAATATTAAGTTTTCATAATATTATGCATGCATAATAAATTTAACAAAAATAATAATATACACAAAATATTAAAATAACAAATTAACTAATAAAACATATAAATATACTAAAAATCATGATTTTATTTTTTAAAAAAAAATCAAATCTTACCTCTTACAAAATCTAATTTCTTTTCTTCTTTTCTTCTTTTCTTCTCTCCCTTATTTCATCTCTCTTTTCTTTCTCTCCTTCCCACGGTCAGCAACACGAACTTTCTCTCCTTCACTCTTTCACTATTTCACACTTTTAAACTTTCTTTTCTCTCTTTATTTCTCTGCACCTTTCTTTCTATCACATCCTCGCTTTATATAGCCAAATTGATGGCTTGTACATTTATTGCAGGGTGCACGTTGCAGCATTTGCAACGTTGCACCTATATATATATATATATATATATATATATATATATAGAGTAGAGTAATGATGATATTTAGATTTTTATCTTAAAATAATAATTAATTCATAAATATCTTTTTTATAATTATCTCTTCATAAATATTTTTTCATAAATATTTTCTTAAACATATTAAATAAAATACTTTTAATCTTTATTGCTAAGATTAAATGCTAAATTTTATTTTAATAAATTCTTATTTCTAGTTTCATAAACTATTACTAATTAAATTCTTACAAACTTTATCTAATTTCCTTTGATCAGTATCAATTATTGTAAAATAAAACCAAATATAATGTTTTAGTTAAAATTTTATTCTTCACAAAAATATTTTATGAAAAATAGGATATTACATTTCTTCCTTTCTTTTAGGAATTTTGTCCCCAAAATTCACTAACCTGATTGAAATAACTCGGGATAAGACTTCTGCATATCATCTTCTAATTCCCACATTACCTCTTCTGGTGATAGTCCTTCCCAGACCACTTTAATTAAAGAAATTTCTTTTCCTCTCAAGTGTTTGACAAATCTATCCATGATTCATACAAGTTTTGTGTCATAAGTTAAATCATCTCTTACTTGCATTGTTTCATGTTCTATGATGTGTGAATGGTCAAAACAATATTTTATGAGTTGGGATACATGAAAGACATCATGAAGATTTGAAAGATTTGGGGGAAATGCAATTTGATAGGTAACAGGTCCTACCTTTTTAAGAATTTGGAATGGACTAATGAATCTGAAATTTAACTTTTTTGTTTTAAGGGTTCTACCAATCCCAGTAGTAGGAGTGACTCTGAGGAAAACATATTCACCTTCTTCAAATTTTAGAGGTCTTCTTCTTTTATTAACATAACTTTTTCGCTTACTCTGAGCAGCAAGTAATTTTTTCTTGATAAATTTGATCTTTTATATGGTTTGTTGCACTATATCAGGTCCTAATAAACTATTTTCCCTCATTTCTAACTAACACAAAGGTGATCTACACTTTCTACCATATAGAGCTTCAAATGGTGTCATTCTTATGCTACAATGGTAACTGTTGTTATAGGTAAACTCTATTAATGGTAGATGAGTATTCCAACTTCCTTGAAATTCTAACACACAGGCTCTAAGCATATTTTCCAAGGTATGAATGGTTCTTTCAATTTGACCATCTATTTGAGGGTGGTAAGATGTACTAAAATAGAGCTTAGTACTTAAAGCTTCTTGTAAGGCTACCTAGAATTTTGAGGTAAATTTTGGATCTCTGTCTGAAACTATGCTAGTTGGTACACCATGCAACCTTACAATTTCTCGAATGTAATCCTGAGCCAACTTGTACAATGGATAATTGATCCTAATAGGCAAATTGTGAGCTAACTTAGTTAACATGTCAATAATTACCCATGCTACATCATAACTCGATGGAATCCTAGGTAATCTTAACACAAAATCCATTGATATGCTATCTTATTTCCATTCAGGGATATTGAAAGGTTGCAGTAATCCAACAGGCTTTTGGTATTCTATTTTAACCTTTTGACAAAGTAGACATTTAGCTACAAAACTAGCTATGTCACTTTTCATCCCATTCTACCAAAACAATTTCCTAAGATCCTAATACATTTTTGTTGTACCGGGATGCATAATATACTTACTGCAATGTGGCTCAGATAAAATCTTCTTTCTCAATTCTTCATCATTAGGTACACATAATCTTCCTTCGTACTTCATAGCCCCTTTTTCATCAACATGAAAATGTTCAAGTTGTTCTACTAGAATTCTTCTTTTGAGAGACTGCAAAAACTCATCATTTTCTTGGGCTTGTCTTACTTGGTCTCTTAAATCATACTCTATTCTTAGCTCATTGGCATACAAGCTACGAGGTTGCAAGGACATTGAAATCTTCAAGTCCCTGAAATCTTCTAACAACTTTTGTTCCTTTATCATCATTGAGGACATGTGCAAGGATTTTCTACTTAAGTCATCGACCACTACATTGGCTTTACCAGCATGATATTTTAATTTAAAATCATAGTCCTTTAAGAATTCAATCCATTTACGTTGTCTTATATTTAACTCTTTTTAGTTGAAAAGATACTTTAAACTCTTATGATTACTATATACCTCAAACTTGACTCCATTAGATAATGCCTCCAAATTCTCAAAGCAAAGACTACTACTGCTAATTCTAAGTCATGGGTTGGGTAATTTTCTTCATACGGTTTAAGTTATCTGGATGCATAACCTACAACTCTACCGTATTGCATCAAAACACATCTCAAACCCTTCTTAGATGCATCACAATACACTACAAAGTTTTGTCTAGGATCAGGAATTATTAAAACTGAAGTGGAGGTAAGTTTGTTCTTTAACTCCTGAAAACTTATTTCACAGGCAAAATTCCACTCAAAAGAGTGATTCTTTCTGGTTAACCTAGTTAGAGGTAAAACTAGCTGGGAGAATCCCTTAATGAATCTTCTATAACATCCGGCTAATCCCAGAAAACTCATAATCTCAGTAATTGTCTTTGGCCTCTCCCAGTGAACTACTGCTTCAACTTTACTAAGATCCATAATTGTTCATCCCTGAGTAATCACATGACCTAAGAATCTTACTTTACTCAACTAAAATTCACACTTTTCTAACTTGACATACAATTGCATCTCCTTTAGGATTTGTAGCACTATTCTAAGGTGTTGTTCATGCTCCTTCTTACTCTTAGAATAGATGAGTATGTCATCTATAAAGACTACTACAAACTAGTCAAGGCAACGTCTAAAAATTCTATTCATGTAATCCATGAATATTGCAGGAGCATTACTAAGTCCAAAGGGCATCACAAGGTATTCATAATGCCCATATCTGGTCCTAAAAGTTATCTTGGGTACATCTTTTGGTTTTACTCTTATCTAATGATACCCTGATCTCAAGTCTATCTTTGAGAAGACTGTGGCTCCCAATAATTGATCTAACAGGTCATCTATTCTAGGGAGTGAATACTTGTTTTTAATTGTGACTTTGTTCAGTTGCCTATAATCTACTCACAACCTCATGCTCTTATCTTTCTTGTTGACTAATAGAACAGGTACACCCCACGGTGATACACTAGGTCTGATAAACCTTTGATTAACAGTTCTTCTATTTGTTTCTTGAGTTCACTTAGTTCTAAAGGGGACATTCTATAAGATGCAAAAGATAGAGGTTTTGTTCCTGAAACTAGTTCAATAGAAAATTCAACTTCTCTTTCAAGTGCTAGGTGCACTATCTTCTTGGGAAACACTTCTAAAAATTCTTTTACTATAGGTATGCTGTTTATTTCCTACTCAACCTCTGAATTTAAAGAAAACAAAAGAAAAAACCATTGAGCTCCTTCTAAGAGACACTTCTCTGCCTGAATGACATTAAGGAATAGGGTATTGGTAGATTTTGGTTCCTTGGGTGGATCATTGGGAAAGTAGACAAGTTTTCTAGAACAGTCTAAGGTAATATCATTACTAGACAATTAGTCTATTCCAATTATGATATCTATACCAAACAAAGGCAAACAAGCAATGTTCAAAGTGGAAGTTTTTCCTTCAATTAAGATAGGACATTTTAAACAAGTTTGAAAAGTAGAAATTTTTCCCTTATGGGAGTTGAAACTAACAGATCATAAGACAAGGAAGTTATAGGCAAATTCAACTTCTTCACACAATCAATAGATATAAAGGATTGCGTAGCTCCTGAATCAAATAATGCAATTAAAAGAGTATTTTTAAGAAAACATTTACCTTGAATCATGTTGCAGGATTGATTTGCCTCTTTTTCACTTAGAGCGAATACTCTTCCTTTAGTCTGTGGTCTGGGTACAAGGTTGTTCACCATCTTCTCGGTGATACAATCCTTGGCAAAATGTCCTGGTTTTTCACTCGGAAACACACATAGTAAGGTCTAGAGCCATGGGATTTCCCATACTTATTGCACACAGGTGAAAGCCTTCTAGTCTTCACTTACTTATCTTTTCCATGGTTTACTCTGTTCTTAAAATGATTTTTCTTTTGAGCTTCTGCCACCCTTTTTCTTTTTAGAAAGTTTTGACGTCCTCTTTCAAAATCCATCTCTAGATAACTTTTCTCTGCTATCCTACATTTGTTCACTAGAGTGGCATAATCTTTTATTTCTAAGGTTAACACCTTTTCCATTATCTCAGGCCTCAAACCCCACTCAAACTTTGTGGCTTTCCAATGACCATCATGATTGTTTTTCAAGTATGAAAGCTCTTCAAATTTGACCACATATTGTCCTATAGTCATGTTTCCTTATCGAAGTTGTATAAATTCTTCCTCCTTTTCATTTTTTACATTATTAAGGAAGTACTTATCAAAGAATATGACTAAAAATACCTCACAGGTGATTTCAGTTCCTCTAGACTCTAAAAAGTGCCTAGCACCTTTTCACTAGTATTCTACCTTTCCTTCTAGCATGTAGGTGGTAAAGACTACCTTTTGTACATTTGTGCTTACCATGACTATAAAAATATTTTCTACTTGCATAACTCATTTTTTAACTAGTGTTGGGTCATAATCTCCATGAAAAGATGGCGGTTTGGCTTTCCTAAATTCCAAAAGACCTTGATAATTTAGGTTGGTTACAGAAGTTTTCCTGGTAGAATTTCCACTACCCTCACCAGGATGATTATGATTGTGATTATTGTTTCTATCTTGAGTTTCTTGTATGTGTTGTAAAATCAAGTTAGTTGACTCTGTCTGGGTCCTGACAGTGTTAGCCAATCCTTTCATGACTCCCAATATCCCTGTCAGAGTATCATTTTGAGAACGCTGTACTTCTGGGTGTTTTGATGCCATATAGTCATATACAGCCATGAACAATTCAATATTGAAGTGATCAGTCTCCATATTACAAGGTTAATGTAATTATAATTCTATATGACATGTATAAAATAAAAAGAGCAATCATCATGCAAAAACTCGACATAGGCAAAAATTGAATACATAGATATAATTTTCTAATGTCAGAAATTGACGCTCTGATACCAAAAATATAACTCTCTTACTATTAATAGCTATAGACATGGTCATAACAATAATGTTAGTGAATTTTCTCTTACTATATATTTACAAATAGAAATTAAAATCAAAATAAAAAATATAAAAGGAAATAGACATCGATATAAGATAACAAAAAGTTATAATACACATCCATAACTTTTAAAATTAGCATTACACACTCATCATAAGGTTTACTCAGAAGTAGATGTACACATATTTTTATAATTCTAATATATATATATATATATATATATATATATATATATATATATATATATATATATATATATATATATATATATATATATATATATATATATATATATATATAAGGGGGGATCAACTTCTGTAGGTGTAATTTTTTTTTTCTCTTACACTTATTTTTAACAGTTAGTTTCACTTTTATCTAATAGTTAAGATTATTTCATTAAAGGTAACCATTAGATAAAAATGGATCTAAAAGCTAAAAATGAGTGTAAAGAAAAAAAATTATATATATATATATATATATATATATATAAAAGTCTTTTTTCTCTTACACTCATTTTTAACCGTTAGTTCTACTTTCATCTAATGGTTGAGATTATTTCATTAAAGTTAACCATTAGATGAAAATGGATCTAACAACTAAAAATAAGTGTGAAAAAAAAATTACACTGGTATAAGTTGATCTTCCATATATATATATATATATATCCTCCTTGCTTAGAACAAGAAATTATGCTTAGACGATCTGAACGATGATGATCATAATGCATCATGTACTAATATGAAAACACCATGAATATAGAGTGCAAATTGAAAATTCTCAGTAGGAAATGAATATTAAGTCTTTTTTCTCTTACACTCATTTTTAACCGTTAGTTCCACTTTCATCTAATGATTGAGATTATTTCATTAAAGGTAACCATTAGATGAAAATGGATCTAACAACTAAAAATAAGTGTAAAAGAAAAAAAATTTACACTGGTATAAGTTGATCTTCCATATATATATATATATATATATCCTCCTTGCTTAGAACAAGAAATTATGCTTAGACGATCTGAACGATGATGATCATAATGCATCATGTGCTAATATGAAAACACCATGAATATAGAGTGTGAATTGAAAATTCTCAGTAGGAAATGAACATTTATAAAAACGTTTGAAAACACATGGTGAGTTTCACCTGTGTAATTTACGCAAAAAACTTCATGACAACCCAAGTATGACAAGAATAACAAAAATTCCAAAACAATTGCTAAATAAATCATGTCATACAACTCTATATATATTAACATAAGCAAAAATCAGTAAGTTCCTCAAACCTCATTAAGTAATCTCCAAACATCAGTAAACATTAACAACCAAGTTCCTTATCACAGAAAATTCACTATTTACTTTACTTTTCCTTTTCATGTCTACTTGTCTGACATTTCACTTGAAGGTCTTCACTTCCATAGGGAATCCACCATATCTCTAGTGTTACTTTAACATCATGACAACAAAGTCTGACATACTCATACTAACCATACAGGTAACATAAAAGGAAATTCATCCCTTTGCCTCTTAACGGTTATGTGCAACTTTTTTCATGAATCACTTGCTTGTCATCACACACAAACATAAGTAATACAAATCACTAATATATCACAAATAAATTCATCATAAAAATAAATTATGTTAATTAAATAAAACTCACAAAACTTAGAATAATTAAATTTAAATGTCAATTCTTCAAGGGACCAATTATGATTTAAAATTAATTTAATAATTATCTTAATAGTCCACATCTCAATAAATAGTTTGTTAGGTCTTTATCATAGTCCATATTTTGTCAAGTCCTCATCATGACCTATATGTTATCCTAATTCTGATAATGCATTCATTACACAAAAGTTTTTTTGTTACAAAGGTCGAAATAAAGGTCATAAAATTAATTTCAAGCTAAGGTAAATATAAGTCAGAATAAGGATTATAAAATTGTTCCAAAGTTAAAGTAAATATAAGAGAATATATGTAAAATTAAGTACATATATTTATTACCTAATATAATTAAAATATTTATTTAACTTAAGCTTGAGTGATATTTAAATTTATTATATTAGTCCCATGAAAAAGTCAACATTCAAATTATAATAATTTAAATTTTATCAAATATCATAAATATTTCAAACCTAAACAAATATCAAATTTTCAAAATATTACGTGTACAAAATAAATTTAACAAAAATAATAATATACACAAAATATTAAAATAATAAATTAACTAATAAAATATATAAATATACTAAAAACTATTATTTTATTTTTTTTCAAAAAAATTAGATCCTACCTCTTACAAAATCTCTTTTCTTTTCCTCTTTTATTCCTCTCTTTCCTTCCTTTCTCTTTTCTTTCTCTCCTTCCCACGGTCAGCAGCACCAACTTTCTGTCCTTCAGTCTTTTACTATTTCACACTTTCAAACTTTCTTTTCTTTCTTTATTTATCTGCACCTTTCTTTCTGGCCCCATCCCCCTTTTATATAGCCAAATTGAAGGCTTGTACATTTACTTCAGGGTGCACGTTGCAGGTGCACCTGTTTATATATATATATATATATATATATATATATATATATATAATTTTTTAAATAAAATAATGATGATATTTATATTTTTATATTAAAATAATAATTAATTTATAAATTTTTTTTATAATAATTTTTTTATAAATATCTTTTTATGAATTTTTTTAAATATATTAAATAAAATAGTTCTAATCTTTATTGTTAAGCTTAAATATTAAATTTTATTTCGATAAATTCCTATTTTTAGTTTCATAAATTATTATCAATTAAATTATTATAAATTTTATCTAATATCCTTTGATCAGTATCAATTATTGTAAAATAAAATCAAATATAATGTCATGTTAAAATTTTATTTTTTACAAAAATATTTTATAAAAATTAGGAAATTACAGTTGATGTTGGTGGATAAGCTCATTGTGTTTGATACGGGGTTCTCACGTAGAAATAAAAGGCGAAGATGTAGATAGATGAAGTGGCCAAGGGTTTTGGACTATACCGACTCATCGTCATACCAATCATCTTCTAGTCGGCCCAACACCAAGCTAAGAAGGCATAGAGCAAGGGTCCTGTCAACTACTGGTTTGAATATTGGCGCAGCCCAACCTAAACTAGCCTTTAACCCGACCTAATCCAGTTTGACCAGAGCTACCCGACCTTATCCTGGTCAACTCGAGTTATTCTTGGCCTGATAGTAGGAACCTGGTTGGAACTTTGCGCAAAACCAATATGACTCAAAATCGATGCCCTAACCTTGGCCAATAACGGTCTCATACCTCACCAGTCATCACCAGGACAGATCTAGGTTGACACGCAAAAGTCCCGCCCAATACTTGGCCAATAATGGTCTCATACCTCACTAGTCATCGCCAAGACATATCTAGGTTGACGCACGAGAGTCCTACCCCATACATCAGCTTGGGAGCCCTTTAAAAACTAGCCTAGCCACCTGAGCCAAACATGTTATGCTTTCTCTTGAGCCTACTAACCTAGCAATCAGTCTTAACTTTCATTTGACTAGTCTAAGTCTTATTTTATATCATATGTGAAGGGTTTTACCCTTACGCTTTAATATAAATTAATATTTATATCACAAAAACTCTTTATTTGATGTTTAATTAGATTTTAGCAATGCAAAAGAAAAAAAAACAATTGATGAAGCATAAGAATGAAAAGTTTAAATGTTGAAAATTAAATAAAAATTAAAAAAAGGAGATAATTTTGGCCAATGAGTTGGCCGCAACCCCCAGCCAGTAGCAAATTTGGCTTAGCTCGGCTCGCCCCGAAATTTGCTTGGTTCGCAACAAGCCGATTTGTATTGATACCTCTTTGCATATGCTATCTATAATGATAATGATTTTAATTTGTTTATGTGACTTATTTGTTTTTTTTATGACTCTTTATGTTATTTTAATTTATTTGAGACTTATGTTTATTTAATACTTGTTATGTTATTACAACTTTTAGTTTGTTTAGGACTTATGTATACTTGTTTAAGACTTGTTATGTTACTTTTTAGTTCATTTTGAAACATATCTTGATTTTAGATAAGCCTTGTTATGTGTTAAAAATTACTAATTTTGTACTTTGACATTTTACTTCATTAGGTTAATTTTTTTAAATGTATGTGTGATACACAACACCATCCTAACCTAATTAATTTATGAACGGGTCAAATTGTATTTGATTAAAGAAAAAAAAATTCTCCCACCAACAAAGGAAGGGTTAAGTGATTGGGATGAAGACGCGAGTTTAAATTTTAAATAAATCATTTTTATGAAAAATTTATATAACTTTTACACTTTTATGATCAAATAAAAATTAATTTCATAAATAATTTCAATGGATTAAGCACATAAAAATAACTCTTGATATATAAAATAAAAAATAAAAAATTGGACTGTTTGTGATGGTCCATCAAGTGTGCCTAGTCCTCATTCAATTATTACACGTTGGTAGGAAAATGGCAAGACCCCAATGCACATAATGAAGAGCCACATGGACATGGTCCATCTCGTGTACCATGTCCTTATTCAATTATTGCACGGAATGGCAAGATGGCCCCCACCAAAATGCTTATATTTTAGACATCACATGGTACATCTCGTCCACCACGTATGTGTGTTTGGATTTGCTTGCATTCATAGAATTATGTTTGCATTTTTTAAATAAATTTTGAATGGCATATTAACATTTTGATAAAAAAAAAATTAGAATTGAATTTGAGTGTAAATTTAAATTTAGTCTCTAAAAAAATAAACATAACATTTTGTTATTTCTATGTTAAAAGAAAATTTATTTATATGTGTATAGATAAATATATCTTTATAATTGATATTAAATATTATTTTAATAATATTTTAATATTAATTTATAGTCAATATAACATTAAACTCAATTTCTACAATTTCTTGATTTAGTTTGAATTTTAAAATTTAAATTTAATTATATTTTTCATGTGTATTTAAATTTAATTATAAATTTGTATACTTACAATTTATGTATTTTGTTGCTTTTTTGTATTTATATTAGTTCTCTTTCTCTCTCTCTATATATATATATATTTATATTTATATTTATATATTATTTAAGTATATTTAAAAAATAATAAAATGAAATAAAAATAATAATATTAATGTTACAATATAAAATTCATAATATTTTCAATAATTATACATTTAAAAATAATTTTAATTAATGTCATTCAAACAATAATTATTTTGTTAAAATTATTTTTAAAATAAAATTTTTAAATATAAATTACGTTATTATAAATTTTTATTTAACCAAAATTAAATTTAAAAAATTAAATTAACTTAAATTCAAATTTATATATTCTAATCTTAACACACTCAATTATTACACTTTAGTACAAAAGTAGCAACATGGCCTCACCCAATGCTTATAAATTATAATAATCCTCGTGATATGTTATATGTAGTTGAATAAATTTTAGAATTTTAATTTTTGTAACATAAATTTTTACACTATTTTTTACACAAATTAATAATTATAAATTTAAATTAATAACAGATATTAATCTATTAATTATATTATTATTAAGTATAAATTTATATATTATGAATTAATTATTATAAAAAATAATGTTCAAAATATCTTGAAAATTGAGATGAATATTTTTCTCAAATCTACTTTTCAACTTTAACATCAAAAACCAATATTTTTAATGTCGTGTGGTGTACGTCTTTATTGGAAAAAAGATGACACGTCAATTGTCACAACATAATTAATTATATAGTACCAATCAATACAATACGTTATTATGTAATTTTGTTTTTCTTTGATTCTTTGTCAATTAATAGAGAAATACTCAAGTCTATAACCCTAAGAATAAATAGAGCATACGAGTTTAAGTTTTAAATAAATAATTTTTGTAAAAAAATTATTTAATTATTATATTTTTATGATTAAATAAAAATTAATTTTATGAAAAATTTAAATAGATTGAATATAAAAAAAATTAATGATATAAAAAAAATAATTTGCGGCTATTTGTGATGGTTTATCAAGTCTACCAAGCCCTCTTTCAATTATTGCACGTTGGTAGGAAAATATGATAAAATGCCCCCACCCAATGCCTATAATGGAGAGTGTGAAAATAAGTTTTTTCAAATAGTTTAATATGTTAAATTTTAATAATAATAAATATAAAATAAAAAAATATTTATGTTACATAAATATACTTAATGAAATATATTATATTATATATAATTATATATTTTATTTAATTATATTTCACTTAATAATTATACAATGAGTATGTGTAGTATTTTTTATATAATATATCTAATAATATTATATATGAGTTATAATGAATTAATATTAAATTTGACTCTAGTTAAATGAGAATGTGTAAAGTGTTTTTTGTTGCATCCTATATAGAGCATATGAAGATATTAAATTATGAATTTACACTAATTATGTTTGTTTAAGTGGATAATACTTTATAAGATAGTTTAAATACCAAAAGTGAGTATTGCAACAAGAAAGCAAAAAATCATAAAAGTTTTGATGATAACAAAGTTAAGGCAAAGACCAAGTCCAAAGGAAGATTAAATGATATAGTTTATACGACTTAAAGTCTTTATGTAAGAAGCTTTCTAGATATCTCAAATATATTTTTTTAAATCTTTACAAATGGTTTTCACATGCTAAAATTCTCAACAAACATGTTTTGAAAAGTTAGTGTTGATATCCAATTTTGTCTATAAAATTTTTATTTTTGATACCTAATCAAGGACTAATAACTATGTGTTAAATGATGTTTAACTACAACATTTTGAACACATTTTTTTATTTTCAAGTTTTAGTTGCTTCTATCTTATTGTCATCTTTGCCTTTCCTTTTTTTTTTTTTATTTTTTTTATTTTATATTTTATATTTTTTATAAAAAAAAGAAACAAATTTTTTATTGCAACCCAAAACAAAAAAAATAAAAAAATAAAAAAACAAAAAAATAATAACAACGCAAATGCTGCTTGTTCTTCTATCTTTGAAAGGAAACAAAATTTTTGTTTTTGGCTCTATGTTTCTTTTTCTATTTCTGGCCATACACCACTCTTGCACCACCACCACACTGCAGCACACACAATGCCACTACCTGCACTGCTACACACACCATTACAGAAGAGACAAGTTTGCTTTTGCTCCCCACTCACTCTCCACGTTCCAGCTACACACACAGGTAGCAAATTTTACGGCTTTATTCCTCCAAAACAGAACACGGAGAGGGGGGTGATGGGGATTTTTTTTTCTCTTGGCTCACGTAGAAGGATACAGGGATCTTTTATGTTTTTTCCTCCTCTCCACCTTGAGGCATTTTCTAGGACCTCCCCTCTACCATCATACATTCCATCTTTATCTTCAACATCCTTCATCTCTAACTCTACCCTCCAACTTCAATCATCTCCATCACCATAATCACTAAGCCTCCAACCTACACCATAAACCACCATATCACCTTCACCACCCCACAACCTCCATCTTCTACCTTCACCATCTTCATCCATAACCACCAATAACCCAAAACAACTACTATCCATCTTCACTCCCATCTTCATCTTCAACTTACTTCCATAACCACCATGGACTCCCACTCTCGCCCTTCACTTTCACCATCTTTATCCATCACCACCAACAACCCATAACAACTACCCATCATCAACCTCCATAACCACCATCATACAACCCACCCAAAACCAAGCTTCAACCAAAGCTCGTCGGAACTGCTCTAGGCCGCGCGACCCTGCCACGTCGCAGCCGCCATTCTCGTTGCATGAACGGCAACCTCCGCGGCGCCCCACTGCATCGCTGTTTGAATTGCCCAGATCTGGGTCTTTCCGGCACCGCTACCCACGACGCAGCCGCTTTCAGCCTCCGCTGCAGATCCAGTCGCACACAGTCACCTCCACCGTGACCAACTCAACCGCGACCCGCAACTCGCCTGGACTACTCGAACCCGTTGCACCGCCTGTGTCAACACAGCCAGGAACCGCAACACCAGTTGCCGCTCTCCGTTAGCCGCGCCACTGCGAATCTGCACTAGTTTGCCAGATCCGGCGTCGTGACACGCCATTCTGATCTCGACCAACCTCCACCAACACTAAACGGATCAGAACCCGAACCGTCCGAGACCGCCGCCACGTGACCCGGAGCTCCATCTCGTCACCGTCGGTAATGAGCCATCGCCGCACAGCTCCACGTCGTACCAGATACCGCACCGTCGTCTAGCCGCGCAGCATCGCGAGCTCCACCGTCCATTCAAACCCCCTTCCCCTTCCTTTTTTCTCTTTCTCGCATTTCTGTTTCACAGAAGAGACTAGAAGTCTCTTTCTTTGCTCTTTTCTTTTCTTTTCTTTTCTTTCTTTTATTTTTAATTGAAAAAAAACAACAATCCCTTTTTATTTTATTGGTTTAATTTTGAAAAGTTGGGCTGAAAAGTTTTGGGTTACGAAAAGGAAACCTAGTTCTATTTTTTTTATTTTTTTGGAGTTTTATGTTGTTAAGTTTCGTATTGGGTAAAGATAAAAGTGATTGAAGATACAAACCAAATCATAATGAATAATAATAATAAAGAAAATAATGTTTTGTTTTCTTTTGTTGATATTTTTTTAATAGTAATCTTGCAAGATTAGCTGAGTTGTAATAGCTTGTTAATCTTGTCTTTCTTTTAGAATCATCTGCGTTGTGATAACTTGATGATTCAAATATTTAAACAAAAAAATCAATCAATAAAATGGAATTAGCTGAGTTGCGACAACTTGTTAATTCCGTAACTTTTATAATTATCTGAGTTGTGATTACTTGATGATTCAAATATTTAAACAAAAAAAAACTAATCAATAAAAATGGGATTAGCTGAGTTGCGATAGCTTGTTAATTTCGTAACTTTTTAGAATCATCTGAATTGTGACAGCTTGATGATTCCTCTTTCTAAAATAAAATAAAATAAAATAAAATAAAATAGTTACTTTTATAAAAAATAAAAATAACTAACTCACAATTATTTTCTAAAGAGTTACGTGACTTTGAGTTTCTCATTGCACCCGAGGATACGTAGGAGTAGAATTCATATTCTGTCAAGCCAAAATTTAAATTTTCATAATTTAGTTGTTTCTGTTCTTTCTTTCCTTAAGAAAAAAAATAAAAATAAAACAAATAAAATAAAATAGTTACAAAGTCTTTTCAAAAAGGGGTAAAATAAATAAATTTGAGATTATTAAAATTTGCATAACTAAATTAAGGTATCGTTCTTGGAACGGGCAGTGTAGGGTGCTAACATCTTCCCTACATATAATCGACTCCCGAATCCAAACTCATTTTCTAAAAAGACCAGTTTTGCCTGTTTTAAGGGTTTTTCTAATGTTTTCCCAAATTAAATAAACATTGGTGGTGACTCCATTGATTTCCAAAATCCTTATATTTTCGGTCGTCCCGTCGTGATCCCGATTGTAACAGCTGGCGACTCCACTGGGGATATTAGAGAGTCAGGCCTATTATTATTAGTTGTGCAAATTATTAATAACCTTTATTTATTGTTTTACCCTTTCTTTTGCCTTTGTTTTTATTTTCTTATTTGGCTGTAAATAGTTTTTTTATTATTTTGTAATTTTTTTTATGGTTTTATCCTGTGTTAATTTTATCTTTTTGTACATATTTTGTCACCTCAATATTTTGTGCTTAACTGTTGAAACCTTAGGATAGAAAATTGTTGGCTAGCTATTGTATATATGTTCTATTTGACTGTTATTTTGGCAGGATGAGGTTAATTCTTAGGATTATGGAGGTTTGTATGTTCCCTACATTCACTGCACCTACACGTTTATCACACACATTCGAGTAGGGCCCTAAACCCGAGTCTGAGTGAAGCTTAAGTTAGATAGAGGTTGCGTAGTGGTAGCCATTTTGGATGTACATCATATCTGGTTATTGCGAAAACCTCATTTAGAGTGTGCCTTTTTCATGAATGTCCCGCACCTAGTGGTTTACCCACTGTTTGTGGTCAACATTCTGAAATTGGACTTAGCTCTAGAGACCTTTAGAATAGCAGAGCCATCCAATGAAAGTTCTCACAAATCAAGGACCCATAGATCTTTAGTATAGAATTCCTCAAATTTAAGGCAATCCTTTAGGACACAAAGGGGGCATATTTCTTCTTTATCCATCTCTCCCTCATGTGATTCATTCATGCATCTTTTTTTATGACTTGCATTCTTCTGTCATTCATAGCATTCTTAGAAATAAAACAATAAAAAATATATCATTTTTCATTTTCATTCATGCATTTTTTTTTATAAAAAAAAACCAGTTCTAAAAAAGAATCATCATCTTGCATTACCATGATATTCATAACTTTTTTTAAAAAAAAAATCCATATCATGACATTCATAGCATTTTTTTAAAAATAAAGGGAAAAAAAATCCAGCTACATCAATAGTCAATACTTCGCATACATGCATGTTGTTCAATCCATAATGATAATTGCATACTCATATCATGTTTCCCTAAGCAGAAGGGTAAACACTGGTAGAAAGGCAACTTCTGCGACAATCTTACAAGACTTGTTCCCAAGTTAGGATCATGGATGAAAGAGAACAAATTCAAGAGCTGAAGAATGAGGTGAATTAGCTCAAAGAACAAGTGTCCGAGATTATCGAGATGTTACAGTCCATGAAAAGTAGGAGGAACACAGATGGGAATCCTTTAGCGGCAAACAAAGGACACCTGGCCACATCTTTTCACCCGCTCGGTTTCTCTCCAACCCCAATGCAATATCAAGACTTTAATTCTCAAGGAGTTATGTTGCCACTCACCATTCAACACTCAGTCACCAGTTTTGAGGAAACCTATGTGCCATCATTCCCATCATATAGCCTCCCTTCTGGCTTTGTACCGCTACAGGCTACCAATTCCCCTGACAGTGGCATGTATGCTTCAAACTCATTGAGCACGACTCCACTGTGTACTAATTACCCTAGTACCAGTAAAACTCCAACCATGCAACATTTTGTCCCAACTTTCCTTCCATAATACTCATCTAGTTTTTCTGTTGAAAATCCTCAGTTCAATGAGAAGTTAGAAACTTTGGAAGAGAGAGCATGGGTCATTGAAGGAGCCGGTAGTTGTGGTCTCAAGAATGCTACTGATGTTGATATTCCCCTGAAGTTTAAATCCCCTGTGGCACCAAATAGACTGCAATAGCATAATATGATTAAGAAGGATACTGAAACTTTCAGGGAATATGCTCAGCGGTGGAAAGAAATGGCTGCTCAAGTTGAACCCCCACTAACAGAAAAAGAAATGGTGACCATGTTCATCGACACTATCCAATCACCATTCTATGACGAGATGAAAGAAATTGTGTCATCAAACTTCTCGGACATGATCATCATCGGGAAAAAAGTCGAAAGAGGAATAATAAAAAGAAAGATTGCTGAAAGTTCGACAGAGACGATTAGTGCCAAGGGAACCCCAACAAGGAAGGAAAGAAAAGGAGAAATCGATGCTGGTACTTTCAATCAGAAGAGTTTTACTCAAGAAAATCCTAACCACCCTCAACCATCCTTCCATCCTCCCTATACACCTTACAACCCATACATTGTTAATGCCTCCCAAGTTCCATACTCTCAACATTACCATCCTACCATCCCATCCAAACAAACCCAACCATGGACCCAATACCCAAATACAAGCCAAAGAAGACTGCCAGCTAAACAAAAAAAGAAACTTGTTCAATTTAACCCAATTCCTATGACTTATACTAAGCTGCTACCACAACTCATTTGTAACTCCTTGTTGGTCACTTGCTCATTGAAGCCGGTGGAACCCCCATACCCAAAGGAATTTGACCAAAACGCTAAGTGTGACTACCATGCTGGGGTTATAGCTCACTCAATAGAAAATTACAGAGCCTTGAAGTTCAAAGTGCAAGACTTGATCAATACCAAATGGTTGAACTTCAAAGAAAGAACTCTTAATGTAAGTTGCAATCCCTTGCCTAATCAAGGAGATTTTGGAGTCAATATCATAGATAAGTCTTCCAGCCAATGTCTGATAAGTCGAGTAGCTGACGTCAAAACCCCTATGAAAGTCATTTTTAAAGAAATCTGCAAATTTAGGATGATAGCTCAGGTTGAAGTGAAAAGAGGCAATTACGATGAATTAATATGTAATCTTCATGGGAATATGAGGCACTCTATTGAAGAATGTGGTGAATTCAGACAGATTCTTCATAATCTAATGGACATGCAATTTGTGCAAATAGGTCATCTGTATGACGAGAGTGACATAAACATGATTAATGAGTACGTCATTCCTCAACCTCAAGCCGAAAAAAAAGGTGGGCTTGCTTAGAAAAATTGGGAGCCTGAAGCTGAGGGAACCCCTATCTGTGACATCCAACAGAGTTTCCAAAGTGCAGTGACCACTATTGAAAATGATCAACCCATCAATTGTGGTGTCCATCTAGTGTACACTTGTTCCCTGGATACAAAGCTCAACAATTGGGAGATCATTGATTTTTTCATAACCTTTGAAATTGATTCAAAGTAGTTCTATAATGCTAATCATATAGTTCTGCCCAAAGCTTTAGGAAGATATATTATGAAAATAGGCTCATATATTTTCATTTTAATATTCACTATCATCAATAAATACATTTTCTTGTCATCCTTTCTTTTTTAGTTTCTACATCAACCTTTATTCATTCCTCTTTTTCTTTTTTTACTTGTGTTAATATCAATAAATACAGATCTGAAAATGATTCTCTTGAAAGTAATAGTGCTATGATCTCATTGTACGATTTTGACCATCCCATTGATCATGATGATGAGGATAATGATGACAATAGAGAGCCCTCTCCTAAGCTCATGAGATTAATAGAACAATAGGCCAAAGAAATTCAACCCCATGAAGAGTCAACTGAATTGATTAATTTAGGGATGAATGGTGATAAAAAAAGCCATCAAAATTGGCACTTCTATGAAAGAAGATGAGTGGAGCAGATTGATCAAGCTCTTATTGCAACATTTTCCCATGCCAGGGTCAGATCCGAGCATAGCTTCCCACAAAGACGAAGAAGAAGAAATTGAGGAAAATGCATCCTGAAGTGTATTTAAAGGTCAAGGAGGAAATCACTAGGCAATTGGAGCATAATTTGTAAAAAAGAACAAATAAGTAATCATTTGTGCATTATCTTTTTGTCTCAACTTTAAAGTTTTGAAAATAAGCAATCATGATTTAAAAATGAAGATTTGTCATCTTTCTCTATCCTTTAAAAAAAAACACTGTCTTTGTTATCCCTTGTCACCCTTTTCTTTAGCTTGAAAAATTTTCTTAAAAGAACCTTTGACAAGGATTACTCCTACACCCGGGATTAGCAAAACAAAAACAAAAAAAAAACAAAAAGAACAAAAACAAAAAAAAAGGAAAAAAAGAAAAAAGATGATGAAAAATGAAATGGCTCAAGCGAAAAAGTAAGCAAAAAGTGTTAGTGTTCTTAATAATACCAAAGACAATTGACAAAACTTACTAAAGATCCTTGATCTCATTCAACTCTTAAACACTTGGTTGAGCATTATATCCTTCTTTTCATAACCCTTAACATTGACCACATTACAAGCCTCAAAAAGTCCATTCTGATCAATGAAGGGTTGTTTTCATTTTCATTAACTTTAATTTTGAGACAAAAGGTTCATGCTCCTCTTAAGTGGGATTTCCTTGCCCCTAAAAATAGAAAAGAAAAAAAAAAGCAAAGATCCGGCGTCGTGACACGTCATTCCGATCTCGACCAGCCTCTACCCGCACTAAACGGATCAGAACCCGAACCGTCCGACACCACCGCCGCGCGACCCGGATTAATTTTGAAAAGTTGGGCTGAAAAGTTTTGGGTTACAAAAAGGAAACCTAGTTCTATTTTTTTATTTTTTTTTGGAGTTTTATGTTGTTAAGTTTCGTATTGGGTAAAGATAAAAGTGATTGAAGATACAAACCAAATCATAATGAATAATAATAATAAAGAAAATAATGTTTTGTTTTCTTTTGTTGATATTTTTTTAATAGTAATCTTGCAAGATTAGCTGAGTTGTGACAGCTTGTTAATCTTGTATTTCTTTTAGAATCATCTGAGTTGTGACAACTTGATGATTCAAATATTTAAACAAAAAAAAACCAATCAATAAAATTGAATTAGCTGAGTTGCGACAGCTTGTTAATTCCGTAACTTTTATAATTATCTGAGTTGTGATTACTTGATGATTCAAATATTTAAACAAAAAAAACCAATCAATAAAAATGGGATTAGTTGAGTTGCGACAGCTTGTTAATTCCATAACTTTTTAGAATCATCTGAGTTGTGACAGCTTAATGATTCCTCTTTCTAAAATAAAATAAAATAAAATAGTTTTTTTTATAAAAAATAAAAACAACCAACCCACAATTATTTTCTAAAAAACTACGTGATTTTGAGTTCCTCATTGTACCCGAGAATACGTAGGAGCAGAATTCATATTCTGTCAAGTCAAAATTTAAATTTTCATAATTTAGTTATTTTTGTTCTTTCTTTCCTTAAGAAAAAAATAAAAAAAAACAAATAAAATAAAATAGTTACAAAGTCTTTTCAAAAAGGGGTAAACAAAATAAATTTGAGATTATTAAAATTTACACAACTAACTTAAGGTACCGTTCCTGGAATGGGCAGTGTAGGGTGCGAACACCTTCCCTACATGTAATCGACTCCCGAATCCAAACTCATTTTCTAAAAAGACTAGTTTTGCCTATTTTAAGGGTTTTTTTTAAATGTTTTCCCAAATTAAATAAACATTGGTGGCGACTCCATTAATTTTCAAAATACTTATATTTTCGGTAGTCCCGTCGCGATCCTAGTTGCGACAATTAGTCATGGTGGTAGTTAAAAATTATGAAAAATAATCAAATTTGGGTTTTGAAAAGCTGACATTTAGTTACTATTTTGATCATAACTTTCAAAATATTGAGGTTTGTTCTAAAACTTGTTACATTTGAAAATAGACTCAAAAATATTTCTAATAAGTGATCATTTGCTTCAAACCGATGAGAAATGAAGAAATTATGAGTGTTTAAAGTCGTTTTTCAAGTATCAGAATGTTATAAACACGTTTTTAACAAACAAAGGTGTTGTAATCGATTACATGAGCCTTGTAATCGATTACCACCTAGTCAGAAAGCCCAAAACATGTTTTAAGAGTCGTGTAATCGATTACATGATCAATTACAACATTCATGTAATCGATTACCACGAGCCTGAAAGTCTACAACGGCTTTTTTCTTGACATTTAATGTGATAATAAATCACCCCCAATGGCTCTTTTGGATAGAACACTTTAAATACACGTTTTTGGGTCATCTTTTACACATAACCAATAACCTAAAACATCTCTCTTATACTTTAATTCGTGAATCAAATCTTTCAATCATTTGTGCTCTATTTTTGTGGATATTTGTTATATCCTTGAAGAGCTTCATAGGGCTTCTATTTGTATTATATACTCTTGTGATAGTTACATCTTTTTCTACACTTTGATTCTTTGTAAAGATGGTGAGGTATCCCTCAACAAATTTTAAAGAGGGCTAGATATTCCTCAAGGAATTGTAAGGGTGAGGTATCCCTAGTTGTCGAGGCTTAAGCACAAAATATGAGACATCTCAATGTGTGAAGAGTGTTCTAGTTTGTAAAGGTTTCAAGCACTTATTTAAGCTTGAAGTGATAGTGAAAAATTTAAGATTATTTACTTAAAGACTGGACGTAGGTCACAAGTGGTTGGTGGCTGAATCAGGATAAATTCTTGAGTTTGATTCTCTCTTGCTTATACTATTTATATTATATATTAACTTAATTTATACATGTTCCGATGTATGTGTTGATTGAGTATATCAAAATATTTAATTTCTTAATGTTATTTTAAAAACTTGTAACCACTTAATTTGCCCCTTTCTTAGGTGATGGCTGCCATGGCTAACAAGTGGTATAAGTGCTTCATGCTCTGTTGAAAGCTTAACTGCTTAGAGTCAAAGATCCTTATTTGTTGGCAACCACTGAAAGTTTTTCAAAATAAAAAGTTTTAAAATTGATAAACCATCATTCTTTGATTGTGTGCATTTTATTTATTGAAAAGCTATAATAGAGTTTTATATGCAATCTATTGATCTTAATTTGTGGGATGTTGTGCTTAATGGATTTATTTGCAAATCAAAATAAACTTGCAATAGTTATGACAAGAAATGCTTTTCCTTGAACATTAGAGCAATGCAAATCTTGAGAAGTAGTCTGAATGGTAGTGGTTATGCTATAATTAAGAACTGCTCTAGTGCCAAATAAATTTTGGACACTTTTGATGCTCTTTATATTGCTAACAATGATTTCGTGTATAAATTTGTATATACAAAGCAAGAAGAACAAAAGTAATTGAAGGAAGCTTGTCATGAAAAATATCTTCAAAAAGATGTGCAAACTATTGAAGGGAGTCAAATACCTCTTGGTGATGATGGTACTCAATTTGAAGAAGAGGCAAAGCAAAACAACATTGATGAGGAAGAAGGTGATTCCCTTAAAGAACCAAGTATGCTAGAAATTGAAACTACTTCATATATTACTAAAAAGGACTTTGTGGTAAATAACTCTAAACTAGATTATAGTCCTTCCTATGATGAGCTACAATGTTTATATAATGAATTGTATGATGGGTTGTTGAGTTTAGAAAAGAAAAACTTATCTTATTTAGAAAACATTTCCTCCATTGAAAATGAAATTAAGACTTTGAAAAATAAATATGCTTGAAAAATGAATATGCTTTTCTTGATGAGGAAATGCCTTTGAAATGTGAAACCTCAACTTTTTATGAAAAGTGCATTGATTTAGAAAATCAAGTTGAGGATTTATATTCTGAATTTGCCAAAGCTAATGATTCAAATTGCTTACATTCCATACTTATTAATGAGAATAAAATCAATATTATTCCACATAAAAATTCAAGCAAGGCTTATGACAAAAATAGTTTAGAATGTAAAAATAATAAAAAGCTTAATTTTTTCGAAAATGATCTTCAAAGGACCAAGTCATCATTAAATTCAATTGTTTGTAATTTTTGTAGTCATCTAGGATATATTTCTCATTTATGCAATTATAGAAGAAATTCTTATATGAAAAATTATATGATATAAGTTTCTAAATATTTTAAAGGCCCTAGTGCTAACATTCACAGACCCAAGATGAAGTGGGTACCAAAATGTCCTCCTAGTATTTTAATTATATAGAAAATTTCTCAAAAGGATGAACTGATTAGTCAAAGGAAAGAGAATCATCAAGAAGAATGCTTCCAAAGCTTAATGGCGGAAATTTTGGTTAAAGAAGGAAGATGACTTCAACCAAAACTTCTCAAGTATAAAATGTAGAATTTGTAAAAGCCAAGACTCCAAAAGAGAACCAATGGATAAGAAAAAATATCTCCTTGATTACCAAGGTCAAGGTATCAAAAGCTTTTACATCTCATGCACATTAACTTATAAAGTCAATGAATTTGAGGTATATTCCTTATAGGCCTTAAGTGATTAATAAAATCATGTGTACTTGGTAAAATTTAAATATTATATTTAGCACATGATTATGTTCATTCTTATTATAATATAGCTCATTAATTTGTTATATATCTTGGTACATAAGGTTCTATAATGCCTAGGTATGCTTGTTATATTGTCTATAAATCACGAACATGTTATTGAATATGTGCTTAATAGATTAATAATCAATGAGTAACACCTATAGATCCAAAATTGGTGGATACCAAAGAAAGTACTTTGACTTGTGTCGTAAGGTGACTATTAGCTCAAGTGTGCATTGAAGTAAAATACAACTATGCTATTTGAGGTTGATAAAATTTAAAGTGATCCAAGTTCTCCAAGAGTGGTGAAAACATAAAAAGAATAACATAAAGCACCACAACATTCTCAAGAAGCCTTGAGACATAAAAGTTTGAGTCACTTACAAAAATTCAAAGAGTACACTTTTGGTGATATCAATCTCTTATCCTTATTTATACTTTAAATTAAATATCATATGACATTTGGAGAACTAGAGACTTGTTTTATGCCTTCACATGCCTTAAGTTGTGCATATCTAGCATTGTGTCTTGAAAGTGTTTTTACCTATGCTAACATGCTAGATAAGTACACACCTTATTTAGAATAACATATTTTATGATAATATCTTCATTCTTAAGCTTGTGACCAATTCTCTTTGTTCAAATATGAAAATTCACATGCTCATAAGTAGTTCTAATTTTTTCTCTTTGATGCTTAATTGTCTTATATACTTACTTGGAGATTGAAAAGTTAAAAGTTATATGTCTTCTTGTTTGAAATTGCTTAATATGTTTATATCTTAAAAAACAAGAAGTAAATGATTCATCTTGTGCCTTGAACTTGTCTTTGAACTTCAATGTAAGAAACTTGAATCATGTATGCATACTAAAATTTCTTACTTGATATAACATGTCTAACATGATCATTGTTTGGCCAAAATGCCTATACAAGTTTTTACGATGATCATGTGTTCCTTGATAAACTTGAATTATGCCTTAAAATGCTTAAACCATACTTTTGGATTTAAGTGCATATGTCCTTGTTTTGTTCTTGTTAGAGCTAACCTTGCATGGTTGATAATGCGGTACATGTTTTACATTATATATCAACCTAAATTATACTCGTAAATGAACTTAAATGATATTTGATGATAACTTATGATTTAGAGAACTTTTGATTGCAAATCTCTCTATGTGTTTCAAATATAACCATCTAATTTTTAATATACAAGCATATGTGGATAAATGTGAAGAGTTAAATGAAGTTCAAATGAAGAGGAAGATAAAGGAGACTTTCTTTTAATACAATAGAATGAAGTACCTAAAGGAAGAAAGCTCAAAATTAAAGGAACAATAAATAAAGAGTATTACTCTCTATCTAACCCAATAAGTTTCTCTATCCCTAAGCTATTGTGGTATTCTATATGTTATGGATTGTATGATACTTGTTGATGAATTGATCTTAAATGATTAAATATTTTCTTTACATGAGAAGTATTCTAGGAATTGAAAAAATGCCTAATTAGATATTAACTTGTTAATTTTGTCATTACACATAGGGTGGATGATGATAGTTCTATACACGCTTTGATCCCTATAGCATATTTTCATCAAGATGAATGTTTGTTATCTATGATTCTCTTAATCTATGATTTTTTAATGGTATAATACCTATGTGAATCATGCTCTTGTTTTGAAAAGAGTTTCTGGTTTGATTAAAAATATTTTTTTTAGCAAATCTTTATTGAAAGAAGCTTTTCAAGTTCTATATTCTTGAGAATCGTTTGAACTTGTCTTAAGATCTTGAAAGTACTATCACCTCCTAATTGTCTTGAAAATTTAGAAATCATTGAATATATGCTATAAATGTAGTATTTTCTTCATTTGCTTTGAAAAATTTTATTAAATCTTGAGAGAATGTTTAAGATAGTTTCCAAATAAATCTTTTGAAATGTTTTATAGAGCTCATCTTAATACTTCAAAAGATAAGCTTAGTTCTTCAAAGTGTTTTATTTTCTCAAGGCTCTTGTTCAATGAGAAAGAGAGGAGATGTACTTTCAGATGTTCCTTTGACTTGAGTTTGATCACTCTCAAGGAATATGTGGTTTTAATATAAAACCTCTTTACCCTCCTAAAATGCTTTTGAAAATGTAATGCATTCTTATTAAATTCTTTTTAAAAGGGAGATAAGTTTTAAAATGGTTTTTGATTGATGGATTAAGAATAAGTACATTTTGTATTGCTTTACTTTATGATAATGTGCTTACATAGTCTTGACATACATATTTCACTTTATCCATCTTGTGCTTCAATAAAAGGGAGCTTAGTTCTTAAATTGTTTATATCTCTTGACTTACATCCTTGTTTAACATAAAATGTTTTATTACTATCATATGCTAAATATTGATGTACTAAAATATGACAACCTTTGCATGAATACTCTTTTATATCTTGAAAGCATGCTTGTTCATCTCTCTATTCTTGATTCATATGTAGAATCAAATAAGGGAAGATAGTTATGTTTTGAATAACTTGAAGAAGTTTTTATTTTTTATGATCCTACTCTTTTTGCCAACATGAGTTTTATCTATAGGATGAGAGAAAATATTATCTTTCCTTCTCAAGCTTTTTTTGTTGATGTCAAAGTGGAAAGGAAAATATATTTTTGTATTTATTGTTTAATATGCTTGCACGAATATCTATTCTTCTATATTGCTCAATATATTTTTCTTTGGTGATTTGTCATCATAAAAAAAGGAAAGATTGTGGAAATAACTTTGCCCTAATAGTTTAATATATTAAGTTTTAATGATGACAAATACAAGACAAAAAGAATGATATTCATGTTACATAGATGTGCTTAACGAGATATATTGTATCATGCATGATTATGTATTTTATCTAGTTATATTTCACTTAATAATCATGTAATGAGATATGTGTAACATTCTTTATATAATATATCTAATAATGTTGTATATGAGTTATAATGAATTAATATTAGATTTGGCTCTAGTCAAATGAAAATGTACAAAGTATTCTTTGTTGCATCCTATATGGAGCATATGAAGATATTGAATTATGAATTTGAACTAATTATGTTTGTTTAAGTGGGTGACACTTTGTAGGATAGTTCAAGTATTAAATGTGTGCATTGCAACAAGAAAGCAAAAGATCATGAAGGTTTTGATGATAACAAAGCTAAGTCAAAGACCAAGTCCAAAGGAAGATTAAATGATATAATTTATAGGACTTATGATCCTTATGTGAGAAGCTTTCTAGATATCTCAAATATATTTTTTTTAATCTTTACAAATAGTTCTTACATGCTAAAATTTTCAACAAACATATTTTGAAAAGTTAGTCATAGTGGTAGTTAAAAACTATGAAAAATAATCAAGTTTAGGTTTTAAAAAGCTAACATTTGGTTATTATTTTGATTATAACTTTTAAAATACTTTAATTTTTGTTCTTAAACTTGTTTTATTTGAAAATAGACTCAAAGATCTTTTCAAATGATGGTAATTTGCTTAAAACGAATGAGAAATGAAGAAGTTATGAGTGTTTAATGTTATTTTCCAAGCATTAGAATGTTGTAAACACGTTTTTAACAAATAGAGGCTTTGTAATCAATTACATGAGTTTTGTAATCGATTACCACCAGCTCAAAAAGTCCAGAATGTGTTCTAAGAGCCATGTAATCGATTACAACATTTATGTAATCGATTATCACGAGCTTGAAAGTTCGTAATGACTCTTTTCTTGGCATTTAATGTGATAATAAATCACCCCCAACGACTCTTTTGGACAAAACACTTTAAAGACACGTTTTTGAGTCATCTTTTACACACAACCAATAACCTAAAACACATCTCTTATGCTTTAATCAGTGAATCAATCCTTTCAATCATTTGTGCTCTATTTTTGTGAATATTTGAGGTATCATTGAAGAGCTTCATAAAGCTTTTATTTGTATTACATACTCTTGTAAGAGTTTTATCTTTTTCTACACTTTGATTCTTTGTAAAAAGGGTGAAGTATTCCTCAAAGAATTATAAAGATGGTGAAATATTCATCAAGGAATTATAAAGAGGGTGAGACATCCTTCAAGGAATTGTAAGGGTGAAGTATCTCTGACTGTCGAGACTCAAACACAAAGTGTAAGACATCCTAATGTGTGAAAAGTGTTCTAATTTATAAAAGTTTCAAGCACTTATTATAACTTGAAGTGATAGTAAAAAATCTCAAGTAATTTACTTGAAGATTAGACGTAAGTCACAAATGTTAATAACTGAATCATGATAAATTTTGAATTTAATTATCTCTTCTCTATACTCTTTATATTCTATATTAACTTAATTTATATTTATTATATATATTAATTGAATATATCAAAATATTTAATTTCTTAATATTATTTTAAAAACTTATAATCACTTAATTTATCTCTTTTTAGATGATAATTATCATGACTAACAAGATGCACGTGGTCCATCTCGTATACCATGTCCTTATTCAATTATACAAACTTAATGGTAAGATGGCCCCCACCCAAATGCTTTTATTTTAGATATCCACATGGTACGTCTCGTCCACCACGTACGTGTGTTTGGATTTTCAATCTTAGAATTATGTCGGTATTTTTTAAACGAATCTTAAAAATGTAATGTTAAATATGATTAAATAAAAATTAATTTTATAAATAATTTAAATAAATTGAATATATAAAAATAATTAATGATATAACAAATTTAATTTCTGGCTATTTGTGATGGTTCATCAAGTCTATCAAGCACTCATTTGTTCACCTAAAAGACTCCAACTTTCATCCACTTTCGTATTTTGTTGATTCACCTTAAAAAATTTAAAATTTAAAATTTGAAATTTGAAATTTGAAACTGAACTGTTCACGCAGCGACACTGTAGACGCAACACAATATTTCTGATTAATGCATTAGAAGTAAGTGGTTAATCAGTCTAGGTTTCTGGTGAATCAAAGTAAGAATTCCGAATAATGAAAACTGGTTAATACATTAGGAATAAGTGGTTAATCAGTATATGTTTCTGGTGAATCAAATCAAGAATTTCGAATAATGAATAACTGGTTAATATGTTAGGAATAAGTGATTAATCAGTATAGGTTTCTGGTGAATCTCATTAATTAGTTAATCTAAATTAACTGGTTAATACATTAGAAATAAGTGGTTAATCTATATCAGTTCTGGTGAATCTAAGTAAGAATTCCCAATAATGAATAACTGGTTAATACGTTAGGAATAAGTGGTTAATCAGTATAGGTTTCTGGTGAATCCAACTAAGAATTCTGAATAATGAATAACTGGTTAATACGTTAGGAATAAGTGGTTAATCAGTATAAGTTTCTGGTGAATCTCATTAATTGGTGAATCTAAATTAACTGGTTAATACATTAGAAATAAGTGGTTAATCTATATCAGTTTCTGATGAATTCAAGTAAGATTTCCCAATAATGAATAACTGGTTAATACGTTAGGAATAAGTAGTTAATCAGTATAAATTTTTGGTGAAAAAAAAAATAAGAAACGAAAAATAAAAATATTAATATACAAAAAAATCAACAAATATACATACAAAAGTATCTTATAAATGAAAGTTGAAATATTTAATCGGAAGAAAAACGTTTTCCTTTAATTATTGCACGTTAGTAGGAAAATATGGCAAAATGCCCCCACCCAACGCATATAATGGAGCCACATGGCCATGTCCTTGTTCAATTATTGCAACTTAATGGCAAGATGCCCCCCACCCAAATGTTCATGAATAATGATGTTTTTATATTATTTTTGGATAAATATTATTTTTTTATATTTTTATTAAATAATTATAATTAAATAAAAAAATAATTAATAATATGAAAAAATATAAAAAGTAATATAAAAAAATATATAATAAAAAAATTATAATTAAATATTTATAGTTTAGGTATCCACATGGTGCGTCTCGTCCATCACGTATGTATGCGTGTTTGGATTTTCAATCTTAGAATTATATCAGTATAAATTTAATATGTTTGGTAATTTTATTTTTGAATTAAATTTAAATATAAATATAAATTTAGTTTTTCAAATAGAAAAATAATATTTGTTATTTTTATATTAAGAGAAAATTTATTTATATGTATAATCAAATATATCTTTAAAATTAATATTAAATATTATTTTAATAATATTTTAATACTAATTTATGGTCGATATAATATTAACTTGATTTTCACATATTTTTTATTTAGTTTAAATTTTAAAATTTAAACTTAATTATATTTTTATATGTATTTAAATTTAATTATATTTTTTTATTAGGAGTGTAATTAGATGGTTTGGTTTTTTTAGAGAAAAATAAATCTGAATAAATCAAAATCAATTAGTTTAGTTTTGTTCGATTTTTGTATTTTTTAATAGCAAAATCTGAACCAAACCAAACTAAACATCTATAAATTAGTTTGGTTTGGGTGATCAGTTCAGCTATTTTTTTTTACACAAAAATAAGTTAAGTAATTATTTTTTTATAACAAAAAATATATTCTTAATTCGGATTCTGATCGCCAAGACTAGAGTTCAAAACTTGAAGTATTCTTAGTTCGATTCTCTATATGACATGCAAAAAGCTGATTCAAATAATCTTTATTCTCTTCATATATACCCTCAATTCTATTAATAAAATATTATTAAATATTAATACAAAAAATTATCAATTAAGGAACACATTTAATTTTTTTCTTAATTAACCGTATTTTATTAGGAAATCGTAGTTGAGGACAGTGAGAGACACACAGATGAGCAGTGACACTCACAAGATATTTCCAGACTCGGTGAGGGCCTGAGCAGCATAGCAGTGGTGTCGTGACAGTGAAGGCTTGAGCAGAGTAGATCTGCAGTGAGCTGTAACGTTGTGAGCCCGTGACGGTGAGAGGTTTTTGTCAAAATGAAATGGCAGAGCAGCAGAGCAATTTTTGTCAAGATATCTATATATTCAATCAAAAGCTTTTTTCGGGCCAAGTTACGATATTTAATCCTGCATCACTACCTGACTACACTGAAGAATGACGACTTCAAATTGTGTCATCTTTGATCCTCTATCTTTGTTCTTGCTACGCTCTTCCTTTGTTACGTATTGTGCGAGACTTGAGCCCATGACTACAGATCTTGCGACTATGTGAGCGACAGAGCGATGACCACTGTGGTAGCGGTGATGACTGTGCAAACGATGAGCTCTCCCCTGCGAATCTACGATTCTAGCCTCAGCACCCCAGCGTCTCATTCTGCAACCATCAAGGTGAGGTTGGGTAGGGGTGGTGGTTCTTAGGGGCTATGGATCATGATGGCTAGAGGCTTCTTCTTGGAGGTCTTTGGTTGTGAGTCATGGTGGCTAAGGTCTCTAGTTAGCTTTGGTGGCTTGTTGGTGATGGTTGCAAGAGAGCAGTGGTGTAAATTGGTGAATTTATCAAAACTTACTCGTGAAGCATTGAACACATGTTAGCGCATACGCGCGCGCGCACACACACACACACAGAGTTTGATTTAGTTTGGTTATCGGTTTTGAAATCTCAAATTTGAGAATCGAACCAATTAAGTTTTAATTGGTTTGGATTTTATCCGAACCAATCAATATACCCGAACCAAACTAAACTAATCTAATTGGTCCAGTTTGAGTTAGTCGGATTGGTCGGGTTATCCAAACCAATTTACACCCTTACTTTTTATAAATAAAATTTATGCATTTTGTTGTTTTTTTTATTTATATTAACTCTATATATATTTATATATTGTTTATGTATATTTAAAAAATTATGAAATGAAATAAAAAAGTAATATTAATGCTACAATATAAAATTTATATTCTTATCAATAATTATATATTTAAAAATAATTTTGATTAATGTCATTCAAATAATGATCATTTTGCTAAAATTATTTTTGAGATAAAAATTTTCAAATATAAATCACGTTATTACAAATATCTTTTTAATCAAAATTAAGTTTACAAAATCAAATAAACTTCAACTCAAATTTATAAATTGTAATTCAAACCCACTCAATTATTTCACTTTGGCACGAAAATAGTAAGATGCCCTCACCCAATGCCTATAAATTATAATAATCCTCATGATATGTTATATGTATTTGAATAAATTTTAGAATTTTAATTTTTGTGACATAAAGTTTTACACTACTTTTTATACAAATTAATAATTATAAATTTAAATTAATAACATATATTAATCTATTAATATATATTATTATTATTAACTATAAATTTATATATTATTAATTAATATAAAAAATGATGTTAAAAATTTCGTGAAAATTGAGATGATTATTTTTCTAAAATCTACTTTTCAAATTTTACATCAAAATCTAAGATTTTTTTAATGTCCTGTAGTGTACGTCTTTATTGGAGAAAAGATGACACGCCTTTGTAAGAGATTGTTTTAATATGAACTTGTCAGTCAAAAGTTTATCCATAAACTTTTGACTATAGAATTTTGACTTTATCTCTCATTCTAAGTTTTTAAATTTTGCAGAAATTTGAATTATTTTATTATTCTTAAACCCTTTAAGTGTTTGTATTTTCTAATTAATCCTTTTTCTACTTTTAAGTGAATTCATATGTAGCAGATGGTCTAGATCTTTTAATCTTTCTCATCTCTTCTTCGTTCCCATGTTTATTGCCATGATTACACTCATGCATCAATAAAGTTGCTTGCTAAAGGCTTGGAAGTATTAAACCATCCATTCATTTGGGTAATTGGAAAAAAATATTACTAGCTGAGTTAGAAAAATGATTGACAAATGAGAACTTTGCTGAGAGAAATCAAAGAAGAGGTGTCATAGTTAGATGATGGGCACCACAAGTTCAGATACTATTCCATCTTGCAACTGGTGGGTTCTTATTCCATTATGGTTGGAATTATACAATGGAAGCGATTTCTGCAGGTGTCCCCATGATAACTTAGCCAATGTTTGTTGAGCAGTTCTTTAATGAGAAGCTCAATGTGCAAGTGCTGAAGACAATTGTCCTACAACAAGAAGTCTACAAGCTTGACTTCAAGATTTTTGATCTTCCACCAATAATAAGTTGAGAAATTTAACTCACATAAACTTGTTCATATAGGTACTTACATCACTTAAAACATCTAAGAAGGTGCTTTAAGAGAAGTGTGCTACACACAGACAAATATAGAGTGCATTCGAGTTTCAAGGAGTGTTTGCAGTGTCCATTCTTTTTAAAATATTGAATTCATGTTATAGCAAATCTATTACATATGAGATAAGAATTTCAATCTCGTACATTTCTTTACCGTCTCATTTCTTTTTACCTCTTTACCAAGTAACCCATGATAGCATATAGTCGTTCATTTCATTTTCAATAATCTATATAACAAAGTTCATAAATAGTATTTTTCTTTGATTCTTCGTCAATTAATAGAAAAAAACTCAAGTCTATCGATTAAATTAATTAGTATTTAATAATTTTATAACATTTTATGTCATATAATTATTTTATATTAAAATTAATAATATATTACTCATTAATTAACTTAATTTATATAAATTAAATCTATACAAATATTTTTCTAATTAATATTATGGTTTAGAGCATCTTTTAAATACAGTAATTTTAATTGCCATGGTATTTTATTACATTATCGATGGGTTTTGCCATTGGTAATCTGAGAATTTTTAAAAATGTAAGTAATTTTTAAGTAGGTATTTTCTATTATAAATACGGTTTATTTTGCAAAAAAATAAAAGATACTATTTATTTATAGACCTTCTATTTATCATTAAACATATATAAAATTATTAAACTCATGTGAAAAATACACTAATCTTTAAACATAATATACGTAACAATTAATCTAGTAAGCAGTGACTAAAAATTTATCTAATAAACCAAAGTGATGATTCAAGTTTGGAGAGCAATAACATAAATTATTGAATTAATTGCAATAAAGATAAGTGCGGTGCCAAAACATGGTTGGTTTATCGGTGATTTCTATGGTACACCTTTTAAAAGATGGTGTATCATACACTTATTAAATTATAATTATTGATTGTGTTAAAAAAAATATCAACGATTAGGAACAATGATCTGTAACATTTTATACTATTCATCAATACTGTTCACCGTGTCGGAATTACTGTTTACTATTGGGAAAAATATGATTCACAGTTGGAAAAAATACTGTTTACCACCGGAAAAATACTGTTTACTATCGGATTTATTGTTTATACAATATTATTTATTTTTTTAAGTTACATAACTGTGTAAATAATACAAGTTAAGATAGTACTAATTAAAACTATACTAGTCTTTATATTTTTTTCATAAATAATTGTGCATATTAAAAATTCTACATATTTTATTGTATGTAAATATTATCGATTAAAATCAATAAAAATTTTAGTATGCACAGTTATTTAGAAAAAAATATAAATACTAATTTTAATTGGTATAATTTTTACTTGTATTATTTTCACAGTTATATAACTTAAAAAAAACAGTATAACCTAAAAAAAAGGTGGTGACTGACAGACGGTAGCCTGCTGACAATGAATAATTATTACCATAAATATTATCAGTTAAAATTTATAAGATTTTTTAATAGTTATAATTTTTTTAAAAAAATTTTAATATCACAATTATTTATAAAAAAAATTGATATAATTTTAAAGGATATTATTTATATAATTGTATAATTTTAAAAAATAAATAATAACTAATTGGAGGGTGACCAGCGGCGGTGGCCGGAGCTAGCTGGCAGCAGTGCCCAGTATAATGGCCTAAAAAAACAAAATATTAAAAAAAAAGAAATAATCTGTAAAAAAAAAAATGTTGTTACAGATAAAAGTTTAAGTGTATAATATACCCAAATTTGATCGAGTGTAGCACCCACCTGGTTTATCATATGAGACAAAACATGATGATGTGATTGCGTTGGTCGCAGAGAGACTGGCAGGCGTGTTTATCAATTGTCAAAACATAAACCATAAACTGTTGTAAACAAAAGAATCCAATGCTTGTTTGATAAGCATGTTTTTTATAAAACAAAATGCCGTATCAAATAAGACTAAACATCATCATGTGATATGGAGCAATTTATGCAAAATATATATATAAAAAAACTGGTAGGCGTGACTATCAATTGTCAAAACATAAGGCTAATTTTAAGGTGGAGGGTGTATTGTTTATCCCTTAATATAAGTTATTGATTTAATTATAAAAATAATCAATAATTTAGATTAAATATAAAAAATCTGTTAAATAAATTTTTTTGTTTTATATATATATTTCTTATTTTATATTTTTTTTAATTTTTTTTTTTTTTAATTTTTTCGATCATTGTTAGCCGTCGATCACTCACTATCGTTGTTGCTCATAGACCACTAGCAGTCACAATCATTTTTTTAAAGTTATATTATTTATTTTTTAAGTTGTACAATTATATACATAATATTAATTAAAATATAATTAGAAAATTTTTTATCAATTTTTTATTTTTTTAATAAATAAGCACAGTATACTTAAAAATTTTATAAATTTTAATTGATAATATTTACATATACTGTAAGATTTTTAATATACCTAATTATTTATAAAAAAATATAAGAACTAATATAATTTTAACTAATAATATTTACATAATTATATAAATTAAAAAAATTAATAGCATAAGTCAATAATAAACAGTAATTTCAAGGAGAACAGTGATTTCGATGGCCACGGCGATGGCCAACCGTGGCTGGAGGTTGACAGCGGTAGCTAATAATGATGACTTAAAATAAAATAAAATATATAAAAAAATAATCTATAAATTTTTTTATTATTATTGATAAAAATTTAAATATATAATACACCTAAATTTAACAAGATGCGCGACAACATCGACCAAAACATAAACCATAAACTGTTGTAAACAAAAGAATCCAATGCTTGTTTGAAAGGCATGTTTTTATAAAATAATGTTTTTTATAAAACAAAGCGCCGTATCAAATGAGACTAAACATCATCATGTGATATGGGGGGATTTATCCAATATATGTATATATAAAAAAAATTAGCGACACTGGTGATTTTTCAGCATAAATTAATATCGCCCATTTATCCCAAAATTAATTAATATAGGTATAGCCCATCATTGTTGACCAGCGCTTTGTTAATTAATACAGCATCTTCTAAAAACACAGATCACCACTCTGTTTGGTGGATTCATCCTTGCAAAACTTGAGAACCTTATTCACTCACTCACTCGTCTGCAAAAAAAAAAAAAAATGGCTGAACGTCTTGTGTTCAACATGGCGGAGAAATTGATCTGGGGGCTGTGTTCGGGGCTGTGTTCGCTGGCTGTGGGAAGTTGGAACGTGAAAAGTGATATTGAGAAGCTGAAGAATACTATGTTGACTATTAAAAATGTGCTTCTTGATGCTGAGGAGCAGCAGGACACCAACCATCAAGATAAAGTCTGGCTGGAGGAGCTCAAAGATGCAGTTGATGATGCTGATATCTTACTGGATGACGTCTCCACTGAAGCTTTGAGGCAACAAGTGATGACCAGAGATAATAATAATAATAATATAGCAGAGAAGGTCCGTATGTTCTTCTCATCATCCAACCCACTTCTATTTTCTTTCAAAATGGCTCAGAGAATTAAGGAAATCAGGAAGAAACTAGAGGCCATTGATGATGATAGGAAGAAGTTCCACTTTACTAATCGAACTCTTAATCAACGAGTTGAGATAAACAGAGAAACTCACTCCTTCATTCCTGAGGAAGGCGTTGTTGGAAGAGAGGAGGAGAAGAAGGAACTTGTAGAGTTTCTAATGAACTCTAATATGGATATAAAAGAGAATGTTTCCATTATTTCCATCATTGGATTTGGAGGAGTTGGAAAGACTGCACTTGCTCAACTCGTATATAATGATAAGGCAGTCCAAGGACATTTTGAGTTGAAAATGTGGGTGTGTGTATCTGATGATTTTGATGTGAAAGCTATTGCTATGAAGATCATAGAATCTAAAACTAATGATGGGATGGAACGAGTGCAACAGGAACTCCGAAAAAAAATTGAAGGAAGGAGATATTTACTTGTCTTAGATGACATATGGAATGAAAATGATCGTCTTTGGGGTGAATTAATGACTTTGTTGAATAATGGAGGAAAAGGAAGTAAAATAATAATAACCACTAGAAGTAAGGTGGTGGCCAAGATAAGCCGCCCATCTGTATCCATCTCTTTGAAGGGTTTAGATTATGAACAGTCTTGGAATTTGTTCACTCAATTTGCATTTGAAAATGGGACAGAGCCGGAGAATCAAAATTTGACAGCAATTGGCAGAGAAATTGTAAAAAAATGTGCTGGAGTTCCTCTCGCAATTAGAAGTATTGGAAGCTTAATGTATTCTAAGGAGTCAGAAAATGATTGGTTAAACTTTAAGGGTAAGGATCTTGTGAAAATTGATGAAGAAGGTGATAGAGTATTTCAGCTGATTAAACTAAGTTATGATCATCTACCCTTCTACTTGAAAAAATGCTTTTCATTTTGTTCATTGTTTCCAAAAGATTATTACATTAAGAGGCAAACGTTAATTAAACTTTGGGTGGCACAAGGGTTTGTTCAGTCATCGGATGACAGCATATGTTTAGAAGATATTGGCAATGAGTACTTCAAGAATTTAGCACATAGATCTTTCTTTCAAGATTTTAGAAGAAATTGGCTTGCTGGTGATATCAGGGAGTGCAAAATGCATGATCTTGTGCATGACTTGGCAAAGTTTGTTGCAGGAAATGATTGTGTCCTAGTCAATGAAAAAGGACAACAAATTGATGAACGAACACGTCATCTTTCATTTGGTTTTTCTTTGGATTCTACTTGGCAAGCTCCAAGTTCCTTTCTCAAGGCAATCAAATTAAGAACATTTCTATTGCCGCGACAATATATGGGATTGGATTTTGATTGTAATTTGATTATGTCAAGTTTTGAACAACTGCATATTCTGAATCTTAACCACTTAAATTCAAGGACGCTGCCAACTTGTATTGGTATGCTGAAACATCTACGGTATCTTGATCTTTCATTTAATAGACAGATTGAGGTGCTCCCAGGGTCAATAACCGAGTTATATAACTTGCAAACACTTTTACTCGAAGGTTGTGATAGGTTGAGAGAGTTGCCTAGAGATCTTTGGAAGTTGACAAGACTTCGGCATCTTGAGTTGGATGACTGTGATAATTTGACTTGTATGCCACGTGGGATAGGGCAATTGACTAATCTTCAAACATTGTCATTGTTTGTGTTACATACATCTTCTGAACATAGTGGTGGAGCACGTGAACTTAGTGGATTGAACAATTTGAAAGGAAGGCTAGAAATCAAAGGCTTGGAATGCTTGAGGTGTAACACAACAGAAGTTAATGATATCAATTTAATGAAGAAGTCGAATATTGATGCGTTGACATTGACTTGGGACACGGAACATGATGGCAATGATAGTGAGGTGGCTGAAGATAATATAATTCTGGAAGGCCTACATCCTCATGACGACTTAAAGAGCTTAACTTTAACTGGATTTGGTGGTGTGATGATCTCTAGTTGGGTTTACTCATTAACAAATTTGCTTGACATTTGTATAGATGATTGCACAAGATTGCAAAATTTGCCACCATTGCATCTGTTGTCGCATCTCAAGAGGCTCACACTTTTTAATTTGCCATGTCTAGAGTGGATTGACAAGGATGACAGTGATGATAGTTCATCACCATTCGTTCCATCTCTCAAAGAACTCAATCTCATGGGATTACCTAATCTTCGAGGATGGTGGAGATGTAGCGAAGAAGGAATGCGAGGAGGCCGTTATCATCAGCTAAAGAGTCTTGATAAATTATGTATTTTCAATTGTCCTAATCTAATTTTCATGCCACTACATCCATCTGTCAGCAGTGTTTGGCTTAAGAATGTGAGTGAGAAAATATTACAGCAAGAAATCAATCATTCCACTACATTGCGTCAATTGTATATTAGTAATTGCGAGGAGCTTGATCCGTGCAATGATCAGGATGGTGCTTATGGTATGCAATGGAAGCAACTTCAGAACCTTCGTAAGTTGAGGTTGGCACGCATCCCCAAAATGGAGTCTCTCCCCGATGGGCTTCAGCATGTCACCACTTTAAGAGAGCTTGAAAT
Organism: Ormosia emarginata; assembly: GCA_029884605.1. NCBI lineage: Eukaryota > Viridiplantae > Streptophyta > Magnoliopsida > Fabales > Fabaceae > Ormosia > Ormosia emarginata. Next base: position 11,433,054 of record JAQQTP010000071.1, read on the forward strand.
TGAAGATTGTGGCAATTTGACAAATTTACCGGAATGGATAGCCAGCCTTGGACAATCATTGCAGTTTTTAACAATCAACAACTGCCCTAAGTTGACGTCTTTGCCTGAAGGGATGCGTCGTCTGACATCTTTGCAAACACTGGCCATAATTGATTGTCCGCAACTAGAGGAAAGATGCAGGAAGGAAGTGGGCGAGGATTGGCCTAAGATTTCTCATGTCCCCAAGTTTATGACAAGTTGGGATTAATCTTCTTTAGGGAGGTAAGATCTGAGTTATCTACTTAATATTAAACTTCATTTTTCTTTTAGTTACAATCTAATTTGATCTTAAAATTTACAAGGTATTCAATCTTATTAATTATGATTAAACATTTCGTACATCAATTAGCTCGAATTATTACAGTCAGATTATAGCCTTTTCTTCCTATGCTTGTCCAGTTTGGCCTTCATTTATGTCTACAGTATATTTATCTACAAGTGTTTTTATTTTATTTTAATTTTTTTCATGACACATACAAATAAGGCATGGAACATGGAAGATTTGGTAAAGATTCTACGTGCTTTCCCTGGTAAGTTGATCATTCACCTAACACTACAACTTGACCTATATCCTCAAAAAGCTTTCAAGCATGGTGAATTTATAACTTGATCTTCCTCTCAAAATTTGTTACAAAATTAAGTGGTGATGCATAATATGAGCAGTTGTTCCGGAAGTTGAGGCTCAACTGGAGCAAACTTTTGACACAAAATAAAGTCTAAAAACTGCTTCTTTTATGTAGATATCTGGTGGTTTTCTTTTGATTTTGAAACGTTCATGCTGCTTTTTTTCCTCCTACTAGCTTCTTATGACTCTTACTGTAGAAAGCCTAGCTATTTTTTTAAACTTGGTTGCTTATATGATTGTTCATAAAACTATATCAATATGGCACTAATAGCAAGGTGTGATTGGACTGAATTTTTAATGACATGGAAGATCCAGACCAAGCACTCCTCTTCTTTTTTTCTCCTTCTGTTGTTTCATTTCCTATAAATTATTTATTATGCTTATAAGCCTAGGTACTTTTTTTAGCATGGTTCCCATTTTCAGATGTAATTATTATGGAACTATTTGTGGAATGAAGAATATGGTTATAAACTATATTACAAGATACAGACATAATAGAATTTTTTTGTCTTAAAGTATATTATATATCTTGATATTACCTAGAAAGAAGATTGCTTTCTGGTTACTTTTCAATACTTAGAGTATATTGTGGTTCTAAGATGTCTATTTTCTACACACGTTTTGGAATCTGACAGGTTGAAAATAAAAAGAAATCTTGAGTCAAGATATTCATTTATTTAATCAGATTAGAGTAAGAATAATATTCTATCAGATTAGAGTAATAAAATTTAATTGTGAAGGGATTGTCCCCAAACAAAGCCCTTCTTTGTTGTCCTAGTAGATATCAGTTGGAATTGAAATGTTTGTTGTAGTAGTCAATACCTAAGGATTTTCAATTATCATGATTCAAATGGTAACTTATATCTAAATTGTATTGCCTCTGTTGTGCTAATAGTATGCATGTTTTGGACAGTCGTAATTCAAGAAATGTTAGTGATAAACTTGTATTAAATGTTTTGTACATTCAATACTAGGGCATCCACCAATATTGAAACATAATTTATATATTGATGTTTCTTTATATAAATATGCCATATAATTTTTGGTAACTGTTAGTTTATCAAAAAGAAAAAAATGGTAGTTGTTAGTGAAATATGTATTCATCTACATTTACCTTTCTCCCACTTGTTCCCCTTGCTTCTCACTAATATTGTAAAATTTTGCTATCATGTCAAGTTTGAAATTACATTTCATCCGTGCAGATAACTGATTTTAGTTTAAATTTTACTATTTCATACTATATGTGTGTTTTGTGTAGGCTTGTTTATAATGCCCTACGTACACTTTAGCTATCCTTTCTTACTTGCTTGTTTATAATATGTTTGCTAATTAAACTGATCAAAATTGTCCCTTGCCAGTGTGTGTAGTTGGACTGAAGTCATAGTGAGGTTGACAATCATGACGTGGCACTACAGTCCTATATCCTTTTCAAATAATGGTATGTTGTGGGTGTCTCTTCTTTTTTAAACATATATTTTACCTGATAATTCTTAGAAGATATTATTTCGTATTCTGTGTATCATAACTTCTCTACTTTACTGGTCTATAATGAAAGCATCATTATAGGTATGGTAGTTGTAAGATAATTTGTATCTTACACTTCTGTTGGCATTTGACAGTTTGAGGACGTCAAGAAGTGTTGGAATCTTGTGAATTGGCTCCTCCTCTCGGACTAGAGTTAGTATAACTGAATTAACTCTCTATTGGACGTGTCTGATTTAGTTTTGGTTCGTCATGCAAGGATTGTCCTTGAAAAGTGTTCTATATTGTCTTAACAGGCTTCAGCTGGCTCAAAATTGTATGTTTGTAACAGATGTCAGTATTTGAGAACTGCGATAGATTTTAAATTTTTGTATAATTGGTTCCTGCAAATGGTTATTTGTATAATTTTTTGTGTTGTCTTTAATAAGTCAAATTCAGAATTGTAATAATGATAGTTGTGATGATAAACTTGTATCAATTATTAAATGCTCAATTACAGAGGCAAGAAACATACACCAATGCTAGAGCATACTGGAGTTCAAGTATTTGTGATACTTCGTGTGAATGTCAACAAAAGCTAGGCTGTTTTTCTTTAAATTGTATTGTATTTTTACCTCTCTTTCCATCTCCTCTGGCTTTCCATCCCCTTTTCTATGAACATATAAATAGCAATAACTCCTGCTATGATGCAAATAAAGAGATTGAATATGCAATAAAAAAAATCACTTTATAGGGGCAAAAATACCACTGAAGTAGCTGTTACTAGATTTTTTATGCCTCTATTCTGAGAATGCCCCATAGGAAAAATCAATGTGCATTTTACATCATTGCTTGAAACACATTGCGATTACTATAGTAAATGGGTAAAAGTTAACAGTTGGTAATATTAGTGAACATTGTATTGATAAACTCATTTACAGAAGCAAGAGCATCCTCCAATGCTGAAGCATGCTAGAGTTGAAGCACTAGTGTTTTATCCATAAGTAAATGCTAGCAAGGCTAGTGATAATTACATTGATATGTTTCTCTCCCACTTGCCCTTGCGCTCCGCATCTCTTGAATATCTCTTTTCATGGAAAATAAGGAGCACATGAAGAGGAATAGCTTTCATTTGGTAGGTGAATACATAAAGGGAAATGGCGCTTGTTCAAAAATCAATATAGAGGAAACAAAATGACTTGGCCTAATTTTTTAGAGAATAAGTTATTATCAGAAGTACAATTTACTTAGGTCTATTCCTTACCTTTATTTTTAGAATTCCCCATAGAAGAAACTCCGCAGTAAGTTGAGGCTAAGTCATATATTGAAAGTAGCAATATCTGTATAGAAATAACTAGATAGAAAGTGGAGATGATCTTGTTGATAACAAGAGTAGTTGTGATCAATAAGGAATCAGCATTGCTCATCCTATCACAAATACACTAGTGAGAAGAGTTTTAGGCACTGCCCAAACTAGTTGTGGACTAGGAATAGGCAGTGAGATGTTTGATTGGTTTCTAAATTTCTAACAATGTATTATCGCTGGAGTTCTCCAGGTTATGGCTCAAGCTGCACTTCATGTCATTAGGCATTTAAAAATTAAAGCTGTAAGAACATTTGTTGTAGCCTTATTGGGCATTCAGATGTCTCAACATATTGATGCTTCTTGCTAGTCTATAATATTTACCAATTATAAGAAATTTGAATGTGTTTGGGTTAGCCCGGAGAAAACAAAGATATAACAATGAGATGACTAGACACAAATAAATTGTTCGAGAGACCTTTTTTTGTGCAGCAGTAATGGCAATCAATATCGTGCTCATCGGGTGACTGGCACATATCTAGGCCAAGCTAAAACATTCTTAACAATAGAAAAACAAACTTCGTTGACTGATTTTTTCTAGCATAATACTTCTAGAAAAACAAACTTCGTGCTTCCAGGGATTGCCACAACGTTAAGAACCTCTGGATGTGCCTAGTGAAGCCAGCAAGCTGGCCTGAATTTTTCTAATGTGATATTAAGGATTAGGTGCAATGTGGTTTGTGCAAAAGATGGGGTCGTTATGATGATGGCCATTGGTCTCTCACTTTTGGGTTCACCATTTGGTTAGTTTGGCTTAATCGGAATCAATTGGTTTTTGGGGAACAGGATGGTAGTGTCCAACATATTTTCTTCACCATCAATTAGCGGGTTCCAGAGGCGGATAGCCATGGGGACTCTAGGTTGTACAGTGCTATCAATAGGAACTTATATTCTAATAGAGTAAGTGGGTGTTTCCGACTGATAGTTGGATCAAGGCTAATGTGGATGGTTCTTGTAAGGAGGGTGGCCGCAAGTGTGCTTGTGGTGGTGCTTTTTGTGATGACTCTAGAACTTGGTTGAGTGGCTTTGTGAGAAATATCGGTGGCTTATCGATGTTACATGCTGAGCTTTGGGGAATTCTTTCTACTCTTGAGGTGGCTTGGGATATGAAGTTCGAAAAGCTCTGGTTAGAAGCTGATTTTGCTACTGCTGTGAGATTGATCCAAGATGGGTGTGCTTTGTCTCATCCATGTGCTTCTATCATAGCCTTAATTCGGCAATTCATGGTTAGGAACTAGTGTGTTCGTCTCACCTTTGCTTATAGAGAAGCCAACCGTGTGGCTGACTACCTTGCCAATCTGTCTCACAACTTTGGGCTTGGATTACATGTTCTTCATTCTCCTCCTCATGGCTGCGGGAGTTTGTTTCTTGAAGACTTAGTTGGTGTCTCTTTTTTTAGGAGTGTAGTTGTTTTCTAGGGGCTTACCAAAAAAAATATTAAATTTTATGTTTGAAATTTATTAAATTGAGATTTGATTTAATTTTATTATTTTATATTTTTATCCTTTTAAGAGATAGTTAGAAGTAGTTATTAAAGAAAAATTAATATATTTATTTTCAAATCAAATCAAATTAAATTCAAATAAATCTTATCATATTTGATGAAATTTTTAAATCAAAAGGAATAAAATTCATGTAATTTTAAAAATCGAACTATTTCTTATTTTTTAACATTCCAAACATAAATTTAATTTATAAATCAAATCATTTCATATTTTTTCACATTTCAAACACACTCCAAATGAGTCCTTAACAGAAAAATAATTATTTTTTAACTTGAAATTATCTTTTTTTTTTAACTTATCTGTACTCTTGGAGTAAGGTAGTGTGTCCTATAATTTAGAAAAATACATTTTGCACGTCTCAATAAAATACATCATGTCACATTTGGGTATGTGGCAAAATCATTAGTGTATGTGTATAGGAAATGAGGTGTGACTAATTGTAATTAAATTATGGAAACTATTCAAATGTAAAATGATATATGTATAAGTGTTGGGGATAAATGTACTCTATAACTTAATATTATAGTTCATGTAAAAAATTGTTTTAATGCACTCTCGAATTACAGATTATGTAGGAAGATATCATCTTAATACTTCAAGTGAAATTGATATCATAATAAGAGGCTGAGGAGGATCCTCCTATAAGACCCCAAAAAAGAAAAATCTTGGCTCTAGATTCGTTTAAATCACAAAGACAAGAACAAAGATGCTATTTTCACTTAACATTTTTCTTTTCTTTTTCATCTGCACTTAACATTTTTCAATGTTACATATACATGAAAAAAATTTCACACAAACTCACATAATTATCATTATCATCGTTTATTTTTTCTCTTTCTTTGATTCTTTATTTATCTCCTTTTTATTCATCAATATTAGTGTTGTACAATCTTTTATGTAAGTTATGTGCATGTGCAACTCACATTACTCAAGATTTTTCTGACTTTTTGGACAATACGTTTCAAACATAAACAAAAGCAAAAATATTTTTTGTATAATTAAAGTGGACACCCAAATGACATCTCTGTAAATAGTAATTTTTATATATGATATGATGAATTTTAATTATGTTAAGTTAGAGAGAATAGAAGAATGTCACTATATAAGTAATAAGGATCACCACTTATGGTCTCATTGATCACCACATTCTTGATTTGTATTGAAAAATATGTCTCAATAAATAATGAACATTTTTAAGATAAATGATAATTTTTGTGTAAGATTTAATGAATTTTAATTTCAACTTACTATGTATAATAGAAGAAGGTTACCATATAAGTAATTTGAATCACCACTTATTGCCTCATTGATTACCACATCTTATGGGTGTCCCATCTGAGTGTACATATAACAGGACTGAAACAAAAGTTGACCTTTTATTTAGAAGAACAAATGTTGACTTTACCAAGTAGTTAACCACGGGGTCTAAATAAGTATAGCTATTCGTGAATTATTCAAGTTCGACTTGTTAAATGTTTGATTAAATTCGTTTGTTTAACTAAACAAACAAGTATAATAATAAACTTAAGCTTAATTATATAAATGAGTTAAGTTTAAACTTTATAAACTTGACATTAAAAGTTGTAAATAATTCGTATATATGTATATATATTATTTATTCAATTTTGTATAGATAGTAAAAATTAAATAAAAAAATTTATAATTTTAAATAAAATGTATAGATAATAATAATTATTTGTTATTATTACTAACTAAAAACTTCTATAGGAATGTTATGAATGTTTTTATATAATGAATTATGAATAAAAAAGCTTTTATTTCTATTTTTTGTTTTTTTTTTTACTTTTTCTCTAGTATAAAGATATTTATTAAATTAATAAACTTAAATATTTTAAAGAGAGATTTAATAAAAAGAACAAAAAATAAACAATTTATAAATGAGTTAAACAAGTTAAGTCTAGCGTTATATTTTTTAAACAAGCTAATCCCAATATTTAAATTTAGTTTGTTTAAATAAATGAAACAAGCTTAAATGATCTCTTTCTTTCACAAATCAAACTTTTATTTTAAGTGCTCACCTTGACTCAACTCATTTACATCCTAATTAAACATATTCGATAGCCACAGGCATGGACTGAAGTATGAAGTAACTTTTTCTAAACTCTTGCATACAAAAAGAAAAATGCTAAACAACTAGAATTTTTTTGCCAAAATTTTTGCCAGAATAATGTGATATATTTATAAACTCTTCGATGGATGAATGATCCCTATTGCTTTATTTCATTCAACAACCATCCTTGTATTTCATAAAAAATTTAATTATTTATTTTGATTGTGCAGCATTAATTACTCATCCGAAAAAGGATGAAGAAATAAGCCTTGTGAGTTATGTATGAAACTATGAATATGGACAAGACGTTGGTTGTGCCATCAAAACTTTTCTTTGGTATTTACTATTTAGTGTAGCTTGTATATGTCAACTGTACTGACGTTGGGCAACAAATTGATTTTGTGTGTTTAGATTGGGTAATCATTTGTTGTCTAATGTAGATGATTTTTTAATATGTTACTCTTTGCACTATGAGTTTCTATTTTTATTGTCATAATTTTGTTTCTTGATCTCTATTTGTTGGCATGTTTATACTTCTTTATAGATTTTGAATTTTGTTCTTTGTTGATTTTACTTTATTGATAGTGAATAGGATCTTATTGTAATATCTTGCTTTTGTTTTTAGCAGAATGACTTTAATTATTGTACTCATTGATTTATTATAATAAAAATTTTTCTAGACTAGCCGTGATTTTTACCTCTCACATTAAGAGTATTTTTCACGTTAAAATTATGTACATTCTATTTGTCTATTTATTTTTGTGCATTCTTGAATATATATATTTTTTTGTGGATATTTAATTAGTTGTATATTTTGTTCTTCACAAATTCTTTCAAACGAAAAAGATTTTATTGTCTATTTATGTATTATTTTTTCTGTTGTATACACACTCATTCCTTTTCCAATACATGTTACATACGACTAAGTGATTGCTATTTTTTTTTAAATCATTTTGTTAATTCCTTCCATTTTTGTTAGGGTTCATCCGAATTCTAATTATGTGAGACTCTGAGGCAAACTCATTTTGTTAGGATTCATTGGTTGAGGCAAACTCTTAGATCTCTTTCGTGCCTCCGAATTTCTAAATTTTTTTATAATTTATTTTACATGTTTTGCAATCGTAGCACGGTTCTTGTGGTCAATTTTTTTTTTCTTCTCTGTGCTCAATCTATTGATAGATACTAACCTGAAATTCTTTAATTATTAATTTAATTATGGTTATTAATTCTTGTGTATGTATATCTCTAGAAGCTATAGAAGCATCTAATTACTTCTTGATATTATGGTCATGGTTTAATGATGTCATTCTAGCACAATACAATGTTTTATTGAGATGCATTCTAGAAGCTATATCTTTATTTATTATTGTTGGGTTGATTTCCTGAGTTGTCTTATTGTGGCTTTTAGAAGAATTAGAGCATGTTAAGCTACTTTTCTCATCCAAACTACAAAAGCCTTTCCTGTGTTGAGTCATTCGAAGGTCAAGCCTCCTTTTCACATTCTCTTGCTCAACTTACTTCCTTTGTTAATCGCTACGTTTCTGTTTGGTTGTCATTGTTCACCATCATGTGTAAATTGATATTTTCACTTGGATCCTCCCCAAAACAAGAATATTATAATGTAATTCTGAATTATGGGTTTTCCATTAATTGGTTCTTTTGATTGTGGGATGTTATTTATTGATTTGTCATTGTGCACTTATCTTGTTTGTGGAAAATCCTCTTAAACTTTATGTGGCATCACTATTCTTTTTCTTCTCTCTTTTCTCCTATTAACATGCTGAATATTTACTATAATATGGCATGAGTTGAAAATTGAAGCTAGAATTTTTTAATCATTACAATGCTGCAGGGTGATATATTCAATCATCACCCAAGTAAGTTGAAAATTCAGTTATTTAAGCTAGGCCAGCAATGCTTGGTTCTTTTCCATTTGGTTGGTCTTCTCTTCACCTTTCAGGCTTCGGACATGCCAAATCCCACTGCATTTTGTGTTTACAACTTGTTATGACTATTACATCATATCATCATGTCAAGTCCTACTGCAATGCTTTGATGACTATTACAGCATAGTGTTGGTTTTGACAATTTATGCCTTTAATTCGTGTGCTCAGGTATACATAATGTCGGTTTTAACAGTTTTGACAGTGTTGGTTTTGAGAGCAAGGAGTGAAGCTTGTGAAGTTGTAGAGGCTGCAAAAGAGGAAATCTTAAGTCCTGTTAAGAAATTACGGTGATGGGCTATGAAATTGCTGGTTGGTTGTTTAGCTGCACTCGCGGCTAAATGACCATGGTGACTGCGACTAAATATCAATTTTTTTTTAGTAAATATAATTTAATAATTTTGACATTTAATTAATTTAAATTTTTATAAAACATAATACTAATTGACTTTTCCTGATCATATATATAAAATAATTTATTAGTGCATTCTTAAAATTGTATACAATTTTTATATTTTTACATCAAACAGTATATATATTTATTTTCACACTTCATCTAATATCATTCATTATATATATATTTTTTTATCACTTTTTTCTCACTCAATCGCATCTTCTTAAAAAGTGTGTGAATAGTAATACACCCCTAAAAAGAGGTATAAGATTATCATTTTTTAATTGAATAAAGACTAATTTAATCTCAGTTTTTTTAAAAATCCTTATCAACGAAAAAATAAAAAACATTAAAGAGCGAACATATTGATGGTTAAATGTTATTAGGTTTCGTCTTCTATTCTTCGCTAGGATTTCAATCTTGTATTGTCATTTAAACAGTAGCTCCGAGTTCTTCAATGGGGGAAGAGATGGGGCAGGTAAGGGTCATGCCCCCTAAAATTTTAAAATTCTCTAAATAAATTAATGGTTTGGCTCTCTTAAAAGATTTTTGTTTTTTTACACTCTCAAATTATAAATCTTCTTGGCTCCGGATTTGTTTAACAAAAATCAAATCACAAAGAAAAGTAATAAGATTCCAGTAAGAACAATGATGCTACTTTAACCAAACATTATTTGGCTTCCTGAACAGTACTTTGCAAACATTAACAAATGTTGAACATCTTCGGTTGCCACTCTTATGGGTTGTGTGATTCGATTACAGCCATGGGCTGAATGCCTGAAATAGTTTTTTGCCAACTCTTACACTAAAAGGACGAAGAAATTAAGCTTTAGGGGAGGCTGGGGGACGGGACCTGTACGGTGAAATTTTGCTTCTTGTGAGTTATTATGATATATACAAAAGACATTGGTCGAGCCATCAAAATCAAAAGAAAAAGACTTCACTGATTCTATGAAGAACTGGGAATGCGACTGCGACCTGATCGAGATTGACATACGCCATTAGCAGTACAACCCCAACACAGATAAACAATGGTCCATACACAACCCTCATTATTGATTAACAAATCACAAAATACCAAAGGGATAGAAAGCATCAAATCTTCGTTACACAAAGCTTTGAAGTGACAAATCTACCAGACAAAAGCACACTGTACATTATTTCATACGCTAGCAAAGAGATTTTTTTTTTTTTTGATCTGCTAGCAAAGAGAAAATTTTAGATTGACATATTTTATATTTATAAATTAATTTTTAACATGTATAGAATTAAATAAACTATATTAAAAGTATATATAATTTTTAATAATATAACTTTACAAATATTTAAAAATAATTTGTATGTTTAAAATTAAAAAAAAAATCAAAAATTTCTCGCAAAGAGACATTCTTATATACAAGAATGGTCCTGCTGCTACCATACCACGTCTCAACAACGTGCCAAATTTTTATATATAACAACAAACTTTGAAGTGTGAGTCGTAGTTGTATTTAAAACAAACTAATTATTTCCTTGGTGTGGAGCAATAGTCTTACTCCAAGATCACCTCCTATTTTGTGAGAAATTATTACATCTTTTTTAAATATATATATATAATATATATATATTTTAAGATACATATTGATCATTAATTTAAAATTTATATAAACTTATTTAAAATCAATTATGAATATACTTCGTGGATCACACATAATTTAATTTATCCTTACTTAGTTACTTTCATGTACTTAGAGATCCCACTCACCATAGATTAACTATTATTCACTATTTGATACACGTATGGCATGTCACACTCTCACGGGCACTGTACAGTGCTAACTTCAACTTCTACACATGCATTCGGACAGCGATTGCCTTGCTGTTTAGAAAAAAGATTTGAATAATCACAAGAGGGGGTTCTTTTTTTTATCTATTTATCTTTATATAAATCTCAGACACTCTCATATAAGTCATTAAATAACACTTCATTTAGACTTATTATTACCTTTTTTGCATGGCTTAAACGAGGCTATCTCAAAATTTATAAAAGATTTGTGAGAATAAAGTGTGTATAAATATTATTATTCATGTAGAGGCGCGCGGATCTACGTTACTCCACGAGGTGGCCATGCCGGCCCCCCGCCCCCCAAAAAGTTAAAAACCCTTTACATTTTACTTGTAATTAGAAAAAAAAAAATTCTTGAGCTTAGCCCCTCAATAATAATATTTTTTTTTTGCCATTCCTATGTAAATGATCTAGCTCCGCCTCCATGTTCATGTAAGTGGTAATTACTTATGAATAAATTATGTGTTAGTGTAACAAATTTACAGTTTGTTATTGTTGTATTATTAAAATTATAGAACCTAATTGTTTTATGAGTTTAATTTTAATGTAATGTCACAATGTAAATTTGTTTTCATCATTAATTAATCATATATTATTATATATATAATTTATAAGATAAATAATATAAAAATCAAATATTTTTAATGACATAATAATACATAATTGAATAATAATATAATTTTTTTAAAATTAACAATACATTCAAATTAAATTCTAAATTTATAAATAAAAAACACATTATTTTTTTAATAATATTATTTATACATTATTTTTATTACATCATTTTTACATAATTTTTTTAATAAAAAAATACATATTCCAACATACAATCTCTAACTTTATTTTCTCAACCAAGAAAAACGAAAAAAATGCTTATTTTATTATAAACACCACTGCATCCAAATCCCCACCGCCAATGTCGTTTATTAATTTCTTCCTCCAATATTGTTTGCCCTGCAGCAGTTTCACTTTGACCCTTGGATTATGGATGTTATTAGGGAAACAACTAGTGTGGCGACCTTCTTTTAATCGACTACTAACGTTGTTTGCGTCTGAAACCTAAACTCGTTCGTTGGAAGAATCTGAAACCCTGTTGCGTATCCTTTGCTTTGTGTCTGTCTCCAAAGCTTTCTCTGCTTTGCTCCTCGAGTAGGCCTCGAAGAATTCCTTGTTTTCTTTCTCTAACTCCTTCCACACTGCTCCATAGTCCACACCACATGCATGCACTCGTGTTATTCAGATAACCAAGTAAGCTTTTTGGATTTCAATAAAAACAAAAAATAAAGAAAAAAAAAATGATGTATCATATATATGTACATCATTCCAATTCACAAAGGTTTGCAGATGAGTTATGATCAGCATGTTTAATCATTAGCTGTATAATAAACGGCCAAGAGGTTGTGTAATACGAGAAATTATAACATACTCTTAAAACAATAATAAATATAGAATTTAAGATAATTTTTATTATTTATTTTAAGTTTTTATGCCTAAATTTTACTTGACTATGTCTAAAAAAAATGATAAAGAGGTTTAAAGTAGATTTTAGTCTCTACAGTTATCATCGGATGTTGATCCCTATAGTATTTTTTTTAGGTTTTAGTCCTTATATTCTTATTCATTTGGTTCATAGTCCCTATGATTTAGTATCAATCCCTATATTTTTTATTTATTTATTTGAGTTTTAATCCTTATAGTTTTATTCATCAAAAGTGAATGGTCCTTATTCTCTATAAAGAATTGATCTTTATAGTTTAACTTACTAAGTTATTGGTTCTTAAAGTAAGGGTGTTCAAATTCAATTCAAACCGAAAATTGAATAAAAAAAACCTTAATATAATCAAAATCGAATAAGTTTGAATCTTTTTTGTTTGTTTTTTTTAAATTAATCAGATTGAATCAATTTTTGGATTTAATTTTCAAAATTAATCCAATTCAAATCAATTAATATTATATAATATATTTATTTGTTATTTAATTTATATTTTTACTTATAATAACTCTAATTTCTCATACACTTTTCTACTTTACTTAACTAGGCATGTAAAATAGACTATTTCTATTTTTAATTTCTTTATAGTTCTTATTTTTCTTTTTACTATGCTAAATTTCTTTTAATTTACAAAATTTTAGACTTAATTTTTTTTTGTCAAAAACTGATATATTAAATCGATCTAATCCAAACTGAATTAAATTGGTTTGGATTTGTTCGGTTTTCATAAAGTAATTGATCAAATTCAATCCAAATTGATGTACATAACATTAGATTAATTAATTTTTTGACTTAAAACGGATCCAAAACCAAATCGCGAACACTCTTACCCTGATGGACCAAAATCTTAATTGTAGGAAATTTTAGAGATTAAAACCAAAATTTTTTAAATATAGAGACCAAAACCAAAATAAGAGACAAGTATAGGGACTAAAAACTAATTTAAACCAAAGTCTTTTGGAGTATAAATTTATTGTTGTTATTTAAGCATGTAATAATTTCTCGTGTGGTAGCTGCAATAGATGATCTTGATTGCAGTTCAAATTATAAGTGTAATGGAATAAATTAAAGGAGAGTTTTTAATTGTATTTAATTTTCATGTAATAAAAAATCAAAAAGAACGAAAGTGGAAACAGATTAGATGACTAACCAGTGGAGGTAATAACCGGTTTGATATCTGCATGTTTGGAAAGAGCTTCCATGCACTCCTCTTTACTCATGTTGAAAAGGATACACTCCTCTATCAGACGGTGCACCTTGGCATTTATATATTATATATATAATATATAATATAACAAAAAAAATTGATTATAATTAGCCTTTATTATCACCAAAAGGAAACAGAAAGAACGAATATGGAAACACTGTAAAGTACAAGATATCAGAAACTATACTTGGAGACACACAAATGAGACAAAAAATCAAGCAAATCAAAACACACCAGGTGGATATAAGCAGCGGAGGAAGAGTCTGCCATGACCTTGAATATTCTATTGAGTGAGACAAAAATTAGAAGATGGTGTTGTTCTCCTTCTATATGATCTGATATGAGTTAGTATACAAAGTATGCTATAGCTCACAGAGATATTAAAAGAGAGTGAAGCTACATATGCTTGAATTGGAAGCAAAAGAAGGGCTAGAAGAGAGAAGAAAAAGATAGAAAAGATCCCAGAAAAGATGTCGAGAAAGAAAGACAGACAAGGCACATAGAAAGAAAAAACCACACAAAGAAAGATAATGAAATGGTTGGATTTATATGGAAGAGGCGCTTCAACATATGGGTAGATTGGAAGTAAAAAGGTTGTTTTTACTGTAATTAAGTAAAAAGAACAAATTAATAAAACTTAAGAGTAAAAGTTAAAACAATGGTGTTATCATACAACTTTTTTTATAACCTTTTTTCTTGCACTTTCTTCTTTGAAAAAAAAAAAGGAACGAACTTAAGGGAAAAATATAAGGAAAAGGTATATAATAATATGTATGAATAATATTGTTGAAGTAAAATGAGTAATGATTGCACATCAAAAGTTCTATATTATTATTTTTTAAATAATAAAATAAAAAAATCCATATTTCAACACATTTATTTTATTTTTATTTTTTTAAGAAATATAATATAAAATTACTATAAGATTGTTTGAGATGTAAATAACATTACTTAAATAAAAAAACAGCACACAGAATAGATAGAGGCACATGAACATATGAATAGGGTGTCCGACATTTGTGGTAGGGAGCAAAACTGGAATTGATGGGCAGGAGCTTCTATATGAGGAAAAATTGTTTGCTTAATATGTGGATAAGGGTTCATGGTCCACGTGACAAGTGGGCACCCGAACCTTCTGTTTCTCCAAAGTGGCATCAATTGAGAGAAAATTCTATATACAATTGCTATAAGATAATTTTCTTATAATCCACTACTCATCACGTACTATATGCTAGATTAGATATACGAGTCATTATTAATTTTAACAGATTTAGCTATTGATCATATTTTTATTAAAAAAATAAATGTGTAAGGATTTAAAATTTTTTTTATAAAAAATAAAGTATTTAAAACATTAAAAATTAAAAAAATATTTTAATTTTTTTAATAAATACACTTAAGATACTCTTTAAAAAACAACTAATAATAAATTACATGATTAACATGGCACTAATGAGTGATATGATGTAATAAAAAAATTAAAATAAGTATAAATAAAAATGTCTCGCCAATTGGTGTAGGCAGCTCCTTAATTTCACCATCGTCATCAACGGTGCAATTATGGAGCACAAATTTAGAAAAGATCCAATAGTTCAGCTTCTCTCTCTGTATTGTTGTATAATTGTATCTGACAGCTTTCTATTCCTGAAGTAAATATGGCTGGCCACATGGGAGAACAACCTTACTTTATTAAATAGCTGTATATATACCGGGATAGATATTCACGCCCTGAATGGCCATTTCTTGTCTAGCCCTTGAAAGAAACTATTGACGTTTTGTGTAGTTGATGACAATAAACAATTTACAATAGTAATGATAATGCCATCTTTCTTTTTTCCTTGACAAAACTATGTTAATGCGACGAATAACGTGCAGTACACATGTTATAGTTGCACGTTATCTTACAGTATATTTAAATATTTTTTTATTAAAAAAATGAAACTGATAATGATTAAAAAAAAAAAAAGAAATATAATAAAATTATTTTTCATCTTATTTAAAAGATTGATAAGAGAATAAAATATAATTTTATTATTTTATTTAAAAATTAAATTATAAAAGAAAGAAACAAAATATAAAATACTTATTTTTAAGTTTATAAATTTATTTTTCTCTATTCCACTCTAATTTTAGAAAACAAAAAATTTGGTAGTTAAAAGAAAAGAGAGAGAATGAAATTGAATTATTTTCTCTTATTATTTATTATTAAACTCTCAAATAAAGAAAATTATTTTCCTTTTTATTCTCTTCTCACTACTAGAAATTTAAGTTTTAGAGACCGATTTATTTCGGTCTCTATAGAGATCGAAATAGAGACCGATTAAGAAAAAAAATTTAATTTGTTACCGAAAATAATGATCTCTAATTTTGTCTCTAAATTTTTTAGAGACCGAAATTATGTTATAAAAGAAATTTAAAAAATAAAATATTATCTTATTTTTAGATACTGATATTTCGGTCTTTAAATAAAAAAATTTACAAAAAAAAATAAATAAGTAACGATTGAAAATTCAGTCGCTAAAAAATAAAAAAATAATAGAGACCGAATATTCGGTCTCTAAAAAAATTAACAAAAAAAGTAGCAACCGAAAATTTAGTCACTAAAAAAAAAAATAAAAATAAAATAAAAATAAAAAAGCAATAGAGGCCAATATTTCGGTCTCTAATTTAAACAAATTACATACAGGCATCACCCCTCCCCTTCCCCCTATTCTTTATTCTCTCTGCATTTTCTAATTCTCTCTCTCTCACTCAAACACCCCTCATTCCCCCTACCACCGTCCAAGCTCCACGAACCACATACCGCCACCTATTCCCCCTACCACCGTCCAATGCTCGACGAACCACACACCAAAGGCCGGAAGTCCGTCAAATCCACACAAGAACAGCCAGATTTGTGTACCGCGATCGAGTCGATCTGTGAACCGCCAGTCGTAGATCAGCCCCTAGAACCAGTTCGGCGACGCATCGACCAAGCCGGATATGTGAACAGCGACGCCACGAGTTGCCGCCTTCAATCCATGCCTTAAACCAAAGGGACGCCAGTGACCCTATTTTTTTTTCTTTTTTTTTGAATATTTTCTTCATTCATTGTTATGAACTTATGATATGCTTTAGTTCTGTTAAGGATTGGTACTCTGATATGTTAGATAATCACACTCATGAGTATGATTCGTCTCATTAGAAACTTCTCCATGTACGAACCTTCTTTATTCTTTTTTCTTTAAGTATAAAACATGTGTGGACCTAGTTGCTTCTCCAAATCTGGTATTGCCTAATACATGAACTTTTGATTTTACATAAGAATAATTTTATTAAGTCAAATGTAGATATCCTGATCTGACTTACATGATAAAGTAACAATCACTACATGGGCTAATTTATCTATCACCTATGAGAAAATTCTTTAAGAAGGAACTTATTAGAACTTAGAAGCAAAGAAGACAATATTGAGTGAGTGATAAGATGAAAATCTGAAAGGTCTAATTTATCCTACACAGAGAATTAGTTAAATTTTTGTGAGAGACAAATGCAATATAATCAGCATGAGCTGCTAGGTGAAGGTTCATAAATAACTTTATTATATTTCTAACACATTCATGATAGAATTAACTATTTTTATCTTCAGTGAACAACTTCATGACAGGTCATATGAGGCTTGTTTAACCAATGGTAAATTAAAAGAAATTATAAAACAAAAGGCATATTGATAGTTAAGCTCACTATCAAAAGAAAGTAATCACTACATCAATGTAAATTTTTGGCTTCTAGTACATATTTCAGACAAGTAATCATTTATAACCAAGATGATAAAGAGATTACATATTTATTCATCTTTTGATCTAAATTTATGTTCTTTTGATAAGGTTCAGAACCCATTAAACTTACAATTGAGATTGTAATGTGATTTAGTGGCAGTTAGATTTGTGGTCACTGTCCCTTTTAATTTGCTTGCTATCTGGGGCATTAAAATCTTTCAAGTAATTTTGATGATGACTAATAACTATACTTTTATCAGAATTTATCTTGAACACTTGCAATTTCAGAGTTTCTAAGTTAATGGCTATACATTATTACCATCTTCTCGTGAAGGTTTCTTTTGTCTCATTTTTTCTTGGCATAGATTTGTGTAATTTGTGTGATTTTTGAAAATCTAATGTGTTTATTTTTAGGAGAAAAGATAAAGCCACAACCCTTGTGGCTTCAAAATGTCACAACTATTTGTTTTGTGTTGTTAATTTGACTGATTATCTCTGAGATCACTGGTACATAAGCAAAGTTGTGTTATTTTGTGAATGTATGGTTGTGTGACTAGAATGACTCCCTGTTATATATGTGAATTCAAACTATATAGTCTTGATGTTGTTGTCTTATACTTCAGTCTTGCTTTCAGTTTTCCTAATTGTATCTGTAAGCTCTATATTCTTTGACCATAAATCATGGACTTATCTCTTATTCTCTCTTAGTGGTGCTTTTATCTTTAATTCAGACTAAGAACTTTGTAGGGAGGAATATAGATCAATCCATTGTTACTTCACCCAAGTTTCCCACTTTGTTTTATTATATTTTATAGTTTATAATTTTTGCTGAGTTTGCAGCTATTTAGAGATAAAAGTAAGTATTAAAAATTTATTTCTTCACTCATGAGTAATGTTGATGTCTTGGTTGTTGGGATTAGAATTGGTGGCACTGTTACAGGCACTGGACGTTATCTGAAAACAATGAACAAAAAATAAAGGTTCAGTTATTCCTTTGATAAAAGTATTTTATTGTTATTTCAAATTGAATGAGATCTTCATCTTATTGATCTTGTGGCATTGACATCCACTTTTAAGTTTTAAGTATATGAGGTCCTGAATTCAAATTCCATAACCTACACTCCATTGATATTAAAAAAAAATTATATGTATTTGTTATTGAATCAATATGATGACAACTTCTGCATTATCTTTCTCATATTCTAATTCTCTATGGACTAGCTCTATGTTTTTGTGTTCCTGTGTTGGAGAGAGAAAGAAAATAAAGGAAGTAAAAAGGAATCAGAAGGGAGGTGTGGAATATTTGTATAATTATTCTTGCATACATTTGATTAAACCATAAAATGTGGCCAATGTTTTCCAATAAGACTTTAATTATACGACATACATGAGTGTATTGGGCATCTGTATAGACAATTATTGTTATATGGTACTTTATCTATTATTGTCTTTCACCTAGCATTACACTGTGTCATATTATGTCTTGCTTAGGTGGTTGGTGTGGAACCTATAGACATAAGTGTAATCTCGGGAGACAATCTAGTTATGAATCTTTTACAAAGTTAATAAAAGTTCTTTTTTCTTGTTTTTTTTTTGTGTTGCTAGTTTCAAGCTCAATATCCACTTAAAATAGATTTTCTTGTCAGTTATTGACTGTATTGGAGTTTATTGTAGGTTTCATGCCAAGCATTTTGGATATCAAATTGCTTGATGAGGTTATCAAGGTAAACAAAAAAATTTACCTTGAGGAGAAAAATCGGCTGATATGAGAGATGATGCAGTCGATTAACTTTCAGCCTTCTCAAACATTTTTCGTGACTGATGGAGCACAAGAGG
Source organism: Ormosia emarginata (assembly GCA_029884605.1). Lineage (NCBI taxonomy): Eukaryota > Viridiplantae > Streptophyta > Magnoliopsida > Fabales > Fabaceae > Ormosia > Ormosia emarginata. The sequence continues at coordinate 11,452,573 of JAQQTP010000071.1, forward strand.
AGGACGAGGACGAGGACGAAGAGTTTTTATGATTAGAGTTTAATATGTGTTGTGTTCAACTTTCTTATATTTAAAATATTGTAATAATGAGATATTATAGACAATGCTTGGTTTAATTTATTATAGAATGTCTTGATATTTAAATGATATATTCTAAAGACGAATTAGTTTAGTTTATGTTATTTTTTATTTATGTGATTGGTTATATATAAGATTGTTAATTGTTGTTTATTAGGTGTTTTAAAAATTTGGATTTCAATAAATTTAAAAATAATTATCAATTCATATCACAAATTAGAGATCGAATTCGGGACCGAATATATATATATATATATATATATATATATATATATATATATATATATATATATATATATATATATAAAAGACATTTAGTGATCAATTTAGAGACTGATAAACTAATTTCGTAATATATTGAGCCTTTTAGAAACTGCTTTAGAGACTGATAAATCAATCTCTAGTTAGAGACCAATTTAGTGATCGATTTTATAAAATATATAATATATTCAGAGTTTTAGATATTGATAAATCAGTCTCATAACTAGAGATCGATTTTATAAAACATATAATATATTCATGCTTTTAGAGATCGATTTAGAGACCGATTTAGAGACTGATTTAGAGACTGAAAAATCGGTCTCTAAAAAATCAGTCTCTAAATTTGTTTCTAATGTACCTTTTTTAAATATAATTGACCAATATTTGACTGAAAATTAGCGACCGATTTAGAGACCAAAAAAAATGGCCTCTTTAAAATCAGTCTCTAAATCGGTCTCTAATATTTAACGGCGAGACTTTTAGAGACCGATTTAAATCGGTCTCTAACTATTTTAGAGACCGATTTTATTGATTTAGAGACTAATTTTTTGGTCTCTAAAATCTAATTTTTTTAATTATGCCTCATTTCCCTCATTTCCTGTCATCTAAAAATAATGTTACATTAAATATAGGTGGTAGAATTAGGTGTGTAAATATTGCAACGTCCCGCTTGGCACAATGCAATGCGAAGTAGTGAATTCTTGCAAATGCATGTAAGAATGAAAAGGAATCACCATCAATCGATTTATCCATTAAAAATGAAAAGGTTTGATCGGATACCTAAAAGATAATATATGTTTTAGAGTTTAGCTTCAAGTGTTGATTATGGGTAGATAATGTATTAGTACCCTACGTCGTTCGTTCCAAGAACAATTATCTATTCAATCTAGTGTTATCATTTAAAATTAATTAAATTGATCCTTTATTGTTTATTTGCAAAAACAATATTTCATTTTTATTTTATTTTAACATGTCTCACTTTGTCAAACATATTATCAAATGTGATAAATGGCTTTGACATAGAGTGGGTGGCTAAATAGTCATTGTTTTATGGAACAAACTTAAATCTCGTAACATATAATATGAAAGTGGTAAATTAATGCTTACATATTTTATTAAAAATATTTCAAAAAGAAAGATGACCAAATAAAATTTTATTTATTTGCTTCAAGAAAATATTTCTTCTTTAGAGTGAATGACTAAATAAAATCTCATTTAAAAAGACTTTAAGCTAAGAAAATATTTTTTTGTGTGAAATAAGACTTTTGAGGTGATTTTCAAAAAGGTTTTCATAGAAGTTTTAATCCACCACAATCAAAAGGTCAGAAATTTGTAAATTTGCTCACATTCATTTTTTATTTTGTTTTATTAATAAATAAATTCTTGAAAAATTAGATCAAGCCAACTCACTTGACGAGATCCAATAGAGATAAATTTCAAAAATATTGGAAAGAACTTAAATGATCGACACCATGATCCTTTCTTAACTTTTCCGTCATTAGCCGTGTTTCAAAATTTTATTTGATTTTTATTTGATGTTATGTTTAAAGTTGGATGTAAGAAAAAAGACTTTTTTTTTATTGAAAAATTAAATCAAGCCACCTCACTTGGTGAGATCTAATAACGATAAGTCTCAAGATTATTGGGAAGAGTATAAATGATCGATACCTCGATTCTCTCTCGATTTTTCTGTCGTCGACTTTGTTTTGAGATTTTATTAACATTACGTCACAATGAATTGAGTTAGCAATTTTTATGTGCAATTGCACATGGGTCACCGTGTGTAAATTCCTTTTGGTGCAGCCATAAAAAAAAGTCTCAAGTATATATTAATTGTCAAATAATGAAATCTTAAATATTATGATATGATTGCTTTGAAAACTAGGTCACTGACCATCAAAGAAATAAACACATTAGAAAACTTTTCATAAAAATGATTTAAAAAAAAGGTGTTAGTGAATGGCGTGTCCCTTTTTTTTACATAAGATCAAAGCAAGTAAGTTGCGAATGTGGGAGATAAAATATAAATGAAGAGATTGAAATACCTAGTAAACATTGTAGCCAAAGCTTTAAATGTCAACTTCTTACTTCTTAACCTTTATGTGCTCCCACTTATTCTTCCTTTTTCTGATTGTATCGTATACCTCTTTCTCTACTCTCTCCTCTCTCTCCCTCTAACTAAACATGAGTTTTTTCTTTTTATAGAAAAGTTGATAACTTTTGGTATTTAACTTGCAGGATTTTTCTCATCTTCTAGATGATCGAATTTGCCCTCAATCTCAACAGAGAAGTTGTAGAATTTTTGTTATCTTTTCAATACCTCAAACGTTGCCTCGATCTGATCTTTGTAACTCAAGATATAGTCTAATTACTGAAATATGGTCAGAAGAGTGTAAGAATCTGAATTTACAACAAACTATATTTATTTAAGAATCCTTATCCAATTTTGAATATAAGAAGCAATGTATACAAACTCTATCTCCCTTTATCTATTTTGTAGTTTTAACTCTCTCTATCTGATTAGATTCTTATCTCCTCATTCTTTATCATTTATCCTTTAGCAATTTATGTTAATCTCATTTCTAAATTTCTTGATATATAACATCATGCTTCTTTTCCTCTCTCTGTACATTTGAAATTTTATTACTATCTTTCTTTTTTCTTTTTTTACATTTTTACTTTTTATTATTTATTATTTATTTATCTCATTGAGTTCTAGTCCAAAAACAATTTAAAGTCTAAAATATCTTGAACAAATTTAAATATCAACAATAAAAAATAAAATAAAACCTACAATAATCATATAAAACTATACAAATATAAAATAATTTGTATATATAAATGTGTGAATAGTGTTATTCTAATTTAATTTAAAGGGAACAACGATGTGACACGTGATAGTGCAATATCTTATAGCTCATGGAGAGGAAGATTCACGGTATGTTTCGCAAGTCTCAGAAAATTATAGCTTCATGCTGATGTGAATCAGCCACATCAAATGTGGACCATTAATTGCTACACAAAGTGCGAAATTGCAAGTTAACACTGTAAACAATACGCAACGAGCGTAAATAAATAGACAACTGAGTCTTAACTAATCACTAAAGGGCAAGGGTTATACTAATAGTCAGCTGCTTCTCTTTTTCAGAACTGAAAACATTCTGCTATAATAGTTTATTGACCATTACTATTGAAGATATTGGCACATTCTCAACAAACCAATAAATGTCATGATCACTTTGTCAAAAAAAAAAGCAACCAAAGTTATGGTAAAAGAAAGTAAAAAAGAATATCCATAATATTTACTTAAGAAGCATAAATACAGATACAAAATATGAAAACAACACCATACGAATATATAAATATAGTAAAAATTTAAAAAAAATTAAATAATATATAGATAAAAGATATTTAAAACTATCAAAATATGTATTAAATATCAACACTGCATAAATATTTCTTATACAAGACTTTTGTAAACTTTGGGCGGTTATAAGTTGTAATTTATGAAGTATAGATACTGATATAAACACAGATATAAATATGGACATATGACACAAACACGGATATGGAATATATTAAATTCAAAAAATTACAAGACATATATATATATATATATATATATATATATATATATATATATATACACACACACACACACACACAAAATTTAAAAAAAAAAAAATTCATAATTCATTAATATCATTTTTATAAATTTAAAGATTTATAATATCTTAATATATATCATATGTGTCAATATTTTCTACTTAGTAAGCCCTTCCTAAAAAATATGAAACATAATTTCTATTGACATATTCTAAAAAATCTTTTAAACTAACTTTTCATAATAAAACTAACCATGTACAAGTACATATGCATAAAAAAAAATTAACTAGATGGAATATTGGTGTGAGACAAACTTCTGTAAAGACGAAGTGGACAACTTGGTATGAGTAGAGGTAGAATGAACAGATGAAAATAATGGTGTATGAAAAGATAAAATTTAAAAGTCTAATAGTGGCGTGTGAAAAGATAAAACTTAAAAGACTAGTATGTAAAAAAAGTGACTTGAGATGTTAGTAATGCAATTGGGCTTTGAGTGGGTTATAGGCTTATTAATTGAATATTAATCATAGATACTAATTTTTTTAAAAAAAATATTGATGAGTCGTGTCCTAGACGTGTTTAAACATGTTTGAGACATGTTCAAGCGTGTCCAAGACATGTCTAAGGGTGTCTGAGATGTGTCCAAACTAAAAATAATAATTTTTTTAATAAAAAATATTTGGATACATAGGACACATGTATTGTATGAGTGTCTCTATGTATCTGATACAAACACATATCTAACACGCAGACGTGCCTAAAAAATAACGTGTTAGTATTTCATAGGTTGTAATAGTAAATTTTCTATGCATATAAATATGTATCCATGGAGAAGCAATATCATCAACTATCAACCAATCTTGCAATTGTTGAAGTATGTGCATTTGCTTTCCCTTCAACTCTTGTAAACTTTTAACTTCAAAAACTAAAAGCTTTTATCAAAAACTTTCATTTACTTTTTAGTGAGTCTTTGATAAATGGATTTGAATCTTCTCATATTATTTTTCTATCAAGTGGTTAAACGGAGGAGATAGATAGATACAAAAAAATTTATTAGCATGACCCAATTAAAATTTGTCAAATTTCTTTTATAATATTTGTATTTATCTCTCTCATTCACTTAACTATTTGAGAGAAAAAATAATATAAGATGATCTAAATCCTTAATAAATTAAGTTTGTAAAATTTAAGTTACTTTTACTTAGTCATATTAGTTTTATTAAAACTTTAATCGATGATCATCAATCTAAACTAATTCTATCACCCTTAATATTTTTATTAGATAAAAATATTTTAAATCTCAATCAATATCCAACTTTATCCCAACAATTACCCGTCAACCAAGCCTCACGCCACTGTGGCCTTCAGCCCCGTGAATCAGCCACAACAAATCATGACACAAATAAAATGTCATCATATTAATTTTAAAATGTATATTCTATACTCTTAGATTAACGTCTATATATATATATATATATAACCATTTTCTTATATTGTCACCATAGATAAAAAGGACCTTCCTGATTTTTATTTTTATTTTTAAAGGCAGCAGCAATTATTTTGCGTCTCAAAAACCGATAGGGGAGAAGGGGGTTGGGGGAGAAAAGGAAAAAGGAAAATAAACAAACGCAGAGTACAAAACAAAATACAATTCAGTATACGGCGGTTCCTGAAATCAAAAGACTCCAAGTATTTGTGTTTCCAAGACATTATTTTCAACTTTGTGTTTTCTCCTCCAAGTCATTCTGTTTGAGGTACTTATAAAGGGTAACCATATCGTATAGGATCTCTTGTGAAGAAAGGATGTCTTAACGCTTCCCTTGCTTTAAGACGTGCTGCAGGATCATAACGCAGGAGCCCTTGCAAGAGGTTAATTAAATCGCCAGCAGAATGATCAACATGCTGCATTATAAGGTTCTGCAGGGGAATAATAGAGAAAACAAACAAGGTATCTATTACTACCACTTGAGGCATTGAGATGTTGATTAAAGAAAACTAGATGATAGATTATGAGTTGTGACAGAAAAACTACTTGTTTACAACAATGAGCATGAATTCCTTCATGTGCAATCTTTATTTCACATGCAAACTTTGCTATTATAAAATAAATTAACTTGAATTACAAAACAATCTGTTAAAGAATATCCCTAGTTTTTTATTCAGACACAGTCACTGTTAAAGTACTTTCACATTTAAGTATCTGATCAACTCAGCCTTTTATGCACTCGTCTGAACTTCTGCCAAACTATATATAATTATATACGTTTCTCTTTAAGATAAAGAAGCCACGAAGCATGGAGAAAGAAATAGACATGTTAAAAGTCACACATATGTTAGAGTCACTCTTTTTAATGTCAATTAATTCTAGATTAAAATCTCACATAACACACAAAACAGTAGCCTCTAGATGGAATAAGAGGATGGGTTCAACATGTGACCAATTCAATTGAGTGTTAGAAGAAATTTGACCAAGATCCTACATTAGGAAATTGAAGAAGGAATTGATAATCTCAACACTTAGTTTTTTGCAAAATTCCTTTTTCTCTTGATCGAGTGGTTCTCACAATTATTTATTTATTTTACTTGTTTTATTTACTCTTGTACATCTTTATTGCTTGTTTTAATTTTTTAGTCAAGTTTACTTTTTTACAAGTTTATCCACATTTTTTACTTGCTTTTGTTTACTTGATTGTTCTTTCAATTGTTTCTTTTCTTTACATTGTTTTGTATTGGTTTTATTCATGCTTTACTTCGTTTCTTTGTCTGTTTTCAATTAATTTCAATCAATATTCAATCTTTTGCTTATAGTTATTTGTTACTCTAAATGTACATAATACTCAAATTAAAGTTATTTTTCTTTTGATATTCTGAAATTCATAAATCACTAAGAATTTGAGATTCCTTTAGAAGAGAAGATTCTTTTCCTAAAGTGATAGCAAGAATTGAATTTGTCCTTTGACAAAATTTGCCAAGCATTCATGACATCAAGCATGATGTTTGAAGCACGAGGTGTATCCTATCAGCCAATCAGAAGCCATAACATCATAACATTTGACTTCCTACCCCAAAAGAACGCAAACACAAGATATAATTCGCATGCAATAGAGTCTGAGCCATTACCCGCAAGCTATCAATTTCCAAATTGCCCTCATGCTTTCTCTTTAAGTTGAACTATCTGGCCAACCCAAATGTGCACCCCTTCTAAAATACTTCTCAGCTCAACGGCTGCAAGATCAAGCATTACATAAAATTCCACAGAAAGGTTAAAGAGAAAACAATATTTCCAAAAGCAACCATATGGGGAGGATGTGGCCCTAAAATTCTGTTCATCATGGCAAGATGTTCCGAGTTATCGTGTGTTTGGAAAAGTGCCTCGCCCTGTTCATATAAAATGAAGAGGAACATTGAAAAAGACTAAAAAAATTCCTACAGTTCACCATCAACATCATGCCTGGCTAGCCTTTGCAGGACATCAATTGCAATCATCGCAGCCTCACAAATCACGATACTCGTTTATGAAGCGAACAATTTTAATTGCCAAAACTTCTATCTTTTCACTGTCAAAACATTCCAGGACTTGGCCAAATGTCCCTGCATAAATTTTAGACATCCACATTTGGACGGGTAGGACTGTCAAAATAATCTATTAATTTTTAATTTATCCAATCAATTCGTATTAAAATTAATCCAATTTATTAAATTAAAATAATATATTTTATTAAATTAAATTTAATAGATTAAAAAAAACTATTAATTTTTAATCTATCTAATCAATTCATATTAAAACCAATCCAAATTATCCAATTAAAATAATATATTTTATTGAATTAGATCTAATAGATTAAATTTTGTTATGAATATTTAATAATCAAACCAAAACATTCATTGGATATCCAATAGATATTCAATTAAAAACCAATTCAATGGATATCCAATGTATTTTACGTTTTTTTTATTCAACATTCTCACTTTCACTAAAGCCCATAGTACAAAACGTTGAGTCCCAAAAATTTTAGAAAGAGAAATAATTTTTTTAAAGAGAGAAACATTTTTTAGAGAAAGAATGAAAATTTTTACAGATAAATTTTTTTAGAGAGAGAATAAATTTTTTTAGAGAGAAAATGAAAGTTTTTAGAAAGAGAAACATTGTTTAGAGAGAGAAAAAAATTTTAGAGAGAGAATAAAATTTTTAGAGAGAGAAAGAATTTTTTTTTAAAAAAATATTTTTTAAAGCGAGAATAAAAATTTTTAAAGATAAATTATTTTTTTAAATGGGTGAATTTAATATTTATCCATCTAATCTATTAAAATAAATTAAGAATAGATTAAATATTCATCTATTAAATTGAATTATGAATAAATTTTATAATATTAAGTATTTTATAATAAATCTTAAATAAATTAATAATTTATTTTAAATTCATCATTCAATTTAAAATTAAATTAATCTATCCATTTGACACCCATGGACGACATATTAAGGATACATATAAAAGTCGAAGAATGTGACTTCAATAGGCTTAAAAAAGTCATTAAAGCTAAAGGACCTTGAAAAGGAAGGATATTAAAATAAAAATCCTGGAGATCAAAACAATACCTACCTTCACCCATTTTATTGAGAATTCTGTTTGCCAACATAAGAAAGAAAACAGTTTTAGTAAGATGTCCGATATGAAATAAGCATATAACTAATGCATAAAAGCAAACATGGCACACAAACAAACCAAATCTACCTTGCACGTATTTAAATGTCTGAAATAATCATTTAATACTTAGATTCAACCACATTAGGTAAGTTAAAAAAAAAGGAAAAAAAAAGGGGGGGGGGGGGGGGGGATCTGAGCTAGGACTTAACAATCATCACATTGCACCTAATAGACATCACATAATAAATGAGGAGGAATCACCTACATCGAGGTGTTAAGTTTTCCCCTACGGCAAAACGTAGTGACCATCTTTATCATCAGGTCTCCTAGGAGGCGATTCATTGCGTATAAATTATTATTTAAATATAGTGTATTATAATTAAATATATTAAATTAATTAAAATTTAATATTTTAATAAAATTTTATATTTTATAATTAATTTTATAATATTTTATAAAATTATTAAGTTTTAATTAATTTAATACATTTAAATAAATACATTATATTTAAATAAAAAATTTTCTCCACTGCAAGGCAGTTTCCTGTAACACATGGACAAATAAGCAGGATTTGGAAGCACTCCATTTAGTCCATTCCCAACCTCCTAGCTGTGACATACGACAGGAAGAACCTGCAAGCATTCACAGATTACTCATCCAATAATCAAGCAAAATTTCTCATTACTGCATTCCAATGCCGAATAATAAATGCACATGTTGTAACTTCATAAATTGGATAATAAACCCACATCTTGGTATGTTTGTTTCACATTTCTTAAACTTTCATTTTAAAAAAAATACAAGCAAAAGTCTTAATTTTGATGTAAAAAGCATGACAGCGGATCAATGAAATGTACAGTAAAAAAACTTCAAGTAATTCAGCTAGAAATGTTCCAAAAAACAAATTAATTAAACTAGCATCAAGTTAATGTAAAAAAAAGACTAAGGAAGAAAAAAAAAGTGAAACCTTTAGAGATTAAGGAAGAGGAGGGGTGTATATCCATGTTAAACGAGGATAAAGAAAATATAAATTATAGGAGCGTTTTAATCGATAAAAATTGTAGTTAAATACGAATTAAATCTTGTTAATTATGATAAAATTTTATGAAATTATTATTTTTAATAATTAATTTTTTTATTTATATGAAATATAATTAATATTTATATTCATAAAAAATTCTGTAAAAAATTTATTCTTCATAAATATATAAATTTATTTATTTAATAGTATGTATAAATATTTAAAATACTATTTGTAAGTAAGTTATCGCTAACTAAAAACTCAATCTAGAACCATAGGAAGCACTCCTACGGCAGAATCGGTTCAGAGGTCTGTCACTATTACATCTCACTGGACGCCTCCACTTTCTGGCTTTTTCAAAATAAATATGCTGCAACGAATCATGGAGGTCCATGTGGTGTTGGCTCTGTTATGGTTGATCATGGCTGCTGGGACCTGGTCTACTGCTCAGGATATGGAACATGTAATTCTCTGAGTACATCTACATTTGAGTCCAAGCTAATATAATCCATCTCTTCCACGTCAAAAAAAAAAAAAAACAGTTGTAATGCTTCAAATTCGTAAAACACAAAGATAAGGCTTGCTTACTTTGAAAATTTTCTCCTCTTCTATTTTTTTTTTAAATTTTTTTTACTATACAACTTCTTGAAAATACCTTAACTCATTAAAAATTTAAAATTAGACAGTGGAATTGCAAAAATAAGATTGAACAAACTGATAATTTATTTCTAACCTTGATTAGTCCTTTCATCTCATTTGATAGTCTCACTTCTATATACATCACATAATTGATTTTACAAGACACTACCATTGTAGCCTAGCGAAGCCAATATATATATATATATATATAGTTAAAGTATATATACAAATCTCTATAAATACCAAGAAAAAAAAAACCCATATTATGGTCTTAAAATTTTTTAGATATGGCTGATTATGATACACAAGGCAGAAAAGAAGGAGCAACAGAGCATCAAGCCTCACAGAATCTTTCTCTTTTTCCCAGTTAACATATGATTGTGCATCATATCTAAATCCTTATCCACGCATGACAATGGTTCATTCTTCACTGATAACCCAGAGCATGATGCATAAGGCAGAGATCCTCCAAGGGAGTTCCCAGGAAATGCCAAACTTAAAGAAGTTGGAATAACACCATTTTGATGAACACTAGCCATATCATCAACATTGACAGAAAAATCATTGCCATTGGTACGTTTGGGTGCAAGGCAACAGGAAGATAAAGGAGGAGGATTTTGCCACTGTGGAAGAGGAGCAACAAGAAGTGTCTGAAGCAAAGGTCCAGCTTCTGTCAAAGTTCTTAGCAACCTACCCTTTTTAGGCAATGGTTTCCCCCAAACCAGTTTATCAATCATTAGCGTAGCACTATGAACCATATTATCCCTTGAAAAACCTATATTATCTACCTTGGTTGTCCCGGTTCTGTTTTCATGCTTTGGTTGCTTCGGCAATAATGCCAAGTTGCATGATTCAGCTGTTCTAGTGAGAGAAAAACCCGTAATAGAGGAAAGCTTCTCATTTGATGAACGGAGGCTTGCCAAGTATAAATCATATGAACAGTAAGAGAATGCTTTGGAGCTCATATCTGATTTTTTGGTGCTTTCCAATGATTGTTTTGTTTTGTACTGGAGGACTGCTGGGGGCTGAGGATGTTCCACTTGTGGAGTTATACGGCTTGTCTCAGCTGGGATAGATGGCTGGAGATTTCTTAGCAGCAGTTGAAGCTGGTCTCTTGCTTCATCTCTTTCTTGGCAAACTGTCTTTAACAGCTTGAATAAATGTTTAATGGTCTCCTCATATTTCCTTATCTCTGCACTGGTTTCCATTTATGATGCACGGATATGAATACGGGTATGCTATAGAGATATGACTTTTGTTAAAAAATTAAACTAATATTTATCAAATATCTAAGTATTTAGTATGAATACAGGTACGGTAGACATTATGAAGTACCCATACTTCATAAGTTTCCATTCTTGCTGTTATCAGTTCGAACTTGGTGCAGAGAAGACTTTGCTTAATCTCATCAATCAATACCCTGTCAACAGCGGACCGATGCTTATTAGTGATCAGTGAGAAATATGGAATATAGAAGAAGAAACAACAATGATTCAAGTGAAAAGTTTGAAACCTAGCTGTAGGATTTGTTCAAAATGTAAAGACAAAAATTCCTTTCCCTTAACTGCTTCAGTATAAGCTCATAGGTTTTTGTAGTCACAAGTAGTTTTGACTTGTCAACTTGTTAGTTATAGCAAATACTAAATAGTTCTTTGATTAACAACTGAAATAGCAGAGCTTCAAAATGTAACAAGTTTAAAACATTTTATCCCTTTGGTTAAAAGATATAGCACTAATATTCAACTTTTCATTGGATTTTGTTTTTCATATTTATTTCTTTTGATAATATTATGAATACACACCATTGTCTTCCCCGAGTCCTACGCATCACAGTAGGCTTAGTTATTTTTTCATCATCCAGTATACCTAGAGATAATTCTGTTCTATCAAAACATAAATTAAAACTAGCTTCAATGGCAGGATTGGGGAAATTATCAGTTCCAGATTTCACACTCTTAACCCCACTTTGCAGGACATAGATTCAATTCTAATTTAGATGGGCTATAAAACGTGTGGAGCAGTTAATAACTAGTCCAATATTGAAATAAAATCCACTTGGTTCTTTCTATTACAATTTCCAAAGATTGAGCCTCAAATAATAAAAGAATGTTTATGCCCATAATTAATTGAAGATAACTCAATCATAGCAGTAGAGAACAAGGCATATATGGAACATTCAGTGCAAACGAACGAAATTAACAGGAAGCCAATGAAAGCAATGAAAATTCGCCTAGAAAGAGAACAGAAGAACCATTCACTGTGTTCTCAGACCACAAATAAGGCATGGTTTCCATCAGTATGCTCCTTTCTGAGACAAGGAACCGTCATATGTAGCTAGAGATATGAACCATGTGAGGAAATAAAATGGGTGGGTTGTATCTGAATCTGGAAATGGGAGCTGGTTCTGGGAACAAGCTTCTGTAAACTCAACATAGGTAAAGTTTCTTTTAATACCAAAAAAAATGTTAAGATTTACACAGATAGTGGTGTTTTTATATTCTAATTAAACGGTGGGTCAGTGTATCAGCCCCTCCCTGATTATAGGGATTCTGTTTCCCAATATATCATTGATATCCCTTTCTCTCATTGTCAAGTTAAGTTATGTTATTTGAACATTAAAAATATAATACTTAGTTAATACTCCTCTCATATCTGTATACAATATATTTATTTTATTTCGAGGTACGGTATATATTTGTACAATCATACTTATATCAAGATACGGTATCTATATGAGATGTCCTACAACAGATATTCAAATAAACATTTTCCTTATAAAGTCTAAAGCTGTTGCTTGTAGCTTATTTTAGGACCTATGTTCTAGTCATAGATAATGTGGCCAAAGTTTTGACAGATGAACCAAAGTTTTGCTGAGTGTATTTGATACTATAGAACAAACATGCATTCAAATTCAACCAACTCTTTGTTTTTGTGTGTGAAAATTTTCAAGTTTTGAACGCTTTCGGTTCTGAGAAGACAAAACTGAATGTGAACTGGTAATCCTGTATCAGCTATGTTGACATCTGCTTTCAGTTATGAGACCAGAGCCTTCATTTTAACGGATGGAATTGACTCTACCGCCCTCTTGCCCATTGGGCTGGCAATTGTGGCTCACTTTAACTGGATGATCTGGATTCTCAATTCTGTATCAAAATCTACATTTTTTGCCGCATATTCTGTAATACATTCTTATATTTCAACTTCCAAAGGACACTTCAATCGGTGATGAGTTCTAAATCATTCAAAGTTCAGATTCAAATTTCATTCAGAGCAGAAGTGACATAATTTAAGAGAAAAGGGTTCTGGATAATCTCATGCTGTAACAAGTATTCACTAGAATAATAGAAAGTAACATATGCATAAGCTTATGTCTTATAGGAAAATGTTAAGAGTAGCCCGGTGGTTTACTGTGCAGATTCTCCCCGATAAGCATAAAAGCATTGAAAGTTTATGTGGTTTCCATTATTGCACTTCATTGCCACATCATTTGTTATTCTTATCCGGATCAGCCGGCCTACAGTGCCTTTGGGCTATGTAACAATACTCATCTTATATGAGATGAAAGGTAGCATTTGCCATTCCCAATTGCAATCACAATTAAATAGGAGTTCAAATCCTCACTAAAAAGCTATAGAAAATCTTTTGACCAAAAAAAAAACTGCAGAAAATTTCAGAAGCAATTCTTACCACAATAAAAAAGGACGAAGGTCTTTTAAAAACAGTGATGAGAGAAGGAGGTGAAATTCATGCAGAATGTGTTGAACTGATAAAATTATGAAAGATACTGAACTATGGTTTTAGTTTTTAGAAATACTAAAGCTCTTAAATAATAAGTTTAATAATTATCTTAATTTTTAAAGAATAAAAATATGAGAAATGTTAATTTTTTTTAGAAACTAACAAATATCCCGTACATTGTATAGCCTTTTTTAAATTTAAATAGAAACTAAATAAATATAGATTAAAAAATAAAAATATTTAAAATTATAAAAAAATATGCATAATTTTTATTCAAATAGAATCTCAGAAAATATAAATTAAAAGAGAAATAATATTTAAAATTATTAAAATTATAAAAGAGATATGTATAATTAATTAAAAAAATAATTAAAATTTAAATTTAAAAAAAATTACACATGTTATTCTTAGAACAAGAATAACTTTAAGTCACTCTTAAAAAAATACTTTTATATATATATTATATATATATATATATATATATATATATATATATATATATATTAAAAAAGTAATTAAATTTTAAATTTAAAAAAAAATTACACATGTCATTCTTAGAACAAGAATAACTTTAAGTCACTCTTAAAAAATACAATATATATATATATATATATATATATGAGTGGATAATTCAATTTTTTTAATTATTTAAATACGAAACACAAAATAGAATTTCAAAAGTATTAATAAATGCATTGCGTATATGTTTTTTTAGTCTATTCTTTGTCCTTAAGTAATTATGAGAATTGTTAAGTCAACATTTTTAGGATGAATTATTTTTATCAAGATGATTTAAAATTATACATGAAATATTAAACGTTTTTTGCATTTTAAAAATATTGAATACATACTTTTTTTTTTAGAGATTCTCATTTCGATATATGGTAATCTTTGAAATAATCAAACACTTAAGTAGAAGTTTCTTCTAATAATATTATTTTTATATATATAAATTTTAAAATTAAATTCAAAATTACATGTTTAAAAAATTTAAATTTCTTCCACTCAGACTAATACATGTTGATAATACTTATCTATTTTTAATTTAATATTTAAGTAATAATAAAAGTTGGGTAGAACGATAAACAATTCATGCTCTTCTAGTTACGAGGATGGTTGTATGTATTATTAAGTCAACTTTTGCGTCACGTGAGACTAATTTTTTTTTCATGCTTTTAGGTGAAAGGTAATGAATGAAAAGAGAAGGAAACAAGAGAGAATTAAGAAATAGGATGCAAGGGATTAATTCCGTTTGTTTGGATGTTTAAGTAAAAGAAGGATAAGTAATTAATTCTCATACTCCTTATGTTATGTTTGGTATTAGCTTAAAAAATATGGGATTAAAACTTAGGTGTGTAAATTTAAGGTGTGAATGTTAAGGGCATAAAAAATTTCGATTATTTATGTTTTATTAACAAATAAAAAACATAGAAAGAAGTCCAATGAAGCTTTTTGTCCCATCATCCATTGTTGCATAACATGTATAGTTGTCAAAACGAGTTTGGATTAGGTTATTTTTAGATTGGGTCAGATTGAGTTATGTGAGTTTCAGGCTGACATTTTGTTAGTTTAGTCCGTCTTTTTGTAATGTAAACGGATTGGGTTAGCTCATCCTGTTGCGGGCTAGCCTATTTGGGTTATTTTTAATTTCATACTAGTATTTTGTTAGTCCAACCCGTTTATTTTGTCGGGCTATTCGAGACGGTCCATCGGACTTAACCCATTTTGAGGGCTCTAATAACCCGCCACTAATCATTTCTCTACGACAACCTCCCAATCTAATCCATCTCCTTCTTCGACAATTTGATGCCACCATATTTTGACATTTTAATTTTGAAACAGTGCTTTTTTCAATTTTTGATTGGGCTTGTGCAAAAACTTTCAAATCTTTTGGAAGTTGAAAAGATGAACCATGGAGTTTGAAAGAAATCCTACTACTCCACTTCTGCATCAGAAGCCAGTGTTGATGACGTCAATAGGTCGAGATCTTGAACGAACACGGTAGTGGCGGAGCACGAAAGGACAACAACATGGATGAAGGCCAAGGTCTTTGAAGATGCTCAGTGTCTATGCCGAGAGAGAGAGAGAGAGAGAGATTTAGAAATAGAGACATAGGGAGATGAAAAAAGTCTAGAAAATGTTTATATATATTCTCTAAATAATCAGTGTGCATGTATAAGAGGGATTTCTTATTTATACAAGAAGAAGTCTATATAAAAAAGAAAATATAATTAAATATAATCAAAATAGTATCACTTATTATGTACAAATTCAATCCCTAAATAACACAAAATTAAGGCTAATTTAATCCTAAGATATGTTTGAGATATTCTAACACTCACCCTCAAGCTAAAGTAGTTTTAGTTTGTAACAGTTAAACACTCTAAAAGAAAATGAACCATTATTACATAATCAAAGTATGATAATGTTTGACAACTGCTTCTGAGATGGAGACGGGGCCAGACGGAGATGAGGCCAATGCATTTGGGACAGAGACAATGGTCAAATTATATAAAGTCGAGCTGGAACGAAGCCAATCTATGGAAAGAAAGGCTGGACTAGGCGAAACTGATCGGAAAGACTATATCAGGCAAAACTGGTTAGGAGTATTGTGGAGAAGCGCAACGAATGAGTGCAGCAGAGACAAAGCCAACTACAAACAAGAGAGAGAAAGTGACGGTAGAGAGATACAGAGAGGATGCAGGAAAGAGAATACGATAAGAAAGGTGACTAATCAGAGTTCTAGATTTTTGGGAATTAGGTAGCATAATAGTGACGGGACAAGTCACGGATGATAGTACCTCTCTGATACAATGTTAGAAACTGAAAAATAGGGACACATGAAAAATCTGGAGAAGGTTTTTGAGTGGCTGACAATTGCTTCTGAGATAGAGACGAGATTAGTGCATTTGGGACGGAGATAAGGGCCAAACTATATAAAATCAAGCTGGAACAGAGCCAATTTGCAGAAAAGAGAGGCTGAATCAACGATAACTGATCAGAGAGGCTGGATCAGACAAAACTGATCAGAAGCATGGCAAAGGAATGCAACAGAGAAGTGCAACGGAGATGAAGCCAACTACAAACAGGAGAGAAAAGTGATAGCAGAGATGTGAATGCTTATGTCATGAAGCATATCAAATAAGTTTTTGATGATAACAAAGCCAAGAGAAAAAGACCAAGATCAAAAGAAAAGTTCAAGATCAAAGGAAAAGATCAAGACCAAGAAAAGAATACCAAGATCAAAAGAAAATATCAAGATCAAGAAAAGAAGACCAAGATCAAAAGAAAAGACCAAGATCAAGAGAAGAAGACCAAGATCAAAAGAGGTATATTAGATATAGGTCTTAGATCATCAATGTGAAATGCTCTCAAGGTATCTCAATTATATTCAAATGGTTTTTCAAAGATCTCATAAATCAATATTGTTTTCAAAAGTTCATATTTCAAAGAAATGTTGATTTCAATCTTGGATTATGGTAATCTTTTATAAATCTTGTTTTGTCCAAGTACCCAAATGATAAAAATGGCCTAGAGACTTAATTGGGATTGAAAAATGTGTTCAAAGTGGCAAGTAATCGATTACACACTCTTGGTAATCGATTACCAGCAAGTCAGAGGACTTGTAATCGATTACAGAATCAATGTAATCGATTACCATGTTCCCAGAAATCCAAGAACACGACCAAAAAGGCCATGTAATCGATTACATCAATATTGTAATCGATTACCAGAAAGTCAGAGAACGTGTAATCGATTACACAAGTCATGTAATCGATTACCACAATCCCAGAAAGCTAAGAACACGTTCTCTCAGCCATGTAATCGATTACAAGGAGCATGTAATCGATTACCAGTATTCTGACAATGCTTAACGGCTATATTTGGTACATTTAATTATACTCATTAAAGCCCCCAACGGCTCTTTTGTTCCAACAACTTATAAATACTCATCTTGGGGCATCATTTGAGGTTGAACAACACTTGAGAAACATCTATCAATTGCCTTAATCCGAGATTCATCCTTAAATCACTTTTGCTCTGTTTTTGTATATATTGTGAGATATTCTTGAAGAGAATTATAGGGCTTCAATTTGTGTAATCTACTCTTGTGAGAGTTTTCATATTGTAAACACTTTGATTCTTTGTAGAAAGGGTGAGGTATCCCTCTAGAGAAAAGAGAGTGAGGTATCTCTCAAAGATTGTAAAGGGTGAGGTATCCCTTGTTGAAGGTGAGGCATCCTTTAAGGATTGTAAAGGGGGTGAGGTATCCCTCTAGTGGAAAGGGTGAGGTATCACTGGTTTGAGGCTCAAGCTCAAGGGTGAGGCATCCCAAGGAGTTGAGTGCTCTTTTGTGTAAAGGTTTTCAAGCACCCGTTCAAGCTTGAAGTTTAGTGGAAAATCTCGAGTGGTTTGCTTGAGGACTGGACGTAGGTCACAAGTGGATTGGTGGCTGAACCAGGATAAATCTTGTGTTTGTTCCTCTCAACTCTATCTCTTTACTTTGTGCTTTAATTATATTTGCTTGAGTTGAGTTTGTTATTTAGCTTTGCTTGAATACTTTCAATCTTGGCTTGTTTATTTATGAGTGAAGTATTCAATCTCATTTATCCATTCACCTCAATCATCCAATAGCTTCAACGAAAATTGTTTATCAAACGATTTGCGAAAGATTTGCGAAAATATTTTACATACTCAATTCACCCCCCTCTTGAGTATTGAGGCCACTTGGTAACAAGTGGTATCAGAGCTAGGCTCTTGTGTAAAGGGCTTAGCAGCTTCAAGAGAAAGTGATGGTCTCTTCAAATGATATTTATGAAAGTTCTTCTCTTTATAGACCTCCCTTTTTCAATGGGGATGAGTATGCTTATTGGAAAGAAAGAATGAAAATTTTTATTGAAGCTATTGACTTGGATGTGTGGGATGCTGTTGAAAATGGTCCCTTTGTACCCACACAAGTTGTAAATGGTGTAAGAATTAATACACCAAGAAGTGAATGGATGGATGATGATAAAAAGAAGGTCCAATATAATTTGAGAGCCAAAAACATCATTACCACTGCTTTGGGGTATGATGAGTTTTTTAGAGTCTCAAATTGTAAATCCGCCCAAGAAATGTGGGACACCTTACAAGTAACTCATGAAGGTACTAGTGAAGTGAAAAGATCAAGGATAAATACTCTCACTCATGAGTATGAACTTTTTAGAATGAACCAAGGTGAAAGCATTCAAGAAATGCAAAAATGTTTCACACATATTATAAATCATCTTGCTTCATTGGGAAAGACTTTTCCTAATGAAGATCTTATTAACAAAGTGTTGAGATGTTTGAGCAGGAATTGGCAACCTAAAGTGACGGCTATTTCAGAATCAAGAAAACTAGCAACTATGACCTTAGCCACACTTTTTGGAAAGCTTCAAGAGCATGAGTTGGAGCTTAATAGACTCAATCAAAATGAGGAGTAAGATAAGAAGAAAAAGGGAACTGCTCTCAAGACCACCTCCTCTTTGATCAATGATGATCATGATGATGATGGAAATGGCTTGGATATTAGTGAAGAGAATCTTGGCCTACTAGTAAAGAAGTTTGGAAAATTCTTCAAAAAGAATGGAGCCCAAGGAAGATCTCCCTTTCCCTCAAAGAATGTCTATCACAAAGGGGAAGGAACCTCAAACACTCCTAAATGCTATGAATGTGGAGAATTGGGACACATGAAGATGGAGTGCCCAATCTATCAAAGGAAAGTGGAGAAGTATGAAAAGAGGTACTTAAAGGAAAAGAAAGAAAGAAGAGCCTACATAGCTTGGGATGATAATAACATGGATTCAACCGATAGTTCGGACAATGAGGAAGCCAATCTATGTTTCATGGCTAGAGGAGAAGAGGAAGATAAAGACGACATTGAGGTAACATCCTCAAATTTTGAATCAAATTCTTCTCCTTCATATGATGAATTGCAAGATGCATTTGAAGAATTGCATAATGAATCTATGAGACTTGCAAAACTTGTTTCATCATCCAAGAAAACAATTTCCTCTTTTGAAAACAAAATCTCTATTTTAAACAAAGAAATTTAGGAACTTAAAATTGAAAATGAAACTCTTGGACTCATTGATGCAAATTCCTCATGCTTAACATGTTCTTTACTTGATAATGCATCTACATCCTTTTCTTGCTCATCATGTAAGACTTTTGAAAAGGAAATTGAAGATTTGAAAAATATTCTTTCAAAATTTACCCTTGGAAGAGATAATTTGAACATATTGCTTGGGAATAAAAAATGTGTGTTTCAAAAGGCTGGTTTAGGGTATAATCCCAAAAATCAACAAAAACTTTTCAAGAATTTCTTTGTTCCCTCAAGTTCATCAACAAGTCCTTTTATAAAGTGTTTTCATTGTGGCAAGAAAGGACATAGTGCATCAACTTGTAATGTGAGGAAGAATATCAATAACAAGATTGGAACTAAAATGGTTTGGGTTCCTAAAGGGACCTTACCTAACACTAACACACAAGGACCCAAGAAAATTTGGGTACCAAAAGCCAAAAATTGAAGTGTGTTGTAGGTGTGCTTGAAGGCCAAGAACGGACTTTGGAATATCAAAAGTGACTGCTTCAAGCACAAGATTAGAAATTACTCCAAGTTCTCCTCCTTGTCTCCAAGAAGCTTGGACTTGCAATCTATGGATAAGTGGAGACTTGTTCTATGCCTTAACTTGTTTTAAAATTGTGTTTCTCTAAGCTTTATATCATGAAAATATCTTTATATGCAATAATATGCTTGTTAAGTTCATCTCTTGTTTGAAATAGCATATTTGATATAAAACATCTTTGAACTTGGCATATTGGATCAATCATGCATCTAAACTCTTGTAACACAATTTTGATGCATAATTTTCTGCATAATGAACTCAATTGCTGCATAAGATGCATCTTTTCTGCACAATGCATGATTTTAAATGTATAATCTGTTTCTTTTGCTGCATAATGAGCTATTGTGATGCATAACATGCTACCTTGCTGTATAATCATGACATTTTTGCTGCATAGCATGATGGTTCTTGATCATATTTGAATCCAATACTGACTTGAGCGTTGGAGGTTCCCCTTTAGCTATTTTGCAGGTACCACATCATGCTAAAGATCCTCAAAAAGCTCAAAATCTTTATCATTGCATCAACATGATGTAATTCTTGGTAAAAGTAACAAATTTGCATGATTATGTGTTTTGGATCTCAATCTGGTTGGATTATATGCCTAAATGTTGTTTGAAATTGATTTGGAATGATTTGGAACAAATTTGAAAGGTTTAAAATTGATCTTTTTCTATTTAAAATGCAAAATCTGAGTTTTAGTGAACTGGTAATCGATTATAACACCTTTGTAATCGATTACAAAGGCTCTGCCAAGCGTTCAAAGCCAAGTCAGAAAGCAGGTAATCGATTACACCTCCAATGTAATCGATTACAACAATTCCAGAAGGCATGTAATCGATTACATCACATACGTAATCGATTACCAAGAATCCAGAACATGCGTAATCGATTACAAAGACATTGTAATCGATTACACAGGGTTTTAAAGGCAAAAATTCATAGGCTATACCTTTTTTTATCTGCCATCAAGCCTTTTCATGATGCTTTCCTTATGTTTAATCTTTATCTAACCCCATTTGCTCTTGTATATGACTCTGAATTCTATTGGCATAAATGATAATTATTATCTACGATTTCTTTCTCATATGCATTTGCTATTGGCATCACAAATTGTTGTGCTAAACCGTTCATACTCTGATATTGATCCTTGATTTGAAATGTTTATACAATGCTGAATGCTTATGTTGTTTTTGATAATGCCAACGGGGGAGAGATTAGTGAAATATGTTGCATGTGTACGGGGGAGCTTTGTACTTTTACATGAAAATCATTTATCCTATCTCATGCATACATTACGAGGGAGAGTTGCGCTTAATCTCTGATAGATAAATGAATGCAAATATTTCTCTATTTTCAATGCTTATTTTGTCATCATCAAAAAGGGGGAGAATGTGAATGCTTATGTCATGAAGCATATCAAATAAGTTTTTGATGATAACAAAGCCAAGAGAAAAAGACCAAGATCAAAAGAAAAGTTCAAGATCAAAGGAAAAGATCAAGACCAAGAAAAGAAGACCAAGATCAAAAGAAAATATCAAGATCAAGAAAAGAAGACCAAGATCAAAAGAAAAGACTAAGATCAAGAGAAGAAGACCAAGATCAAAAGAGGTATATTAGATATAGGTCTTAGATCATCAATGTGAAATGCTCTCAAGGTATCTCAATTATATTCAAATGATTTTTCAAAGATCTCATAAATCAATATTGTTTTCAAAAGTTCATATTTCAAATAAATGTTGATTTCAATCTTGGATTATGGTAATCTTTTATAAATCTTGTTTTGTCCAAGTACCCAAATGATAAAAATGGCCTAGAGACTTAATTGAGATTGAAAAATGTGTTCAAAGTGACAAGTAATCGATTACACACTCTTAGTAATCGACACAAGAAGTCGTAGGACTTGTAATCGACATAATCAATGTAATCGATTACCATGTTCCGTAAATCCAAGAACACGACCAAAAAGGCCATGTAATCGATTACATCAATATTGTAATCGATTAGTCGAGAATCGGTAATCGATTACACTAATCATGTAATCGATTACCACAATCCCAGAAAGCTAAGAACACGTTCTCTCAGCCATGTAATCGATTACAATGAGCATGTAATCGATTACCAGTATTTTGACAGTGCTTAACGGCTATATTTGGTACATTTAATGATGCCCATTAAAGCCCCCAACGACTCTTTTGTTCCAACAACTTATAAATACTCATCTTAGGGCATCATTTGAGGTTGAACAACACTTGAGAAATATCTATCAATTGCCTTAATCTGAGATTTATCCTTAAATCACTTTTGCTCTGTTTTTGTATATATTGTGAGATATTCTTGAAGAGAATTATAGGGCTTCAATTTGTGTAATCTACTCTTATGAGAGTTTTCATATTGTAAACACTTTGATTCTTTGTAGAAAGGGTGAGGTATCCCTCTAGCGAAAAGAGAGTGAGGTATCTCTCAAAGATTGTAAAGGGTGAGGTATCCCTTGTTGAAGGTGAGGCATCCTTCAAGGATTGTAAAGGGGGTGAGGTATCCCTCTAGTGGAAAGGGTGAGGTATCACTGGTTTGAGGCTCAAGCTCAAGGGTGAGGCATCCCAAGGAGTTGAGTGCTCTTTTGTGTAAAGGTTTTCAAGCACCCGTTCAAGCTTGAAGTTTAGTGGAAAATCTCGAGTGGTTTGCTTGAGAATTTGGACGTAGGTCACAAGTGGATTGGTGGGCCGAACCGGGATAAATCTTGTGTTTGTTCCTCAACTCTATCTCTTTACTTTGTGCTTTAATTATATTAGCTTGAGTTGAGTTTGTTATTTAGCTTTGCTTGAATACTTTCAATCTTGGCTTGTTTATTTATGAGTGAAGTATTCAATCTCATTTATCCATACACCTCAATCATCCAATAGTTTCAACGAAAATTGTTTATCAAACGATTTGCGAAAGATTTGCGAAAATATTTTACATACTCAATTCACCCCTCCTCTTGAGTATTGAGGCCACTTGGTAACAAGAGAGATAGAGAGAGAATGCCAAAAATAGAACATAACAGGAGAAATAACTAATCGGAGTTCCAGACTTTTGGAAACTAGGCATTAAAATATTGACAGGATAGGTCACAGAAGATGGTACATTTTTAATACCATGTTAGAAATAGAGAAATAGAAACATGAGAAAAGTCCAGAAAATATATTCTTTGAATAATTAGTGTGTACAAGAGAGTTTCCTATTTATACAAGAGAGAATCTATATAAAGAAGAAATATAATCAAATATAATCAAAATAATATATTTAATTATGTACAAATCAAATCCCTAAGATAAGATAAAATCAAGTATAATTTAATCTTTATATATGTTCTAAATATTCTTATAAAGATCAAGGATATGATCATGCTATATGTCTGTCGTAGCTAGTATAATGTGAAAAAAGATAGAGGGGAGAAAATTTACTTGTATAGAAAGGGGGTAACATTTACTCCTAGAGGAAATATTACTCTCATAAAAGTTCTTATTTCCTTTTTTATTGATAAACAAAACATACTATTTTTTTTAAAAAAATTTACTTCTTAAAATTTTCTTCCCCTCCTACCCTTAAGCCAAACATATCCTTATTTTATATTTTTGGTAGACCCCTTATTTTATTTAAAATAATCCATTTCCCTTCTTTATCTCCTAATTTAAGTGGGTAGAATATTAACTAGATTTGAGAAGAAAGTGGAAGAAATTGTATGAGTCATCTTTCTCTTCCAATTCCATTCTTTCCTAATTCCTATCCTTTTCCTTTATTGAAAATCTTCCAAACAAGGACATTAGTCACATTTCCCTTCGCTTCTCCCTTCTTACCACTTATATCAAAGCATAGCATAAGTTCCTTTCCATTCCTAAGAAATCTTAAGGGCGCACCCCTTACGTCAGCTTAGTTCATCCCCTAAGTACTAGTCCAATGTTTGAACTCAGCAATCAAGGCAGTGAACATATATCTTTAACCAATAGGTCAACCCTCTTAAGTTAGTTTTTTTGTAAATCAAATTTATAAATTCTAATGTGGTAGACTCATGTAATCAATTTTTCTTTAAAAAAATAATTTTGATTCACTATGAAAAAATTGAGTTTTATTTTTTTTATTTGACTTGAATGTAAAACTTTTTTTTCTACATTATTATCTAATTATATGTTCATAAAAAATCTAATAAGTATTATTATAATATCAATTTTAATTATGATAATAATTAATTGAAAAAGTTAAATTGTAATAATGATTAGATGAAAAAGTGAACTAAAATTAAACTCAAATTTTCTATATTAACATTTTTCAAAGTTACATTCTTCCAACACTATATCATCTAATAATATTAAAATTTCATCTAGTGTAATATTTTCAATAGTTGAGTCTTGATTTCAATTTTATTATATAATATTTGAAATTTAATCCAATGACACATATGATTATGTTATCTATATATTGTATATTTAGTTAATTAAGTATAGTATTTTGAGATAAAATAAATAAATAAATTACACTTATTTCTACAAAGTTTGGCAATATAACAATAAATCCCATTCTTCCTTCAAATATTACACTCTCTTTCATTTGATTCTGTTGATTAACCAAGATGAAGGAATATATTGGGAAAAATATGCTTACTAACCCCAGTTACTTTATCAAAATGCATAATTTGAAGAAAAATAAGAAGATGATGATGATGATGGTTTGAGCCTGTCACCACCTATCACACACGCAAAATCCCACCCTCTTTCTAATCTCACCTCAAAATTCTAGCAATTTCTCAAACACAACCAGGACCACAAACACTATAGCACAAGCAAACTCCTAAATAGAAGACAAACTCACACCCCTGGCTACAAAAATGCATCATGCGCACTGAATCCAGCAAACAACAAACAAACCTCTAATCTCAAGACTTATTAAAAGCCTTCAAACATCCCCGCCAAAATACAAAGAAGCCACCATGCTAAATTTCTCTCAAATCATAGCACATAGCAATTAAAAGGAAACGCGAACCCTGCTAGTAAAATGGGAATGAATGGAATATGATAGGAACTTGCATTATCAATTTATCATAATTGAAGACTATAGCAAAATTAAACCTTTATCTACATTGCAAAATTGTTCTTTGAGCATCATGATTTACACCAAATTATCTTAGGGGTAATATACCCTTTCGGATTTACTGTTCTTTCAGTATTTAGTCTGAGTTGAAAATTATTAGCTCATAATGTTTTCCAAGCTTTAGATCTTTAAAGCTGCTCCAAGCGTGTTAGGATAGTGGAGTCAAATTAAGTGCTCTGTAGGTTCTCTGCATAAGCAACTTAATAAGTCGAAACACATGCTTGTGCCCATGCCAATAGCCAACCGAAACTGCAGAAGACAGTGGTGCCATAGTGAGTGTCTCGAACACAGGTAGAGAAGACATGCCAAAAATAAAATTTAAAACTATGTTTGGATTAAGTGAGATATATTCATCCCATTCTATAAAAAAAACTCCTAATTTTCTTCCTCTCCCAATTTAGGAGTATGGGATGAAATCATCTAATTTTTTATTATTGCTAAATCCACTGAGAAAATAGTTGAGGTGTTTCACAACATAGGCAAGAGCACAATAGATTTGGTCAAACAAAATAAGAATGTTGATGTTGAGGATTTAATATGGGCACAATTAGAGGACATAGTCATTGAACCATATCTTTTGCCCGATATATACATGCACCTTGTTCAACATTCTGATGCTATGAAAGCTTTTAACCGAATTTCAGTTCACAAACGCGAGGAAATGTTACCTCATATTTTGTCAGGCTACCTACCTAGCTTTTAGGCTCTTGACTTTCATGGTAATATGCACCTATTGTCTTCATTTATTTCTTACTCTCTTTGTCATTTAGAACTAGTTTTGAATATCCTATTTGTTTGGTGTAATAAAATCTTGAACGTGTTCTATGCTATGGTTTTGCATATTATGTAGAGACATCAAAGTACGCTATTTTCATATGCTATGGAGACTACATAACATTCTCATTTTATTAATTCTACTTCACTTGGCATTGTATTTCCTATTGGATTAGAAAATTGACGATGTAGCTTCTTTTTGTAAGATTTTTATGTTGGTGTTGCTTCTCTTGTCTTATTATATGTCTTTTAACTTATAATTTGAAATGTTATCTTTTCGAAAAATAGACTATTAGTATTGTTGTATGCTTTGAGTCTGGATTAGATTGAATGATAATTTTATTAGTGTAATTACAAATGTTATCAAGTTTAGTTGTGGTTATGAAGTAGTAAAGTTCATTTAGAAGTGAACTTAATTTTTGTATAATGATTGATCTAACTTCTTTAAAATTTACTACATGTAAATCTGCATATAAGACTCGATCCTTATGTTAAAAAAAAAATTAGTTGGTATCACAATTTTATTACTAAAAAAATTTATAACTTTGTTGTCTCACTGATATAGTGCCACACAACTACATGACAAAAAAAATCACTAATCCATGAGCTAGTACGTCAAATAATGGTAGAAATCAAGAGATGTGCTTAACATATGACTTGTGACAAAGAAGTACCACTACATTCTTTTTTAATACGAAGTTGTGATACTAGTCATAGTCCATTATATGTATGTAGGTAGTTCAAGCCAAATTTTGTTTACAAATAATTTCAAATCATGCAACTTGGTAACGCAAGATTGAAATTGATATTCAAGTAATTCGGATTGAAATAACTAAAAATATGAGATTAGAAAAAATCAACAAAAAACAAGATGAAAAATTTAAGAAAAAAATATTATTTAATAAATATCATCATTAGATAATATGTGAAAATAATTAAAGTTTTTTTTTGAGTTAGACATAATTAAATTTTTGTGTGTTTGAAATAAGGGTAATATAAGAATAATAAAGTTATAACTCTTACCATTCAATCTATTTCCCAAACAATGGAATTGTAAATTTATTCTATTCTATCTTATTCCATTTCATCTCATTCCATTCATTCTACCTGTTATTAGATATCAGGAAAACTTCAAAAAAACTCCTTGTACTATATATGTTGTGCACTTTTGTCATGTTACTTAAAAAATATGCAAAATGGACTTGTTACTTTGTGTTTTGTGCAAAGAACTACAAAATCGTAACAGACGTTAGTTATTGAATGAAAACGTGCACGTGCAACGCATGTGCACGTCTCAATTTTTGAGTGCTAAACGCGATCTTCACCTTCCTTCTAAAACTCCATAACTGAATTTCTTGAACAAGGAGACAAACAAAGCTTGAGACAAGCTTGTGTGCGGTCTTCTTCAACGCATAAGCAAGGAGACAAGGTCCTTCTTCTTCCTCGCGATGCTGCAACGTAGGGTTTTGATTGCAGTTGTTGAAACAACTACCAATCTTGTCGAATTTCACGTGAAATAAACCGATAATAATAACAGAAGAAGCCCACGATGGTTCAACCCGAGAGAGGCAGATCTGCCATTTAATGGCTAATAGCCAACCTCCACAATAGTGCGAAATCCATTCAAACCCCAACTTTTGTAATTGAATCAAATCTTGAAATTTCAAGCCCCAAATCCTAGGATTTTTCAAGTCCTAAATCCTAAGATTTTTCAAGCCCTAAATCCTGAAATAATTTGTAGGAAATGAGTGAATTGGGAAATTAGTGTAAGGATTAGGGGCGAAATTAGGGTAGAGGGAATAGGGAAATTCAGAAAGAAAAAGAATCATCTCCAAATTTCCCTCATTAGAAATTGGACCATGTTTGTCTAAATACACTTGAGACATGCACATGCATTGCGCATACACAATTTCTATCCAAAAACTAACATATGCTACTATTTTATAGTATTCTGCACAAATCACAAAGTAACAGGTCCATTTTACACATTTTTAAAGTAGCATGACTAAAATACACATAACATATAATACAATGGTTTTTTTTAAGTTTTCCCTTAAATACCTAAACATAGTCTAAGTATACAAATGGGTGAGAAAGAAAACATTTTGATTGTTAAATGTTGCTGAGTTATTATTTCTTACCATGAAGTACCTAATTAGGAAAGCATAAATGGATGCTTCTATAACAAAGCTCTTATGCATTACAATGCTCTAAATTCCACTCACTAGGCTACAGATTGCAACCTGTCCCATCCAATGAGATCTAAGTCAAAGATGAAAGAAGGAGGAGATGATGCTTTTAGTTCTCTTTCCTTCAAAATCAACTATCTCTCTATCTTGCATTGATTTTTCTACTAACTTTTTCTTTTACTTCTGCTTGTTCCTAGGTTATTATTATGAGTAACTCCATTTGCTTGCATTGTTGGTAAATCTTTGAGTTATATAAAGCAGACCACCAAAATGGTTAAATCTTTGAGTGCCTATTTAAGGAGTACAAGCAATTTCCACGATTCCATTGATGAAAGTAGACCTCCAAAATTAGGTATTTTAAGTTTATTCTTGTTCAATTTTTAGCCCTCGCTTGCCACTATTAAATTGGCAGGGACCATTAAAATGATTTGGAATTAAGAAAAAAAAATGGGAACCCTTTTTGCTTTAAATCATTTCACCATTTTGGGTTCTTTCTATTCAGATTCTTTTTTCGTTACAAGCAAAGCTCCAACTAGAGTTTAAAATTGGGGATGGCAAAAACGAATAACTAAGGTTGAAAATGTTCCCTTTCCCCCCAACCCTTTTGAACATTGTAGTGGTGGAGAGTGCAAAATAGTAGCTGTAAAATGAATAATTGAGGAACCCACCAAGAACAAACTAAAGGATGTTGAACGAAATGATTGATGGGTTTCCAGCTTCACATAAATCTCAAGGAATTAATCCGATGAGTTTGTTTGTGATAACGCTCAGGATCTTGAGTTTTCACAACATAAGTTACCCACACTTCATGTTGTAAATGACACATACCAACCATTAGTCTGTTTTCATGTTTAACCTACGCCTAAAACTAAGGGTGTAAATTTGTTTGGATAACCCGACCAACCCGAATTGAACCAATTAGATTGGTTTAGTTTAGTTCGATTATGTTGATTGGTTCGGACAAAATCTGAATCAAATGAAGTTTAATTGGTTTGGTTCTCTGTTGTTCCTGTTTTTGAATCTTTTGATTTTTATCTCCCTTCACCCATCTACTCTGCGCATTGCGTCTGCGCCTCAGCCTCAACCTTTATTTTGAACCTTGCTTGCTCCCTAACGTCGCTTTCTCCCTGCTTGTTGCTCGTTGCTCGCCATTCATCGCTCGACACCGCTCGACACTCAATGCTAGCCACTCGGTATGTCTCCTATCTCCTGAAGTATAATATAGATCTGACCAATAAGAGTATTGTCCAATAGATCTGACATTCATCCCATAGTCTTCTAATTTAGGTCTTCTATCTGGTTTCAATATTGCTTCTCTATTCTATAATTTCATTTATCTGATTTCTATCGTTTCAATGTTGCGTTACTGCTTCTCTATTTTGCTGATTTTTGTGTAAAAAAAATAGGCAACCCGATCACCTGAACCAAATCAATCTGTAAATGTTCAGTTTAGTTCAGATTTGACTATCAAAAAATAAGAAAATCAAACTAGAATAAACTAATTAATTTTAATTGGTTCGAAATTATTTTCCCCTAAGAACCGAACCAAACTGACCTTATTACACATCTACCTAAAACTGCAGTGAATACTAATACTCTATTGACTACAACGAATATTGTAAAATGACTCAACTTTGCAACCCATTTCACCAAGCAAAAGATCACCACACTCCTTGAGAACAAATAGCTATGTAAAATGACTAGGCTTTTATCCAAAACTCAACATTTTACAGTACATTAAAAGAGACCTCGAGGGACACCCATTATAAGCGTAACCCCTGATATTGAGGCTCCATAAAAATGAATTTTTTAACACGATATTGGTGTAAGGAGTTTTGGGAAGAAGGGTTATCTTGTGTAATGGTTTGAGTTTTAGAGTAAAAGTGAAGGTGCCATCATGAATCACGAAGGAGAACCGCAACACAAACCAGAGTTGCACTCAGAACTTCGTCGAAAGTTGGCCTGTTTATAATTTAATATTCTATTTTTTTATTTTAGTTTTTCTTTTTTCATTTTAGAAATTCAAAAAAGTATAAAATCAAAATTTAATGAATAATTTAATAAATGGTCTAGATTTAATATAAATGAAAGTCTTATATTTTGCCATTGTTAAGAGTCACACATCGCCTCTTTAATTTTTCGGGTGCAGTTTATATATATGTTGGGTCACACCACTTAATGACAATTGGTTTTAAGTTGGAATCCCACATAGTTTCAGAGCCAAGATCTCATCTCTATCTTCTATTCCGCAGGGTCGCTTGTCCAGGCATCTGTGGAGGAGGGTGTTAGAGTCTCACATCGTCTGTCTCAATCTTTTGGGTGCTATTGTTGGATCACTCTATTTGGTACAAATTAGTTTTAAGTTAGAATCTCATATGGTATTAGAGTCAAGATCTCATTTTTCTCGCATATTTCGCTAGGCTTGGAGAGAGGTGTTAAGAGCCTCAATGTTTTAGGTATGATTTATATATATGTTATGTCACTTTACTTAATGTCAATTAATTTTAAATAAAAATTTTACAATTATGTGATTTTTCATTAATGACTTAAAAGTAACATAACGAAACTATCTATTGAAATAATAATTAAAATTTAAAAACGAATTAAGACAATTTTAAAATTTATGATAACACTTTGCAAAAGAATTGAAATTTAAGGGAAATAAAAGCACTTTTCTCTTATTTAAAACTCAAAACTCTTTTTTCAAGTTTGAATATTGGGTCTGTGGGCCCTGCAACCATTCTTTCCTTTGCCCTGGCGCTGGATAGTCCATAACGGCTATCCCGGCCAACATAAGTACATATAGTCTTAAGTAGCCGTTGCCAACGCAACGCTTCACCTTCTCTTTCTCATTTTCAAATTGCACAATACAATACCCCCAAAGTGTAAAAGGCCAAAGAAGAAAGCGAGCGAAAATTAAAACCAAAAAGAGATCTTTTTTTCTCAGATTCTCCGATCTTCTGCGTTTCCCTCACTCAGAAGTAAGCTCTCACCTTTTTTTTTTATGTAACTAATGTTCCTGTCGAAAACGAGACGAGGATCGTTTTTGTTTTTAATAATCATACGCTAATTAGGGCTTTTTATAATTTTCCTTTTTGCGTTTTGATTCATTTGATGTTTGCAGAGGTAGAAAATGATGCCAGTGACACCAGATCAGACTAAGAAAGTTGGATTGGGGATGACAGCATCTCCTTCTCCGTTTCTGACACCTCGCCCAGAACGGCGACGTCCCGATTCAAGAGGTTCCGATTGGAACTTTAACCGTCACGACAAGGATAAAGAGACTAATGTGCAAGTTCTGCTTCGATGCAGGTCATTTTTCTTCTTCTTATTTTTGAATTTTACTTCATGCATTATCTGACAGCATTACTCTATACTTCTATTCTACAGCATGAGCTATGCTATAACGAGTGTGTTTTTGTGTTGTGTGTGGAATTGTTGCTAACGAGCTTATGTGTTATTTTTCTGATCTAAAATTTGGAGATTTGTGTGTTGTGTGTGGGATATGTCAAATTTTAGGATTGTGGAATTACAAATTTGTATGTTCAGAATTGCTTGAAAATGAATTTGATCATACAAGTCATCAATTTTTGGAAAGATTAGGGTTAAATCTGGAGTTGATTGTTAAGCTATACCTGGACTTCTTCAAAATAAAACAAAATAAACCATCATTTTAATAAATAAAAAAATTAATTATTGTGAGTTGATTGTGAGTTAATTAAAGATTTAATGATTTTTTTTTATCACTTTTGTTAATATCAGGCCATTAAGTGTGGGATATGTGAAATTTTAGGTTGTGGAATTACAAATTTGTATGTTCAGAATTGCTTGAAATTGAATTTGATCATACAAGTCATCAATTTTTGGAAAGATTAGGGTTAAATCTGGAGTTGATTGTTAAGCTATACCTGGACTTCTTCAAAATAAACCATCATTTTAATAATAAAAAATTAATTATTGTGAGTTGATTGTGAGTTAATTAAAGCTTTAATGATTTTTTTTTATCACTTTTGTTAATGTCAGGCCATTAAGCGATGATGAACAAAGGTTGAACGTTCCCAAGGTGGTGTCGTGTAATGAAAATAAAAGGGAAGTCACTGTTATGCAGACTCTAGCTAACAAGCAAGTAGATAGAGTTTTCACCTTTGACAAGGTTCTAGTTGTTTCTACCCCCCTTTTTTATCTTACTATGATCGTTTGCAAGTAATATATAATATCTTGTAATCTTTAGTTAACATTTTTTTGAATCCATTTCGTAAGGTTTTTGGACCTAAAGCACAGCAAAGATCAATATACGATCAAGCCATTGCCCCAATTGTCAATGAAGTTCTTGATGGTTTCAACTGCACTGTCTTTGCTTATGGCCAGACAGGAACTGGTAAAACTTATACAATGGAGGGTGGGATGAGAAATAAGGTATACATTTTGTCACTCAACCCACATTTTATTCCACTCATTATAGCAGTATATATCTTCTGATCACAGAAAGTATGTCAAATACCATGATACAGGGTGGTGATTTACCTGCCGAGGCTGGTGTTATTCCAAGAGCAGTTCGTCAAATTTTTGATATTTTGGAAGCACAAAATGCTGACTATAGCATGAAAGTGACATTCCTTGAGCTTTATAACGAAGAAATAACTGATTTATTGTCCCCTGAAGACAATTCTAGGCCTATAGAAGAAAAACAGAAGAAACCTATAAACCTAATGGAAGACGGAAAGGGTAGTGTGTTCGTGAGAGGCCTTGAAGAAGAATCAGTATACAGTGTAAATGAAATTTATACTCTGTTGGAACGAGGAGCATCAAAAAGGCGCACTGCAGATACATTGCTTAACAAGAGAAGCAGGTAGGTTTCCTTTTACTAGTTGTTGAAATTCATGATAAAAGAAGCTATGTTTTACTTAATGAATGTTATTTTGGTGCAGCCGTTCGCATTCAGTCTTCACCATTACTATCTATGTGAAAGAAACAGTAATTGGTGATGAGGAGTTAATAAAATGTGGCAAGCTTAATCTTGTTGATTTGGCAGGATCAGAAAATATATTGCGTTCAGGAGCACGTGAGGTAAAGCAAAATTTCCATTTGACTCAATTTTTGGTAATTGATTGTGCATGGTAATTTGTCATTTGGCCAGAAAAATAAATTACACTGTAATCAAATAGCAAACTACTGATATATCTAGTTAAATTGAATATACAATTCAATTACTTTAACTTTTAAATGATTCCGACGGAGATTAATTCAGAGCAATCTGATGGTAGAAAGAGACATAATATATGGTTAATGTTTGTTGTAGTTGTAAAGTTAGCAGTGTTAGTTACAGTTTTCCAGCTGTAACGTTTTTCTCCCGAATTTTCATGAAGCTCTTTCTTTCTTTCTTTCCTTTTTTTTCCTGTGGATTGTTATATAAGACTTGGGTTGAATATTTTGGACTTGCATTAAGTTTGCAACAATGTTTTAATATTAGGTATGCATTAACAATCAAAATATAATCACGCTGACTAATAAAATTACAGGGCCGTGCTAGAGAAGCAGGCGAGATAAACAAGAGCTTACTCACCCTAGGACGTGTCATAAATGCGCTTGTGGAACATTCTGCTCATGTGCCTTACAGGTTCATTGTAACATCATGTTCAAGTATCATCGTCAATTTAGAATTTGAAAGACATGTACCTCAATATGCGTGCCACTTGGTTGTCTGTTGTTTCAGAGACAGTAAGCTTACAAGGATTTTGCGAGACTCCTTAGGAGGGAAAACAAAAACATGCATAATTGCTACTATTTCCCCATCTTCTTATTGTTTGGAAGAAACACTAAGTACACTAGATTATGCTAGTCGTGCAAAAAACATAAAGAATAGGCCTGAGGTCAGTTACCACTGCTATTGCCCCTTAAAAATGTTCTAAATGCAGCTTTAAGCGTTGTGGTGACAAAAGCTCTGTGGTTTTAATAGGCAAACCAAAAAGTTTCAAAGGCTGTTTTGTTGAAGGACTTGTACATGGAAATTGAGAGAATGAAAGAAGGTACATTCACCATTATTTTCTCAAGTTTTGGAATGTAGGGAAGATCTTGTATCACATCTTTGTCTATATGAATATTGAATGCAGATGTTCGAGCAGCAAGGGAAAAGAATGGTGTATATATTTCTCATGAAAGATTTGCCAAGGAAGAAGCTGAAAAGAAGGTCATATATTTGTTTTCCATATCTACAAAATTTAACAATAATACTAATATTACTACATAATGTAACAATAATACTAATAGGAATTCTGCTAAGGATCATTCCACATCATCCAGGGAAAGCACAATCTCTGTTTCATATTTTTCAGTTAATTGGGCTGATAATCGGGCAACATTGAGTTTGCTTGTATCTTTTTCTGACGAGATCAAGCATGTCTATACTGAAGTTTCTGACTGAAATCTCCATGTTTAAATGCATGTTCTATATCTTTTATGATACTTATTTCAATTTCCATAGCCTAATTGTCTTATAACCTCTTCAGGCAAGGAATGAGAAGATAGAGCAATTAGAGAATGACCTCAATCTTAGTGAGAAAGTATTCCCTGAGTCTTCGATTGACATTTCTCCTGTTCTGTATGGGAACTTTGTCCATAAATTAATTTCTTCCTATTTATTTTGCAGCAAGTGGACAAGTTCCGTGAGCTCTATTTAACAGAACGAGAGCAGAAACTGGATTTGGAATGCGAGCTCAAGGATTGCAAGGTGTATAGAATGGAACTTTTTCCTCCATAATTTATCCTTTAAAAGTATCTTATCTCAGACTAAATTACTATTTTAGGTGAATTTGGAAAAAACCTGCAACGTCTTGCATGATCTCCAAGAGAATTACAGGCTAGTAGTTTCAATTTTGAAGGAGAAGGAATGCACCATTTCCAAGCTACTGAAATCAGGTAAATCAATTGATGATATGCTGGCAGATTTATGCTGTTTTTGTTCAATTCCCTATATGATTTGCTTTATTTTTATGTGTAAACAGAAAATGCCTTAATTGAGCGTGCAAAGGAAATGTGTACTGATCTGCAGAATGCATCAGATGATATTACTTTACTGTCCTCAAAGTTAGGTATGATTTTTTACTCTTGCATTTTGTGACCATAATTCTTTGCTCCGGATTTAAAGTACTTTCATAAGAAATCTGCTTCATGGGATGTGAAAATGAATGTGAGCATATCTCATCATGTGTTATTTTTAGAAACCGGATATGTTTCCGACAAGAACTATCAATAGATGCTATAGAAGTTGTGGCAGGATTTTTCCTTTCCAGATATTATTGCAAGATTTCAGCCGGAAAGTAGGTGAAAGAAAGTGATGTGTTAGACAGGGCACATCCTAAATGATCTAGGCTGTAGTTTGTTTTTCTTCTCTGAGGCTTTGTTATCCTTGCAGATCAGAAAGAAAGGATGGAGGCAGAAAATCAAAAAATAATCTTGAATTTTGGTTCTCTCCTAAATGAGAGCTTAGAAGACTTGCACATGACCATTATGGGTTCTATTTCTCAACAACAGAAACAACTTAGATGCATGGAAAATCATGTCTGCTCCCATCTTGCCAGTAAATGTGATGTAAGAAAAAAGAAAATCTTGTTTTAGTTACAGATTTATGTTTGCCATCTTGTGCACTCATTATTTGATTTATGATAACCTTTCTTCAGGCAGCACAAGCTCTAGAATCAAGGATAAAAAAAATGACAGAGATTTATACTTCAGGAGTAGGGACCCTGAAGGAGCTAGCTAATACATTGAATATGAAAGCTTCGTCTGATATGGAGCAGATACAATCTAAAGTTTCATCGCAGACATTGGCTGTTGAGAATGTAAGAAGTCAATAAATATTGGTTATTTTTCTTTGTTTTCAAGTTTCATCACAGACATTGGCTGGTTCAGAGAAACTAGAAATTAAAAAGATAATAATAATAATTCTATGCTCCTTTCTCAAGTTGATTATGCTGTGCCTCCTTACAGTTTATTGCCACTGCCGTTCTTGAGGCCAAAGATGTTATATGCAACATCCAGAATTCTCTTGATGAGCAAAAACAGCTGTTAGCATTCTCCATTCAACAACAAGAGGAAGTACGTTCCATTTGTAACTTTTCTTTGTTTCGGTTTGTTTTGTTTTTGCATAAAAATATTAGAGCAATAAATCGTGCAATTATATAAACTTCATGGATTAATTCAGGGATTACAGCAAAGTCTGACTTCAGCACGAGTGGTTTCAGAGGCAACTGTAAACTTCTTTAATGACATTCATTTGCGATCTTCTAGAGTCATGAAAATTCTTGAAGAAACTCAAAATGAGAGGTTCCACCAATTAGCTAATTTTGAGAAGAAGTTCAAGGTAAATAAATATTGATTGAGCTACTTATCCCCTGATCTCTTGATCAGACTCATGGTTGATTTTCTTCGTTTAACCTGAAACAGGAAGAGGTTGCAAGAGAGGAGGCGCAGGCCTTGGAGAAAATTGCAACAATTTTGGCAGCCTTGACATCTAAGAGAACTACCATGGTCAGTTGACTGCATTGTTCTTTTTTGTTTCATTTTCTCTTTGGTGTTGTATACTATTCATATTGTTAATTAAGCACAGCATCACTGACTTCTGAAAATTATGTATTAGGTCTCAGAGGCAGCAAGAAATCTGCAGGACACGAGTATGCAACAGTCTAAGAGATTGCAGCAAGAGATGCTCAACATGCAGCAAGTTTCAAAACATGCTACTAAGGAAGTTAATGAATATGTAGAGAACGCAAAAAGTCATTTCGTGGAACAGATATTCTCAGCAAGTGATATTAAAGCTACAGTGGAGAATTGCCTCCTGGAGTGGTGAGTTTTTCGTTTGTTCTGTTCTCTCTTCTTCTTCGTTCTCTCTCTTTATTTTTTAGTGTCTGTATGTGTACATGGTTAGGGGAAAATTAAGAGACAGAGTGCTTTTATATCCATTTTAAGTATAAAAGTCTTTAATATATGAAACATTTGCCACCCATAAGATTTTTTACACTTGATTATTTATTCTTCGTTTGAATGACTTTGTTAAAAATAGCAAATATCCATGCTCAACACATTTTGTTAGTTATTATTAACAAGCTTTTATGGCTTCAATTTGTCCTTGGCATTGCTTGTTGCTTATCTCAGAGGGAAAGAGTTTTATTTTTTTGCTATGTCTTTGTACATCCTATGCAGCTCGAAGACAGTGGACTGTTCCAGGCAGCAGTGGGAAAGCGCCCACTTGTGCTTCAACAATCTCCACAAGAGCAGTCTTGCAGAGATAGAATCTACAGTGAAGTAAGTTCTGCTAGTTAGTGTCATAGATTTAGTGTTGTTCTTAATGAGATAGAATCAACAGTGAAGTAAGTTCTAATGTTTTTAACTTAAATTGATGCTTAACAGGGAAAATATCTTGACCAATCATGCTCTGAATCAAGAATTTGTGTCTGCATCATTATCTATGGATTCAGATTATGATGCTGGAACCCGCAACCTGCTGGCAGATGTAAATGGTAATTTAAAGTTCAGTTTCCATTTTATTTGGTCTCTGTGTCTCTAATTTGACTGAGGGAAACAAACTTATACTTCCAGGTGCACTTATGCTGGACCATGAGAATAAGAAGGAAATTGATTCTATGACTAGGCGGTGGTTGGGGCAGCTTAATTCTGTACAAGAAAAGCACGGTGAAAGTATATCAAATATCCATGCCCAAGCAGAAAAACGCCTTGTTAAAGATTACTTGGTATATGGAATCTTCAATCTTTACTTTGTGGAGTTTTTGCATGAAATACACCTTTCGAATAGGAAAATAAAAGTGGATTTTTCTATAGATTGTTAAACAACCTCATAGTAAGACATTGAGGTTGTTAAACATTTGCCACCCCCACCCTATAAGACACTAGAAGAATCCTCTAACATATTTTTTGCACGACTCTTTTATTCTACTATCTTCTGAATTAGTCACAAGTTTTTAAAGCTTGTTATTTTCTTTATGAAAGGTTGACCAGAACACAAGTTCAACATCTCAGAAAAGAATCGTATCAGTCCCTAGCCCTGCATCCATTGAGGAGATGAGGACACAGATCACAGAAGACAACTCCACAGAGAACCGATCAAAATGGGTCCAAGCAGAAAGCAAAATCCTGCGTCTAGCAGCAGCATCTCCAAATCGAACTCCTTTTGCAGATGTGAACTGACTATAGTATGGTTAGACAGTTAGTTGGAGTATGGAACTATACGCCAGCACCCTCCACCCATGCTTATATATAGTTGGGGTAGTTGTATTCCCAGCTCATCAACTGATGAGCACCACTCCCTGGTATGATGTAAAATGATGCAATTTGCTCATCATCTAGAACCAATGATATTTAGGTAATGTGTGTTGCTTACTGTTCCTTTACCTTCCTCTAGAAGAATAAGCTGTAGCTAGATCAGATGCTGGAACTAGTGTACAAAATATAATTGAATTTTCCAAGTGCTTGAGGTGTGCTTCTGCACGCAAACTGTCTTTTCTAGAATCCTCAACACATTCGATCTTCTATTTTCGAAATCTGCTGTTCCCATATTTGACTACGTGTGAAGAAGTTTCACTACCTAGAACTCGGGATTTAGCCGGCGCCCGGCGGCTCAAGTGTCTTCTTGAGGAAGCAAAGCATAGTACTTGTTTTTAGATATCAAACTGTTTTACCAACCAATCAGGACACAAAGAATTGCGACCCATTTGATCAAATCCGTTTGTTACACACCAAATTGGTAAATAATTCACCGCAGTCCGCGTTGAATAGACCAAATTCTCCTCAGACATATAACTTTGCACTATTTTACACAAAAATAAACTTTCTGGCTTATCAGAAGTTGCTTGCCCTTTTCTTCATCAATTTTATACAAGAAACTGTATTGGAATATTCTGACCAAAAATAATGGAAGTTTTTCATGGAACTGTTGTACAAGTAGTCTATTATTAACTTGGTGATCACGGCTCGTTCACTCGGTGGCTCAACCATGCAAAACGCTGCAACCACACGGCTATGACCTAGTATTGAGCGTAAGGCGCAAGCCTCACGTGAACTAAAAAGTGAGATATTTTTGTCGCATATATATGTGTTACTTCATGTTTATATATAAGAGATAAAAAAGTTAAAAAGAGAGAATAAACGAGTTTCATTAAATTTATTTTTTAAAAAAATTATTTTTTTTAATTTTTTATTTCTTATATATAAATATAATATAATACATATATATGTATGTATGTATAAATATTTTCTAAAGGTAAATAATTTGGTTACTTTAATACCAAAAGAAGACAACCAGAAACTGCAATACGATCAGCAATTACGTAAGCATTAAGGGTATTTTCGTCATTACACTAAGTCAAAAAGTCCAACTTACTTTTATTATAATAGGTTGAACAAAATAGACTTTCCAAGTTTCCTTGAACAAAAACCAGTGTCCACGGACCACGTTCTTCTTTTTGACTTCATCTCCAGCTGCCTATAAATACTAGGGTGTCGGATTCAAGAGTTCCTCACACAGTCCCATCTCATATTCTTCATTATTACATTCACATACCCACATAAGATCCTTTTGTGCTAGGATTCAACTTGGTAGCCATGATCAAGAGACAGAGAGAAAACGAAGAAAAAGAGAGCATAGTTTTGGCAAATAGTCTGATGCTGCTCTCTCGTGCCCAACAAAGCAAGCCTCTGCAGAAAAGTTATGCTCCAAAGGAGTTTGAGTGCAAGACCTGTAACCGCAAGTTCTCATCGTTTCAAGCCCTCGGTGGCCACAGGGCTAGTCGTCACAAGAAGCCAAAACTTTATGGGGAAGAACTCAAATCAGAGGCCACAACTCTGACCTTGTGGAATAAACCCAAAATGCATGAGTGCTCCATTTGTGGTCAAGAATTCTCTCTCGGCCAGGCACTGGGAGGCCACATGAGAAGGCACAGAGCTGAAATTAATGAAGGGTTTTCTTCTTCTATAAACAAAGCTATTGCAAAAGCCCCAGTTCTGAAAAGATCCAACAGTAAGAGGGTTATGTGCTTGGACTTGAACTTGTCACCCTTGGAAAATGACTTGAAGTTATTGTTTGGAAACAAGGCACCTCAAGTTGATCTTTCTTTGTTCTGATCAACTTAATCCACCCCCACACAAGTATTCTTTCAATTTTTGTATGTAAATATTTATTGACTTATTGAATTTTTTGAATGGTTAATTAAATTTTGCTTTGCAGAATTTGTGAGTTGTAAGGGAAGAAGTTAGAAGTTTGAAATTTCAATTTTTTTTTTGGCATTTTAAGAAAAATAAAATTAAATAACACTCCAAGAATATCAGAGATAAATCAGCGTCCTATTTTCTTGTTTATTTGGTTATTGGTGAACATAAATATTGGATAATAATATCGAATACCGAAGTGATGTTTATGCAATATGCTTTACGTATCAGAGGCATCAAGAAATACCTTTTTGTTTGTATGCATGTATGATATTTGTCTTGGAGGTATTGTTTTGGAGAAATTTTCATTTAATCTAAGAATACTATACAACCTAAAACTTGACACAACATAATCATACACGCTCTTGAGAAATTGTCGTTGAGAGATTGAGAGTAGTATTGCAGCATTTTACATTTTTTTGGGCTGAGAAAGCTTTTATTTATCATGTGCGTCTCAGTTGTTGATTTTATTTATTTATTTGTTTGTTTTTATACTTTTGAGTTATTTAAGCAGAAGGGTAGGAAATGGGATAAGCCAAATAGAGGAACCTCTAACTTCATCGTTACATCCAAATCCTAAAAAGTTAAATCGTGCTAATTGAGTTTCTAGGGCTTATAAAATTTTCAGATTTTTTTTTTAACCTAGAACACAATTTATATAAGATTTCTTTTAAGATTATACCTTGGTTGGTGTTATATGATAAGTTATTAGGAATAGACTAGATGAAAGGTTTTAGATAGTCAATAACAATATTATCCAATTTATAACAAAAACAGTAGTTGCACTTATACAAATTTTTGTTAGAGTATATCTTTATTGTGAAAATAGATTATACAATAGTTATTAAAAAATTATTGAAAGGATCTTCTACTCTTAACAATGTCTAAAGAGTTAGTCTTACAAAAATGTTTGTCAAGATATCTTAATCAAAGACAAAAACAAAACAAAAAACCTTTTTCTAAAATTTTTAGCTCTCTTATAAAGATAGAATTTTATTCCTTGTCTTTATGATGCTAAGAAGGAAATTTTACAAGTGTATGAATTTTAGGAAGCTATAACATAGCTCTTGATACTTCTTTAACTCCTTTTTATGATAGTTTAATATCTGAATCGTTTTAATTATGTTGCCTTTGTAAAAATTACTAGTGAAACTTGAAAGTTTTTTAGGGTTATATTGGAAATGCAAGCACTTAGTTATGGGAAGAGATAATGGTGATTTAGTGTATGATGGCACACCTAAGTCTTAAAGACTTCGGCCAATACCAATTGAGGTAGAAGTTCTTTGGTTGAAACCTTGAAAAATTGCTTCAAAAATATGTGATTTTTTTTTTCATCTTTTCAAATATGTGATTTAATCATGTTCCAATATCACTTAAATCAATACAAGTTATTATAAAGTTATAGTTAATAGTAAGTACATAATTTATTTCTTTTATTTAAGTACACCTATTAAGTATTGCTCTAATTTAATCCTCCATAGCCTGCCAAAATAGAATCCATCGTCATCGATGATTCCTTCAGAGCAGTGCAGCACACTCAACGCGTGTAGCACATGTATCTTGAACAGGAGATATACTTTGTCTACATGTAAATTAAATTAATTAATATTTAAATAATTTTATAAATCTTTGTGTTACACAATTATTTTATATTAAAATTATCTTATATCACTTGTTGATTAATTTAGTTTACATAATTT
This sequence comes from Ormosia emarginata, assembly GCA_029884605.1. Classification (NCBI taxonomy): domain Eukaryota; kingdom Viridiplantae; phylum Streptophyta; class Magnoliopsida; order Fabales; family Fabaceae; genus Ormosia; species Ormosia emarginata. The sequence goes on from JAQQTP010000071.1 coordinate 11,495,218, forward strand.
ATGTGGATAAGATACACAAATATTTCTCCATGAACAGAAACCAAGTTATTCTCATATAAAAGTAGTACGTTATTACTAATTAAGTATCTACTATCAACAGAGGTTATTCCGAAGCTGCCTGCTCTTTTCTTCGAATTGCTTTCCATGTCTTCACCAAATATAAAATTTCAGTCCGCGCAAGAATTTCCTGAAACCATTCGAAGTTTCTAGGCAGATAGCGACTTCTAGTTCTGTTCAAGTAGTGGTGGTAGCCCATTATCTGCTCATCGCTGACGTCTCCTTCACTTGGTGTGGCCCATTCATTATAAAAGGAGGAATATTAATAACATATTATTTTAAATATTAGTTTTAATATTAATTTTATTATTAATCTATTTCATATATTTAAAAAATTATTAAAAAATATTAATAATATTTATTTTTAAATGAGACTAATTAATTCGATCCCTTGTAGACTAGTTCATTTGAAATGACCCATTTTAATTATTTTTAATTTTAAATTAATATTTTATTAATTTAACGCACTCATTTTATTAAATTATTCAAATCATTTTATGGAACTTAGTCTATTTTAATGGCCTGTGACCAAAATCTCATGAGCGTCTACGAAGCAAGAGAAGTGTCGTTATCACAGCAAGCCATAAAGTTAATTAGTCCAGCACAAAATCCAGTCAAAGTCAAAAGACCTTTGAGTCCTTCTCTATAAATGCCAATTCCAACGACTCAGAGGTCTCACACAACCAAACCAATTCCACTATCCCAACTCATCTCATATACTACAAGTCTAGATCATTCCGTGGTTTGTGCTAATCAATTGTTATCATCCATTTATATAGCCATGAAGAGACAGAGAGCAAACGAAGGAATAGAAAGCTTAGATATGGCAAATTCTTTAACCAAGCCTCATACTAGTCTATCCCCTGAAGTGTTTAAGTGCAAGACCTACAACCGCAAGTTCTCTTCATTTCTAGCGCTGGGAGGCCACAAGAGGCCAAAATTGGAGGGGGGAGAACTCAAAGAAGGGGCCAAATCACTGAGCTTGGAGCTGGGGATGGGAAGTGAACCCAAAATGCATGAGTGTTCCATTTGTGGTCAGGAATTCTCTCTGGGAGGCCGCATGAGAAGGCACAGAGCTGCCACCAACAAAGGGTTTTCTAATTCTTCCATAAACCAGGTTGTTGCAAAAGTTTCCGTCCTAAAGAGATCATGTAGTACCAGGGTTTTCTGCTTGGATCTCAATCTAACACCTCTGGAGAATGACTTGAAGTTATTATTGTTCGGCAAAATGGCACCTAAAGTTCAACTTTCTTCCTTCTGATCAAATTTAAGTTGTATTTTCTTTTTTTTTTCTCTCCCTTCACACAATATTCTTTCATTTTTTTTTATGTAAATGGTGGATTCTTTTTATTTATTTTGTTACTAGATGATAAGTGACTGTTTACTGAATTCGCATCATTGTTTACGAAATTAAAATTTGTTTTATAGCATTTTTGTTTTTGTTGCCAGGCGTAGCAATTGTGAGTTGAATACGAATAACTTAAATTAATCAGCTAAGCAAGTAAGATCTCAAGTGATTTCTTTGCTACCCTTGAATTTGAAAGGCATTTACCTTTTTTAGTTAGTTCAAGCACAATGAGATAAATTTTTACCTTAAATCTACATTATTAATAAGACTATCTAACTTGTAGATTTTATTACGAAGTCTCTCATATTTTTTTCTTTTTATAATAATCTTATGAGTTCTTTTAATAATTTTGAAAAGTTAATCTTATTTTCATTATAAAGCAGTCTTGTTCATTTTCATCACCTGAAACTTCATGTCTGAACTTCAGTTTCTGTCTGGATGCTAATCAAATTTTTTGGTCATTTTTTTAAAATTCAATTCATACATCTCATATTGTTCCAATGTTCCAATGTTAAGTAATTGGCTTCTTGAATCTTGTTCTTTGTTACCCATGAAATGCCCTAAGAATCATAAATACAAAATGACCCTAAATGTAATGCATAGGCTTGTTTTCATTTTCAATTACTAGACCAAAAGATTGGTTAGGAAGTCAAAACTAACTCTTGGTTGGCAATAACACCACCGTGAGGGTTGAGCCATTGTTTCCACTCCACCCCACAAGCATTACCCTGACAATTAAAAAAAGAAAAGAAAAGAAAAACTCAAATCAAAACTAATTCTAAAAAAATAAAAAAACTATCGTTTAAAAATTATTGTTTGGTTGTCGATTTGACATTTGTCTCCACTTGAGTTAGAGGAAGAGTTTGTTGTGTGAGTCCACCACCAAGTGAGTCTCATGCCATAAAGTAAAACAAAAAAAAAAAAGAATAAATGTGTGTGTGCTTTTATGTTTGACAGGTGAGCAACCGAAAGAAAAAGAGATATGGCTTTCAAAACATTAGCATCTCATTTTTCTTTTGGTGGAAAGCAATCATCGTGGAGTTTGAGAAGGAGGAAGTTTTGTGAGCTAATCTTGCAACACTAGATCATGTGGTCATTTGTGATCCAATCTGAATGATTTTTCAGTATATTGTTCCTTGTAGTGTGAGCTTTTATTTGTACGGTTAGAATTTCATTTCCTTATCTCTACTTATTGGGCTGTTTGTATCCTTTTTGTGGGTTTTGAGCTTTGTTGATTTTCACTTTGTTGGTAGTGAATAGGGGCTGTTGTGATATCCTTATTTGTTGTAAGACAATTTATTGTACTCATTAATTTGTTATAGTAGAGATTTTTTTGGACTAGATCCCTTGTTTTTTACCTCTTACATTAAAGGATTTTTCATGTTAAAATTGTATGCATTTTCTTTGTCTATTTATTTTTGTGCATTTTTTGATATATTTTTTGGTGGATATTTTAGTCGACTATATATTTTGCTTTTCACAAATTTTTTCAAATGGAAAATGTTTTATTACCTATTTGTGTGTAATTAAGCTTTGTGAACACTCCTTCCTTTCTCAACACCCTTGAACTTGAAAGGGATTCAGTACCCTTCTTAGTTAGCTCAAGCATAATGAGATAAGTGTCTACGTTAAATCTACGTCATTAATGAGATTGTCGAACTTGTTGATTTTATTATGAAGTCCCTAATATTTTTATCTTTTTATAATGGCCCCATAGGTGTTTTTAATAATTTTAAAAAGTTAACCACATTCTCACTACGAAGCAACCCTGCTCATCTTCTTCATATGAAACTTCATGTTTGAACTCTAGTTCCTGTCTAAACTCTAATCAAACTTTTTTGGTCATTTTTTTAAAATCAATTCATACATCTTATATTGATCAAACGTTAAGTAATTGGCTTGTTGAATCTTTTCCTTTGTTGCCAATGAAATGCCCTTGAGAATCATAAATACAAAATGACCCATAAATGTAACACATGGGCTTGTCTTCATTTTCAATTACTAGACCAAAATATTGACTAGGAACTCAAAACTAACTCTCGGAACTCAAAACTATTGTCCCCCCCCCCAACAAGCATTGCCCTTATAATTAAAAAAAAGGTAAAAAACTCAAATCAACAAACGAGAAAATTAACCCAAAAAATTTAAAAAAAAAGCCTTTTGATTTGGAATCAAATTAGGGGAAAAGAGGAGGATTTAGTAGTTTCATACACGAACTGAATCTCAATCTTGGTGTACTTGACATTAGTACTCTCAACCTTGAAATTCTCGATGAACATGTTTCCTCACAAACAGAAATGAAACAACAAAAGAAGAAAGAGAAAGTTTTTGAGCAGAAAAGCGTACACTGCTATCCATCTTTTCTCTCAAAATTTGGTGAACGGTTGTTACGTGTCCCTCACGTTGTTGGAGCAATCTCTATGGGGCTTAGGCAAGGAACTTGGAGGTTCAAATAGTAGAATAAGATGAACAGGGTTGCTCCAATTGTTTGTTCTAAGTTTTCACACAATGGGGTTTGGGATTTGAGATTTCAATTTTTCTTTTGTTAAGGTTTAGGGTTTGGAGTTAACTTTTTAAATTTTATTAAAATAACCTATGGGTCCATTATGAAAAGAGAAAAAAAAATATCAAGGAATTTATAATAAAACCTACAAGTTGGACAATTTCATTAATGACGTAGACTTAAGATGAACACTTATCTCATTATACTTGGGCTAACTAAGAATGGTACTAGAACCCTTTCTAGTTCAAGGATACTAGAAAAATCACCTCCTTTATTTTAGAGAGTAAAGAATTAGTGTGCACATTGTACAAATTTACTTTGTTATAAATTCAAAATGTAATTTGAGCCAGTTGCAAGGATTGAGATTTATAACAAAGTAAGTTTATTCTTGCAAGCGAGCTGCAAGAAGCCCAATTGTTATAAATTCAAATGTAATTTGTAAATGTATTTTATTGTGAAAATATATATTTTTTTTTGTCAAAAGTTTATGTAAGAAATCTTACAAATTTTAATCAATAAATTACTCACATACCCTATAGATTTAAATTTAGTCTTGTATATTAACTGGGCATTACCTTCTTATTGTAAAAATTATTATTTTGCATAAAAATTAATATATTCATTATTGTGGGATATAGTTAGCAATAGATATTAACTCAAAGCTTTAGTTGCTTAAATAGAAATATAAAAAATTCAATGCCTGTCAATCTGCTTAAAAGTCACTTACAAAGAAGAAGAGCATAATATTTCAAGTAGGGATTAGTCTAACATTCAAAGATTATGAGAATATCTCGCAAGATTTAAAAAAAGAAAAAGAAGTCCTAAATACATGCTAGTATAAGAACATCAAAAGACTATGCTAACTCAAATTTTTTGAAGAATATATGAAATATTAAACACTTAAATGCAAATACCAAAGATAGTTATACAATGGTAAGCGAGTTACACACCTATAAAGAGAACTGAAGCTCAAACATTAGATAAGACAATTGTTGGGAGGGACTTTTAAACAGTGTTAGAGAGTTAGTCTCAATTACACATGTCATTTTTATTTTTTTTATAATTTCATACTAAAAATCTTTTAATCATTTTTATTTGTGCCACAGACACATGCCATTTTTATTTTTTTCATTTCAAATTTAAAATTCTTTAATCTAATTATGTATATTATCTCTTTTTTTATGTATTGTGGTCAAGTGGTATTCGAGCCAGCTTGAGTGCTCATCGACTAATTTATTTTTTCGGTCCGGTCAAATGTAGGTCATGCACGCCAAAACTAAAGAATTCACAATGATATTACTTATGTCCTGACCTTAAAAAATTGGCAAAGCAAGTATATTATCTCTTTTAATTTTAAATATTTTTTTCTTTTAGTCTTTACATTTTAAAATTTTGGCTAAATTTTATTTATAAAATAAAATACGAAAATACGAGCATACTGTTAACATGATTAATTGCGATTGATCACAATTGATTTTAGGGATGATTGTAATTAATTTAGTATAGAATTAGTTTAATTTAGTACATAATTATAATTTATTATTTTCATTTTTCTGTATAGCAGTCTTCCTGTATAAATAGGGGCTAACCTTCTTGTATTCATTCATTTAGAAATATACACAGATTATCAATATTTATTTCCCTATTTCTATTTCTAACTTAGTATTAGAACGTCTAGGCTCTCGATCCAATTTCAAATTTCATATTCAAGATTTTAAAATCCTTCTCATATATTATTCCTATTTCTTTTCTATTTGGCTGTTCATTGTGCATTGGTATTTTGGCCATTCTCTATTTGGCCGTTCAATGTGGATTGATATTTTGTCTATTTTGTTCCCAAGTATGACGTGTTTGTTTCGTTGGGCGTGCTTGACTTTTTGGCCATTTTGCTCCTTCGTACGTCATGCCTCTTTGCAACCCACTTCTTTTCGAAAGTTCAGATTTTTATGTTTTTCTTTGGTATAATGGAGAAATTAGATATTGTTCAATCTCCTTCAGTTACTGCCCTCAGATGTTGCAGATATTATAAAGACCCAGGACACTTGATTGAGAATTATCCTACATGTTCTCCAAGGTCTGATCACAACAAGTTTCAACCTCGTCCCAGTTCTTTTAAGTCTGTACTTGTTACTATTGTTGTTAAAGGATCCCCAGGTTCTTCAGGTACACCTCAGGCTGCCTTTTCTACTAATGATATTGTGTTCCTTCTTAAGTGTCTACTATGCAACTCTGATAATACCTCTTTTGTTTTATTAACCACATCAGATACTAATAAATGGTACTTTGACTCCGCTTGTTGTAACCATATGACGTCCATATCTCAGTCTTTTTCATCCCTGTCTATTAATGACACTGCACATTCTATACATACAGCTGATAGATCTCTTATAAATGTTAGGCATAAAGGTTCTGTCTCTTTGCCCACTTTTAGCTTATCTGATGCATATCTCATTCCCAAATTAAATTTTAATCTCATTTCTATTGGTCAACTATGTGACCTTGGTTATGAAATCATATTTTCTTCTTTTGGTTGTTGAGTGCAGGATCCACGGATATGACAAGTCACAGGGACTGGATGTAAAGTTAGAAGACTGTTTGAGTTCACCAACCTTCATGTTTCTTCTGCCTCAAATCTTTGTGCAGCATCCACCTCCATCCAGTTGTGGCACTAACGTCTTGCTCATAGTTCTCTAGGGAAGCTGCGTCCCCTCTTATCTCAAGGGGCTCTAAGTTCGGCCAATAATGAGTCTTTTCACTGAACTTCTTATCAAACTGCTAAACAACCTGCACTTTCCTTCAGTAAAAGTACCTTTATTTCTAAATCTCATTTTGACCTTGTGAACTATGATGTTTGGAGGCCTGCCCCAACACCAACTATGAGAGATAATCAATATTTTGTAATATTTATTGACGATTTTTCTTGTTTTACTTGGATATATTTAATGAAAAATCGTTCAAAACTTTCTCAAATTTATATTTTGCTACTATGATAAAAACTCATTTCTCAAAAATAATTAAAGTTTTTCATCGTGATAATATTTTTGAATATCATGATTCAAAATTTCTCACCTTTTTTACTGAACAGGATACACTCTTTGAGTTTTCTTGTCCTGGTACTTTTCAGCAAAATAGTCGTACTAAAAGAAAACATCGTCATATCATTGATTATGTCCGAGCTATGCTCATCTCTCCTCTTGTCCTGAATGTGCTTGGGGTGAAGCTGCTCTCAACGTTGTCCATGTCAGCAACTGCCTTCATTCCTCTATTCTGCGAAATATATCTCCTTTTGAACGTCTCCACCATACTTCTCCAGATTACAACTCTTTTAAAGTTTTTAGTTGTGCTTGTTTTGTTCTCCTTCAACCTCATGGGTACACTAAATTTGAGCCCCGAACACGTCTCTGTTACTTTTTTTGTTATAGCACTGAACATAAGGGCTATCGCTGTTAGGATCCAATCTCTCAACGCATCTGTATCTCCTGTCATGTCGTCTTCTGGGAAAACACCATGTTCTCCTCACTCTCAAAGTTCAAGTCCTTCACTTCCACTTCGACTCCATTTTTTACTAACTCCTTTGTTGATATCTTTCCTAGTGATTCTAATGTAAGTTCCTCCAGTGAGCTTCTAGTCACTTTCGATGTTTCAGTCACTCCCGATGACGTTGTTCCAAATGTAGATCATGCACCTATCATTGCACCCCTTCTTCTTTCCGAGCGTCCAACTAGGGTAAGAACGCAGTCTACCTATCTTCGTGATTATCATTATTTTTCTACCATGCTTCATTTACATGAACCTCAGTCTTATCAAGAAGCCTCCACAGATCTTTATTGGAAGCATGCTAAGCAAGAAAAGTTACAGACTTTGGAGAATAGTAATACTTGGGACCTTGTAGATTTTTCTTCTAGTAAGGCACTTGTGGTATGTAAATGGGTGTTCAAAATCAAGACTTGTTCTGATGGCTTTATTGAGTGATATAAGGCTCGTTTGGTTGCCAAATATTACACTCAAGAATATGACATTGATTATGAGGAGACTTTTGCACCTGTTGCTCGCATCACTTCAGTTCGTACTCTCCTTACTATTGCAGCCACTCAGAAATAGACTATAAATCAGAAGGATGTGGATAATGTCTTTCTTAATGGTGATTTAGAAAAAGTTTATATGCATCCACCAAATAAGGTTTGTCGTCTTCAAAAGGTTTTATATGATCTCAAACAAGCACCTCGAGCCTAATTTGTCAAGTTTCACAATATTATCAGTCAGTTTGGCTTTTCCTCCAGTACCCATGATTCTATCATGTTTACTCGCAAAACTGATAGAGGTAATGTTATGTTACTTCTCTATGTTGATGATATAATTATTACTAGTGATGATACTATGTATATTACTGAGCTTAAATAGTTCTTGAGTTAGTATTTTGAGAGGAAATATCTTGGACCTCTCAGTTACTTCTTGGGGCTTGAAATCCTTTCTTCTACTAATGTCATTTCTCTATCTCAAGCTAAATATGTCTCGGATCTTATCTCTCGAGTCGGTCTCTCCGACAGTCGCACAAAGTTCACTCCTCTTAAACTTAATGTCAGATTTACACCTCTGGATAGTGTTATACTTGATAATCCTACTCTCTATCAGCAGTTAGTTGGTAGTTTGATTTATCTTACTGTTACTTGTCTAGACATTTCATATGTTATTCATCTAGTCAATCAGTTTATGTCAGCTATGTGCACTACTTATTATGTTGTTATTCTATGCATTATTCGGTATATAAAAGGAACACTGTTTTATGGACTTCATTTTTCAGTCAACTCCTCTTTGGTTCTCTAGGCTTATTCTGATGCTGATTGGGATGGAGATCCCACTGACCGACGATCCATCACTAGCTATTGTATCTTTCTTGGTGATGCACTTATTTCATGGCGAAGCAATAAACATACTTTAACTGCACATTCCAGTACTGAAGCAAAATATCAAGCACTAGCTGACACCACATTTGAGATACTTTGGTTATGTTGGTTTCTTGAAGACTTGAGATTTTCTCAGTCTTCTTCCATTGCTTTTTACTGTGATAATAAGAGTGCTATTCAAATTACTCACAATGATATTTTTCATGAGCGCATTAAGCATATTGAGATCGATTGTTACTTCATTCGTTAACACATTCTTCGTGGAGCTCTTCGTCTTTTTTTCCATTAGTACTCTTGATCTGTCAGCCGATCTATTCAGTAAAGCTCATCATCTTGGAAAATTCTGCACTCTAATTTCTAAACTCAAGTTGGTTTCTTCTACACCCACTTAAATTTGAGGAGGGATGTTAACGTGATTAATTGTGATTGATCACAGTTGATTTTATGGATTATTGTAATTGATTTAGTACATAATTATAATTTATTATTTTTTTTTCTATATAGCAGCCTTCCTATATAAATAAAGACTAACTTTCTTATATTCATTCATTCAGAAATATACGCAAATTATCAATATTTTTTTTTCTATTTCTATTTCTAACTTATACTAACTAGTTTACTAAAAAAGTTAAGAGCTTAAATTAGATGAGGAAAATGGAAAGAAAAAAAAATAATATTATTATTAAAATAAAAAAAATTATGGATTAGATAATAAAATATTTAAAGCCTATACTCTATTTGTAAATCAGGGAAAAATTCCCATACAGATAGATAGAGAACCCGTGCATTTTCATTTTGTAACTAGACAAGTGGCTTTGTTGTCGCGAATCTCAGTTCCCGTCCAAATACGAGACCGTATGTCATGCGTTCATCGTCGCAGGCTGTTGCTGTTGCTTCAAGGAGCTTTACGACGAACCGGCGAGCTTCCAAAGAGAACCACGGCGGCATTTGAGAAGTCACGACTGTAAATCTTGCTGTACCTTTGGCCATCAAATTGTCAAAAACCCAATTTGTAACATGGTGGTCCCATAATTAGCAGAGCCCATAGTGGGGAATCACAGACACCAGATTTGAGAAATGAACTAGATTGGTCAACAACAATGGGCGAATATATGTATAATGCTCCAATTTCCATGACCATTAGTATTCTACAAGCTTCGCACAGGCTGTATTCTTAATAAAATATTGCCATTTGAAATTAAGGTGTTTTCAATAATAGTTGTTCTATAAATATGTATAATCTCAGTTGAGTTAAGCACTTTCCAATTCCTCATTTTGGCTTCCATTTTCTAGTTCTGAAATGTCACATCCGCTTCCACGCTGCAGCTTATTGTTCTTATTGTTCAATGTCATCTTTTGTATCCTGTTTTTTCCCACTCCCACCCACCAGACAACAACAGCTCTGGTGGCACCCGTTTCCAAAGACAAATCCACCAATCTCTTCACCCTCTCCGTGTACCTAAAAACCCCCCTTCGCCCAACCAAACTATACCTCGACCTTGGCTTTTATTTCTCCTGGGTGCTCTGCGACGGCGGCAACTATAACTCTTCCTCTTTCCGCCACATCACATGCGATCCCACTTTCTGTGAATCCCTCGGATTCGGAGCACTCTCTTGCGCCAATTGCACCGACTTCAATCCTCGTCCTGACCCCAATTGCAATCCCGCCAACTTAGTTTGCGGCTCCTTCCCGGCAAACCCAGTCATCAGGGATTCCATCTCAGACGTCGCCCTCATCGACACGCTCGCCTTACCCAGCTCAACTCAGGCCCAACTCGTTCTCATCTCGAACTTCACCTTCTCTTGCTCCACAACCACTCTACTCAAAGGCCTTCCCAAAAACGTCACGGGCTTAGCCTCTCTGGGCCGATCCAAACTCTCTCTCCAGGCCCAGATTAGCACAGCCCTCTCCACACCGAATTGCCTTGCACTTTGCTTCCCAAGCTCCCCTAAGGCTCAAGGGGTGGCTTTCTTTGCCTCCACTGGGCCCTATTATGCTTTTTCTTCTTCGAAAATTGACCTATCTCGATCCCTTATTCACACTCCTCTCATCGTCAACCCTGTTGCCATTGGGGACACGGAAATAACCTACCGGAGTGGTACTCCTTCGAATTACTATTTCATTGGTTTGACTTCTATACATATCAACGGCAACTCTGTTCCCATCAATGCCTCGCTACTCAACATAAATCAGGATAACGGTTTCGGTGGGACCAAGATCAGCACCTCTACTCCCTACACTCTCTTGGAATCTTCCATTCACAAAGCCTTCACGGAGTTGTTCGTGAAGGAAGCTGCTTCCTCTGCGTTCAAACTCACCGTAACTACCCCTGTGAAACCGTTTAACGTGTGCTACCCTGCGGGAGACCTCACCGTGACAAGTGTAGGTCCCGCGGTGCCGACCGTTGATCTCGTGCTGCATGCGAGGGATGTGGTTTGGAGAATCCTGGGAGCGAATTCGATGGTGAGGATTAGGAACAAGAAGAAAGGCGTGGATTTGTGGTGCTTGGGTTTTGTAGACGGTGGAGTCAATAAGAAAACGCCCATCGTGATAGGAGGGAAGCAGCTCGAAGATAATCTGATTCAGTTTGATCTTGAATCTAACAGATTGGGATTCACCTCTTCACTCTTGTCTCGTTCACTCTCCTGTGCTGATTTCAACATCCCAACTTAGAATAAATCATCACCAATTACCATCCAACCGTTACTAATTATTGTGCTGTAGTTGTCATATGTCTTTGTAGTAATTATCCTTGCCTTGGAGCATATCAAGGTGCACGACTCCTCCGAAACAATTCTGGTTCTGCCAATAGCAATAACTATGTTTTACTAATTCTCTATCGCCTTCTAATCGCGTTTCTCAATTGCCATTCCCGTAGTTTCATCAAGATATATATTTACAGAATTAAATCAATTCGGTGACAACAAAATGTAATATTCATCTATAGCCACATATTTATTTATAGTATGTGGAGCACGTAACAAATCATTTGTGGCACAAAACTATTCATTCGAAATGAAGGGATGTATCTTGAACTTCAAAAGAAAACTATTGAACAGACAGAAATAATAAACAAAAGCAAAAATTAGAACAAAATTGGACTTAATTTAGGGTAATCATTTACATGACTACATGGCTTTTTCCCACCTACTAGTGAATAACAGCCGTGCAAACTGCCACTCCACTCACTCCATCAAACAGCCACCACCAAATGGGCTAAACAACCCACAAACATCTGAAATTCAGCAGTTATGGTAGCTATGTGCATCATTGCATGAAGTAAAAAGATTCACAGCTTTCAAGGGGAGAACCATCTATCTATCTTCTTATCAAGTAAAAGGATAGAAGTTTGAAAATAGCAAGCTGCCAAGAAAAATATATGCTGCAGAGTATACCCAAATCATGTATCCCCATCTAAGGTATTTTGCGGGATATATCATTATATATGAAGCAAACCAATAAACAGGAGGGCTGGAAGACAAGAAACGTGTTGCAACCTGTTATATGTCAATTACCAAAAATTCCCATTAGTAAGAATTAAAACACTTAGCCATTCTCAAGCGACAAAAAGAATTGACAGAAATTGACTAAAGGTGAAGTTGGCAAGAGTAAAAGTGGGGAGACAGAAAATGAAAGACGCATCTACACTCTTTTTTTTGTCCAAATATTATGTCAATTTCATTCCCCCCCCCCCCCCTTTTTTTTCACCTCCCCAATTTCACTCCTACCAAGTACACCCTCAGTAACCAAGTTAGAATATTTAAGCAATATTGAGGACCAGGTCTCCAAAAATCGTAATGATTATCAAAAGTTCAATTTGACACTAGTCAGTTTCTCATATTCAGTTCTCTTAACATGATAAACAGAAGCAGAAGTCAACAAGACAGTTGACACTAACCTGTACATGCATGACAAGAAAAGCAGTGCCTGCCATGAATCCCAAGTGTAACACAAATGGGAGAACAGACGCGGACAAGTATCCTGGCCTGGCTGCTGGCTTAGATTTTATGGGAACATTAGTAATGTCCCCTTTGATCACATTCTTTCTCCTCTTAACATTGAAATATTCTGTTACAGAAGAGTGAGTAGTGTTATAGTTGCAATGATAGTAACATATGAAAAACGATTATATGCTGTATAGAAACGATGGATTAAGGAATTAGGCACAGCCTATAACTGTACAGATCACCATACAGGAATGACAAGACAAACAACACAAATGGCTGAACCAAAGATGTGAAAGAATCAGAAAATAGCACCACTACAAAGAAACTGTCAAAGTGGATTTAATTGTGATACCCAAGTCAGTGAATTACTTATCACCATTCCTCACACAGCAATGTACTTCCAAGTATGCAACAAAAGCAAAATACAATTATCTGTCTGAGAATTATACCTTCTACCCTAACAGAGGATTTCTCCACAGTGCCAGCTACTTTGGACCTTGAGAGACCATCTGACAAAAACACAACTCCACAGCTCTTTTCTTCAATAGAAGTTTGAAAACCCAGCGAGAAAAAGTTCTGAGGCCTTGACTTAGCATAATGTACAACTGAGCAAAGTGCCAGAGACAGTATCGGGGATGCAAGAAGAAAGTTAGGCAACTGTTTCAGCTGAAAATATCTCAAGAAACCTACACCCCTGGACAATCAGAAATTAACAACTTCACTGGAACATCTAAATATTTAAACATCCAACTTTATGGACTACAACGATAAAAAATCATAACAGGTTGCACAGGCTGGAGTATAATTTATAATAATTCAGCCAATAGCATAACTTTAGCAATATAAAAGAACAACACTTTTGGAACTTAAAAAAGGACATACCAATAATGACTTTGCATGTAATTGTAAAGCAATGGTACCCTTTCCTTGCACCAAGGCCTTATTTCATCAGGAAAACGTCCAACACACATAGTGTAATAGCCATAAGCCTGGAAAGCTACAAATGGAGCAAAAATACATGCACTACGTAAAGCTCCAGCAATAACAATCTGCAATGCCAACTGCGAAAAAATATGACAAAGAATCAATCAAGATATCCAGTTTAGAATACAAAGTAACAATGTTTGAAAACTTTTTTCTTTCGCTTGACATGGAAATCAATCCTAGAACATGTATCCTAACTACTTGAGTTATGCGTGGGTGCCAGTCTACAAATATTTCTATAGCACATTAAGACCCAAATAAATGGGGGAAAAAATGATTAGTTCTAGGTAATATTTACTTTCTACTCTATGACCTATTACATGTAAAAAAATCCACAACCACAAAGAGCTCTCGGTCTTGATTTTTTTTCTTCCCTTTTTATAGCATATAATATTATGCCCCCACCCCTCCCCATCCCCATCCCCATCCCCATCCCCATCCCCATCCCCCCTCCTTCCGTCCCTAATATCATAAGCATCTGTAATCCTTTTAATAAAATTAGCCATCAAACTTTCCAAATAATGAAGCAAATATATTTCTTCAATTAGTAAAAGCTAGCAGCCATGTTCATTGATTTCACCCCTCTTTCTCCATCAAACATTAACAACTATATTTGTAATTCTGCAAGTGCCTGAAGCAGTTCCTTCACATGCCCAAACCAAGAAAACAGTTATAGTGAAGAAAAGACTTCAACCTAGATCAATACAGTGCAGATTTCGTTTAGAAGTAGATAAATGCACTTGAAAAGAATGAGTGAAGGCAAATGACAATTTCCTACTATGCTTCCAAAATCCTTCTTCAAAGGTGAAAAATATAGCCAATCACATCATAATTGAAGAAAGAAGAAGAGGGAAAGAGGGAAGGAACTCACAAAAACATGCTTTTTCTGAAACATGGCATCATAAGCCCGATGCATTGTCTGAAAACAGAAATAGCCAGCATTAAGCACCCCATTAGACCTCGCACAACCAGAGAGCGCCAGAAAAAGAACAGCTAAATTATTTCCACCAGATACAAAGTGGTACAATCCTCTAAAAGAAAGAAGAGCATACAAACTCTCCGAGTATCTGCAATTGCAAACCAAAAAGGGGATCAACCAATATCCCAGTCATGAAGGAGTAAATAAATAAACATAAATATAAAACCGAAGATGAGAACATTACATTGATGAATAAAATACAGAAGCCGGATTAAAGCAGAACAAAATAGTAGCCTGCAATGCTATTTCGGGGTCTTTCAAAATAGTCGTGGAAAGTCTGTTGCAATTACAACCACAACAACAATCATCAATGTCTGTCAACATAACAAAGCATTATAGATTATGAGCTAAAATGAAATGAAACCCTTCATCTATAGGTCAATTGCAGAAAATTCCATACAGTTCAAAACTCAACAATTCGACTCCTTGAGCATAAATTTAACTCCTAAATTTACACTACTCTACACAGTTAGGTAAGTTTTAGGAGTTGAGTTATGGAATTTTGAATCACGGGCGGATGACCTATAGTTGAAGGGGTTATGTTATGTGCACTTTAGTAAATCACCTGTAAAAGTAAAGAGCTGCGAATACAAAAGTAACATTGTTGATTACATAACCAGACAAAGCCAGAACAGCTCTCTCGCCAATAAAGGGCACAAAAATCGCGAAAACTGTGCGAGAGAAGAAGGAAATGGAGAGGGGAAGGACGGGTAAGAAGACAAAGGACTGCTCGTACTCATAGCCACACTGAGCAATGCGGACGAAGTAGACGGAGTCCCAAACGATGCCGTTTTCGATGGCAGAAGCCAGGCGGGGCCAAAAGGGGGATTGGGGAAGAGGGCGAGTGAGAGTGTTGTTGGGTGTGGGGAGACGGAGACAGGGAGGGTTTAAGGGTGCGGAGGTGTCGTAGGGGGAAACTAGAATCCGGAAGATGATGGTTAGGGTCAAGACGAGGAGCCTCGAAAATATTGCTGATCTGAGTACCAGAACTTGATAATGAGGAGGGTTTGATGTTTGAACCATTTTGGAATGCGAATGAACAAATCTGATGAATCCCACGAGGCCACGATCCAGAAGACCAGAAGGACGAGGTGAAGGCCTGGGCATGGATTAGTTCAGTTCACAAAGCACCGGAAATATGGTTCCTAAAAACTGAACCAAACTGCTTTAGTCTTACAAGGAAAAAACCTAACCACATGTGAACTGGATTTTCCAATTCGGTAAACCGGTTTTAGTGAGGACGAATATCAAACTACAGAGATAGACAGATCCAACAGTATCTCCTACCACATATGTGATAGATTACAATTACAAGTATAATGACTGAATATTTGTCCCTCCACTGCTTTCTTAAGAACCTGAAAAGGATGTCTTGAAACATGAGTGTTCTCCTTGCTAGTTTCCTCTTACTCATCCCCATTCTCTTTCTGTAAAACAGATCAATAGGAAAGCAAATCAGGAGGAAAACAATTTCAGATTCATTAACAACTTACATAACTTCAATTGGAAAATATAGTATGAATTATCATCTTCAAAGTCTAGCATGAATTATAAGGATTTATTTTATATTTTTGTTATTTTGAATTATATATGTGTTTTCCAGATAAAATGAATATGTTTTTAAATTAAATTTTTCAAAAAAAATTTTAAAATTAAAATTAATCAATTTATAATTATTTTTAAAAAATTATGTTAATTTTAAATTTTTATTATACTTGAAAAATACTTAAATCTAAAGTCGAGTTAAAAATGAATTTTAATAATTGATTCGTCTTCTTTTTTTGAATAATTACAACATCTTAATTTATTTTTTAAAAAAAGAAAAATAAAAATTTTAATATTATTATTTATTTCCAAATTTATTTTTTCTTGTACATAATATCAAAAATTTCCAAATTTAATTTTTTTAGTTTTATAAAATTACTTTTAAATTTAATTTAATTTAAAAAATAATTTATTTTAAATTTTACTAATTTAAATAATATTAATAACGATTCTATCTTTTTCTAAATTTTTATTTTTATCATTCCCATTGCAAAATCACGATCACTACAATATGAATGGATTTCAGGGATAAAAATAACTAGCAGAGTCAAGTAGAAAGACTTGTCTCAAAAAGAAAAGTGCCAAGGCCATAATAAATTTTCCTAATTGATATAATGTCATAGGAAATGCTTTTCTACACATAGGTGTAACGTCAATAATTTATCAGAAAGGTGACTTCTATTTCTATCTTCCTACCCTTTTAAGTGTTTTCCTAGCCCAAATATTAAGTGTACCAATGAATGTACCATTAAAGTAGCAAGTATCACGTAGAAGTTGAAGAATTCAACATTGGCCGGCTATAGCCGGAGACAGCATGTTCTACAAGTGCCCAACATAAGTATTACCAATTCTATAAACTATGGATGAAGCATATGCCACGGGTGGTTATGACAATGTATCATGGAAATGGTAATGCAGTATGCTAATAAGCTTTGATTTTTATTTTTATTTTAATTTTCAATATGGAAATTCAGTTCTTAAAGATTGTTGCAATGTTTTTCTCATCATATGCAATGTGTAATATAGTTCCCATGCATGGCTAGCAGCGGCGAGAAAAATAAAAATGTTCACATGGATCCTTGAGCGTGAGTTCTTTTTTTTTTTTTTTGGGGGGGGGGGGGGGGGGGGGAGATCTGCTAACCAAAGCAATGACCTGACCAATTTATTCAACTTAAAAAATGTGACTACCATACAGCATGTCCAGGTTTGTGTATATGAAATCTAGAATGCCGAGAGGAGGTTTATCTGTGTTAAAAGGCATAAAGCATCATAACAGTTCAGTACTCCAATTAAAAATAAAGGAGGTCTTGTCATACGATATCTATATTGGTGCAACTCTATTCTGCAATGCTAGGAACAGGACTAGAGCAGAAGACACCCTTCCATCACCATAACAGCCTTCCCAAGCAAAAGCACTATTTGGTTCTGCTCATCAAGATGAATATTGAGAACTCCCCTGGGTGATGCCTACTCAAACATAATCTATATAGAGTTAGCATGACAATGACAAAGATAAAGGAGAATACCTGATAAGCATTGAAATCAAACTTCCCCTGGTTCTTGCTCCATAGGATGCTAAGGCACAATTTGTGTTAATTTGTAATTTTTCTAAAAAATTTAATATAAAAAATGACTATAAAAATTTAAGAATCTTAGAATTCATAATTCTAACAAACCAAAAAGTATGAAGACACTAACATTTATTCATAATGTTAGCGTGATTAATTATAATTGAGATTATGATTGATCAAAATTAATTTTATAGATGATTATAAATGATTTAGCATTTAATTAGATTAATTTAGTACATAATTATATTTTATTATTTTTCTTTTTTGTACAACAGTCTTCTTATATAAATAGATATTAACCTTCATGTATTCATTTATTTAAAAATATATATAAATTACCAATATATATCTACATATTTCTATTTTTAACTTGGTATCAGAGTGTCTAGACTCTTAGTCTAATCCTAAATTTCAGACCCCAGACTCTAGACTTCGTCCTAGATGTCATACTCTGCTTCAAATTTCGTCCTAGATTTCATAGTCTATTTTAGATACCGTTTCAGATCTCCGTTCAAACATTGTACTAGACTCTTCCCAAGGTTTTCCGATGAGATCTTTCTATTTTTTAGGTTCTTTTCTGTCAATTCAACTCTGAAAGTTTAGCTTTTACGTTCTTTCTTAGTATAATGGAGAAACCAGACATTGCTCAATCTCCTTCGATTGTGTTCACTAGCCCCGATGTTGTGGATATTGTAAAGACTCAGGACACTTGATTGAGAATTGACTCATATGTCTTCCAAGGTCTGGTTAGAACAAGTTTCAATCGCGTCTCAAATCTTCTAAATTTGTGCTTGTCGATACTGTTGCCAATGAATCCTCGGGTTCTTCAGCCACACCCTAAGCTGCATTTTCTACTAATAATCTTGTGTCTCTCCTTAAGCGTCTATTATTCAATTCTGGTTATACCTCTTTTGCTTTATCAACCACATCACGTAATACTATATGGTACTTTGACTTTATTTACTATAACCATATGACTTCCACATCTCAATTTTTTTCTTCTTTATCTGTTAATGACATTGCACATTCTATACATACAGCAGATGAATATCTCATTCCCAAATTAAACTTCAATCTCATTTCTGTTGGTCAACTAAGTGACCTTGGTTATGAAGTCATATTTTCTTCTTCTGGTTATCATGTGCAGAATTCATGAACAGGACAAGTCATAGGGACTAAATGTAAAGTCGAAAGGCTGTTTGAGCTAACCAACCTTCATATTCCTCTTGTCTCAAATCTTTGTGCAACATTCACCTCCTCCTTCATTCAACTATGACACCAATGTCTTACTCGTAGTTCTCTAGGGAAGCTGCATCCCATCTTATCTCAAGGGACTCTATGTTTGGTTAATAATGAGCATTTTTACTACACTTCTTGTTAAATTGTTAAATAACTTGCACTTTTCTTTAGTAAAAGTACCTTATATTTCTAAATCTCCTTTTGATCTTGTGTATTCTGATGTATGGGGGCCTTCCCCCACACCAACTATGAGAGGTAATCGATATTTGTAGTATTTATTGATGATTTTTCTCATTTTACTTGGATATATTTAATGAAAAATCGTTCAAAACTTCCTCAAATTTATATCAATTTTGCTACTATGATCAAAACCTATTTCTAAAAAATAATTAAAGTTTTTCATCGTGATAATGCTTTTGGATATCGTGATTCAAAACTTCTCACCTTTCTTGTTGAACAGGATACACTCTCAGAGTTTTCTTGTCTTGGTACCTCTTAGCAAAATGGTCATGCTGAAAGAAAATATCATCATATTCTTGACTTTGTCCAAGCTATGTTCATCTCCTTCTCTTGTCCTGAACGTGCTTAGGGTGAAGCCGCTCTCACTATTGTCAATGTCATCAACCATTTTCCTCCTTCTATTTTGGGTAATGTATTTCCCTTTGAACGTCTCCACCATACTTTTCCATATTATAATTATCTTAAAGTGTTTGGTTGTGCTTGTTTTATTCTCCTTCAACCCTATGAGTACACTAAACTTGAGCCCTGAGCACGTCTCTATTACTTTTTTGGTTATGACACTAAACATAAGGGTTATTGCTATTGGGATCCAATCTCTCAATGCATCCATATCTCTCATCATGTCGTCTTTTAGGAAGACAACATGTTCTCCTCACTTTCGAAGTTCAAGTCTTTCCTTTCCACTTCGACTCATCTTTTCACTAACCCCTTTGTTGACCTTTTTCCTAATGATTATGATGTAGGTTCCTTTAGTGAACTTCTAGTTACTTCTGATATTCTAGTCACTCCCGATGACACTATTCTAGGCGTAGATCTTGCACCTATCATTACACACCATCTTCCTTCTAACAGTCGAACTAGGGTAAGAACTCAACCTACCTATCTTCGTGATTATCATTATTTTTTTACCATACTTTACTTATATGAACCTCAGTCGTATCAAAAAGCCTCTACAGATTCTCATTGACAGCATGTTATGCAAGAAGAGTTACATGCTTTGGAGAATAGTATTACTTGGGACCTTGTTGATTCTTCTTCTGGTAAGACACTTGTGGGATGTAAATGGGTGTTCAAGATCAAGATTTGTTCAGATGGCTCTACTGAGCGCTATAAGACTCGTTTGATTGCCAAAGATTTCACTCAAGAATATGACATTAATTATGAGGAGACCTTTGCACTTATTGTTTTCATCACTTCAGTTCCTACTTTTCTTGCTATTGCAACCACTCAGAAATGGACTTTAAATCAGATGGATGTGAAGAATGCCCTTCTTAATGGTGATTTGGAAGAAGAAGTTTATATACGTCCACCTCCTAATTACACTTGTCCACTAAATATGGTTTGTCATCTTCGAAAGGCTTTATATGGTCTCAAATAAGCACATCGAGTCTGGTTTGTCAAGTTTCACCACACTATTAATCAGTTTGGTTTTTCTTCTAGTGCCCATGATTCTGGTTACTCACAAAAATGATAGAGGTATTATTATGTTATTTCTCTATATTGATGATATGATTATTACTAGTGATGATACTATTGATATTACCGAGCTTAAACATTTCTTGAGTCAGCATTTTAAGATAAAAAATCTTGGACCTCTTAGTTACTTTCTAGGTCTTGAAATCCTTTCTTCTTATGATGATATTTCTCTGTCTCAAGCTAAATATGTCTCGAATCTTATCTCTCAAGTTAGTCTCATCGACAGTCACATCGAGTCCACTCATTTAGAACCTAATGTCAATTTTATACCTCTGGATGACACTATACTTGATGATCCTACTCTCTATCGGCAATTGGTTGGCAGTTTGATTTGTCTTATTATTACTCATCCAGATATTTCATATGTTATTCATTTAGTCAGTCAATTTATATAAGCTTCATGCACTACTCACTATGTTGTTGTTCTTCGTATTATTCGGTATATAAAAGGAACTCTGTTTCATGGACTCCATTTCTCAGTCAACTTCTCTTTGGTCCTCCAGGCTTATTATGATGCTGATTGGGCTGGAGATCCTACTAATCGTTGATCCACCACCAGCTACTGTATCTATCTTGGTGATGCACGTATTTCATAGCAAAGTAAGAAACAAACTTTAACTGTACATTCTAGTACTGAAGTAGAATATCGAGCACTAACTAACACCACATCTAAGATACTTTGGTTACGTTAGCTTCTCAACAACTTGAGTGTTTCTAAGTCTTCTCCTACTACTTTTTACTGTGATAATAAGAGTGCTATTCAGATTGTTCACAATGATATTTTTCATGAGCGTACCAAGCATATTGAAATCGACTGCCACTTTATTCATCAACACATTTTTCATGGTGCTCTTCGTCTCCTTTCCATTGGCAATACTCTTGATCAGCCAGCCAATTTGGTCACCAAAGCTCATTACATATTGGACAATTCTACACTCTGATTTTCAAACTCAAGTTGGTTTCTTCTATACCCACTTGAGTTTGAGGGGGATGTTAGCGTGATTAATTATAATTGAGATCATGCTGATCATGATTGATTTTAGGGATGATTGTAATTGATTTAGCATATAATTAGATTGATTTAGTATGTAATTATATTTTTTTTTTCTGGACAGCAACCTTCTTGTATAAATGGAAGTTAGCTCTCCTATATTCATTCATTCATAAATATATACAAATTACTAATATTTGTCTCTCTGTATTTGTTTCTAACTTCTGAATAAAAGCAAACTGTATTCCAAGAATGTTAGAGAGATCCTAAAACTCACTTTCTATTCCTTTACTTTTCTTTACTCTCTTATTCTACTTTAGTGATGGTGATGGAAGAAGAAACCCTGATGACCAAAAACAAGACCTTGAGTTTTTACACAGAAACTATTTCTTAAATACTGCTAACTTTCATCAAGTTGACAGTTACAATAATTACAAAACTATCATTTCTCTTTTACCTAATAAGAATTTAGCTCATTAACTTAATTTAATTACTTACTAAACTAATAAGATAAGTCACATGTCCATCACATGAGACATTTAATCCAATAATGTGCACTCCCACAAACAGGATCCTGAAAGGAAATAGGAGTTATTTAACATTATCTCATTAATTATATTTTGATATATTGGAGTTCAATGGAAGATTGCACTTGCTTTCTATAATATCATTCCCATTCTACTAAATGATCTAGCAGTGGACCTTGTAAAAATAGGTAGTAATAATAATATTATGTGTCTTGATTCAAAGTTAAAAAAAAAAAACTCAAACTAGTAAATTGCTTGTTTTATATTACAAGACTGGACCTCAAATCTACTACCAGAGTAGTAGTTTGTAGGGTAAAATAACAGGAAACAAGAGAACTAGCATTTTAAGGGATTATGTAGTTCAAAAGTTGAATTAATATCGTCGAGTTCAAAATCAATCTCTGAACTTTACCTTATTAATACCTTTTATTTTCATTTATTGCATAACTAAGGAGACATTGCCAATTAAATTGGAGGAGCACTAGTCATATAATATCTCAATCATTTACCACATTATTTCATATTATTTCTAAATTTTGGATAAAAGAATCGACCACAGAAGTCAAATCCCGACCTTAGAGGAGAAATCACTTAAATAATTTCCCCAATTCCAGGACATTTAACTATTACATCAAGTTATGGTTGTAGTTCTGTGATAGTTGCTCCGAATGTGACTACGACTTAGGAGAAATTATAAGCTTTGTATGTTTGATGTGCACACATTGCTCAAAATACATACATGTTATTTTACAGGTAGAGCTAATAATAAGCTGATCTGAGCTGAATGTGGAGGTCCACTGGGGGTTACTTGGCCAAATAGTCGACAAAGGGTCTAGATTGAATCCCAGCCATTATGGCGTGGAACATGACTGCTGGACTTAGGCCTCGAATTTGGATGCCCTCTCAATTAAATCAACCATAAACTCTTTCAGCAATTCATTTGCACCATGTCTCAAGCTGATGAGGCTGGTGGTAGTTTCTTTGTGGGCTTTACTTGTTGAAAAATAGGTTAGAAAACTCTAGGTAAGCTTAGAAATGTCATGGATAGAGCGGGATGGAGGAGTGTTGAGAACCAAAGCAAGGCCGCTCGCTTGAGGGTGCCTGGGGAACGCTTCGTAGCATATAGGGTCAGATTCTCGGCTAATAGTAGCATTGCAGAGTTAAAGGCTTTTAGGTGTTCTTGCGAGTCTATGGATCTATCGTACATTTCCATGATGGAGGGGAGTCAGAAGATTGAAGGCAAAAGGACAAATATAATGAAATCAGAGAACGGGTAGGAGGGGTTATTATGGTTTTGGTTGGGATTTTTGAGTTCGTTGTGATTTGCAATTCAATTTTAGGAGCCTTCTTCCTTATTGTGGTTATTAGTTTTTCGATTCACGATCCTCCACTCCAAGCTCTAGATCACCTTTTAGGGGTCTGGTGGAGGTAGAGGTTGCTCTCGACAATCTCAATTTTGGTTTCCTATTATGGTGGTGGTAGCCTTGTTATAGATGGCTCTTTGGCTACTAGTTATAGCCATGGCAAGAGGATCTTGGGGGTTAGTTTAGCTGATATAGTAAGTGGAAAACATTTTACATATTTTCCATAGACGACGCTAGATTTTCTATGCCATATAATAGGGGGTGGTCTAAGCTAAAAGGTGAACCAAGAAGAAGGAAAGTTATATAAACAAGGTTTTGCTATTTATAGGGGTGGGAGAGGTTGCTTGGGATCATCTTTTATTGTGATTGGCCAACATGTGGCAAAATCCTCTCGAAGTGGGTGCTGCCACGTATCCAACAGGATCCTTTAGAATCAGCATTGATGCTCTCCTAAAGAGGTTATCTGTCGTGCTTCGTAGAGTCAAGGTCATGTTTTTCTGGTCACCTAGATGGGTTAGAGTAGAGTATAGGCTCAAATGTGACATACAGGCCACAACCCCCTAGTTCAGAGCGAGGAGCTATCCGAGAAAAAGAATTTGATATGTGATCCTTCGGGTTCTCGCCTTTCAAAATGTCATGCAACATCTTGAATGCTTTGTGTTGCATTTAATTATTTAGGAAATGATGCAGTGGGAGTCTTCTATTGTTCCTCTCGGGTTTCTGTCTTACTCTGGTTGGGTGTGGAGGTCTTCTAAAGGAAGAGAATCAACCCATCATTGGTGGCCTAAGGTTGGAAGCCTACTAAAGGAAGAGTTCTAGGAGGAGCTGATTATTTGACTAGTTGCCTTGGCGGCCTCCCACCTTTGATTCTCCTTTTTCTCTTTCATATGCATGGGGGAAGGCTTCACTTGTGGGTTGCATTGGAACCCTTGGTTAAGGTCTTGCTAACAACCCATGTTCTAAGAAGTCGTTGCCCTTTTAGGCTTTATATACATGGGAAGAAAGATTTCCTTGGAGTGGTTTCATGTATTTTGAATTGTTTAAGATGTTTTATGGGAAATGATTTTTGGCTCCATGACCTTTTTTGAGGGGTTCCTAGTGTGGTTTACTCTTAGGTGGGGTGTTGGTATTTATAAGTGCGAGGAAGTGAGACTATGTTCTATCTTAGACAATGGGGGATGATTTAAGCTAAAAGGTGAACATAAGAAGAAGAAGGAAACTTATTAACAGTGCTCTGCTATTTATAGGGGGTAGGGAAAGATGCTTGGGTAAGCTTGGTAACTTCCACCTGCTCCACTGATACCCAACCCATCTGGGGCGGGTTTAAAACTCACTCCGCTACGAGGCGGGGGGGTGGGGTCCAGGTTTTAATTAACACACCTGGCTCGCTCCGCACCTCGCATGTAGGGTTAGAAAACTAGTCGAGCTGTGCCAAATTGAGTTTAGCTTGACTTGACTCATTAAGGAGTAGTCTGGCTTGAAACTCGGTTCAAGTTTGATATGAAGCAGTTTTTATAGCTCGAGTTCGGCTTGAATCAAATTCATGAGCTATTCAGTTTGGCTCATTAGCTCTAATTAAATGAACCAAATATCAAAATAAAATGATATGAACCAAGCTAGCTTATGAATTTGATGAATTTGATTCATTAACTTAGCTTATAACTCGGTTTTTGTTTTAAATAAATGTCATAAGTTAACAAATATTTCATATGTTTTTTATACTTTTTATTTTTAAATATAAAACATCATATATATATATATATATATATATATATATATATATATATATATATATATATATATATATAGGGCATATCTAGTGAGATGAGTTTTTATTGTGAGATGAATAAATCTTGACCATACAACCATACATGGATGGTCAAGATTAAAAGTTATTTAAAGGTCATGTGATTACTTAAAAAAGTCACATACATTTATGTTCTAATCTTGACCATTCATGTAAGATCCAATAGTCAATATTTATTCCTCTCACCTCTTACAATAAACACTCATCTCACCAGAATAAGATCATATATATATATATATATATATATATATATATATATATATATATATATATATATATATATATTAATTGATTGAACCAATTCATGAATCAAATGAGCCGAATAGTGTTTGGCTCAAGTTTAGCTCATTTGTTTAATGAGCTCAAATTTGAGCTTAAGTTCAACTCATTTGGTTTATGAACCAAGTTTATCGAGCTAATTAATGAATCGAGTTTCGAACTATTAACGAACTGGTTTGCTTCATTACCAGCCCTACATGCATATTAATAGACATTATGTTTAATTTAGATACTAATTAAGTTAATTATATTAATTAATATTCACTAGTTTAACACTTATTTTGAATATATTTTTAAATTTATATAATATAAATAATTAATTTTAATATTATGATTAAATATTATATAGACTTAATATAAAATATTCATAGATACGGGACAAAACGGGTACAAATTTTAATACTTTTCATATGAGGCGAGTGTAAATTTTAATCTTAAAGTTACGAGGCAAAGTCGAGTTGAGCAAAAATTTGCCCCTTTATACCTGTCTCGTTATCAAGCCTATGCTTGAGATCCCTTTTTTTTTTTATTGTGATTGGCCAGCATGTGGCAAAATCCTTTCAAAGAGGATGGTGCCACATGTCTAACATGATCCCTTAGAATCAGCATTGATGCTCTCCTGCAAGGACCGTCTGGCGTGCTTAATAGAGTTGGGTTCTAGGCTAGGTTCATGTCTTTCGGGTCGCCTAGGTGGTTTAGGGTATAAGCTCAATGTGACATAGGATCCAATTTTATATTTTAAAATAATCATATGTGATTCTCCACACATTATACATAGGAGATGGATGATCAAGGGAAGAGTATTCAGTTGCATATATGTAGCTTTAAAAGTGTCCTTGGAGTTGTCGTGGCTCATTTCAGTTGCAAGAGTTTAATGTGTTAATTTTCTTATATATGCATCCTTTTTCATAATAAAAAGTCAAAAAGAGTAGTGCCAGTTACAGCAATGGGAACATGCACAATCGTGGTTCAACAATATTGCAGAAATAACTTCTTGGAGTTTAGGACCATTGGAAAGGATTTTGTATTATATCCTTAACACTTAAACTCCTATTTTTTTCCCTAGAGTTTAGGACCTTGTTTTTGTCTAATTGAAGACTATACAATAGACCAAAGTCATATAACTTATCCTTCTCATCATAAAATTTTAACTTGAACTTATAAAATGGTTTAAGGCTTGTTTGTATTACATTCTATTCAATACCACCGAGCATTCATCAGAAGTACAAAAATCTTGCTTCATTTAACGCTCACGGAAAGTGTCATAATGTGTGCATTCGACTTTGTGTGTTTTACGGATTGTGTCTGTTAAAATCTAGAACAAACACAGTATTACACAATGTTCAACTATTAGGTGTATCTTTAACAATGTTATGCGAATTGGATCGAATCAGTTGGTCGAATCGGTTAATCTGAGAATCGGATTAATAGCGGGTTCGATCATATTAGTTGAACCAGCTAAAGATCGGTCAACCGCTTGAACCAGCCATGATTGAAATGATTCACTAGTTTGATGTTTTAAGATGCAAAATGCTCCAAGACGTGCGATATGCAATGTTTGAACTCAAGACTTGCAGCATCTCTAACATCCATTTTGTTACTGTTCCAATCAACATCTTGCACTAATATATATATATATATATATATATATATATATATATATATATATATATATATATATATATATATATATATATAAACTTTGTATGTTTAAAATATATTTAATATATTTATACAATACAAAATATTTTTAAATTATTAGGTAATAATACTGTAAAGAATTTCACTAATTTTTTATTTATTTATTAACTTAACACTTTACTATAACATTACTATTCATATTAATATAATGCGAATAAGTTTTTTCGGCTTCAATTTTTAAAACCTTGATCTTTAAATATTAAATTCAACAGTCTAACTTCTATTCGTTGTAGTTCGAATATTGAGGCTTCCTTCGGTGGCTCTTGTAGTTAACTAACTTCTATTCAAAAGTCTAACTTCTCTAACTTCGATCTATTCAACAGTCTAACATCTTCCTCTTTTGCATCAATCATAATCTCTTCTTATTTTGTTTTTCTCATTTCTCATCTCTTCTACAATTTCATTATGCATAGTTATTATATTTTTTTTTATATTATCAAATGATAAATAATATGAGACAATAATTTTTTAAAAAAGGATAAATATAAAGAGACGGAAGAAGTATTTAATTGCTATCTGTCGCTATCAAATATGAAAATAATTATGCCTCTAAATTTCATCACTAAACGCGTAATTTGTAGTAGTGAGTGTTCTTTTCGTTCTATTTTCCCTTGGCGTGTATGAACTATGAAGTTTCACTGTCATGACATTCTCCAAGACATACCCGGTGCGGCTCGAATGGATCTGTGTGAAAATGCATATGTTGATGCATGTATACGACGAGGTTTGAACGTGAAAAATCAAACTACTAAAAGTATCCCCATTTTGATCAAATACGTCTATATATTTATTGCACAGTGAACACCAAATTCGTGTATGTCAACGCCGTCCATATTGAAGCTCTAGAGAGAAACCAAATAGTTCTTAGATATGTATCATGTGTAGTATTTATGACGGCATCACATATTACCCACGTGTGCAAATTAAAAACATAAAATAAAAAGTGAGAGAAAAAAATATAAGACAGAAGTGAGGGAATGTGAAAAATAAAATTGAATACTTTAAATAATTTTTTTTTTGAAATAAGGAAATGAGGAAGTTATTATTAGTATATTAGAAAAGGTTTATATGTAAAGGAGTGAAAATTAAAATGTGTATTATGAATTTCAGGTTAAATAAATAAAGAAATTCAATATAGTATTTAAGTCATGAAATTCTCTTATTTAATAAATTAATTTTTTTAAGTTAAGTTCAATTAATGATATTTTAATTATTAATTAATTATATATTATATATTTCAATTGATTAATGGAATAACATATACCATATTTTCAAAAAAGTTGATAACCCACTTTAAACAATTAATACACATCATTAAATGTAAAAATATTTTTAAATTTTAGTGTGCAAATATTTTAACTAGTATATAATATTCCATATGCAAGCATAGTACAAGACAATTTCTTATAAGGGCATTCCAAGTTTCAAAGAAGGACCACTTGCTTCTACGGTTGTAGCCGGCCGCACACGAGTTGGTGATCGTGTAGCACGCTAAAACAACATAAACAACTTGCTCCAACACGATTTTGTTTTGTTTTAATTTTTTTAAGAATATCTTCAACTTAAAAGTGGTAAGATACTTAAATGAAATTTTTTCTCAATAATATTATTTTTATTTCTATATATATTTTGAAATTAAATTTAAAATCATATATTTAAAAAATTAATTATAATTTTTTATATTTTTTTAACTATCATTTATATTATTGACTACGATATTTTTTTTATTTAATCATAATAATTAAAAAGTATAATAAAAAATAATATAAAGACAATTTTCCTTAAAAAATTGAAACTCCATCTATTCATACTAACACATTAATTGCTCCCACACAGTTACAATTCTTATACTAGTCAGCGTAAGCCCCGCCAGGTGCGGAACTTTTTAATGGAATACCAAAAATAGACAATCCTTATGCCAACATCAACATAGCAACATGTCACATGTGACCTGCAAATTCGACAAAACAGCAAGGGCATATATATTCATTTCATTATATATTATTCAAAGAGGCAGTCCAACAACCGTTAAAACTTACTTTCCAAATTTCTACATATTTGAAGCATTGATTATTAAACAAAGAGCCTCCAACAATTGGTTTATTTAAATCAGTCGAAGACCTTGACTTTGTCCCCAACGGCCTATAAATACCAATCTCCTTGTCCTAGTGTTACTCACCATCACAACTCAATCTCAATATCTTATTTAATTTTGCGTATTTCACTACATTAATTACGTTGCATATTTGTATTAATTCTACGTGTGTAGCCATGAAGAGACAGAGAGATGAAGAAGGAATAGAGAGCAGAGATTTGGCAAATTGTCTAATGTTGTTTTCTCATCCCCGAGAAATTACCAAACCCCAGAAACGTTTTGTCCCGGTAGAATTTGAGTGCAGCACCTGCAACCGCAAGTTCTCGTCGTTTCAAGCCCTCGGTGGCCACAGGGCTAGCCACAAGAAGCCGAAACTAGACGTGAAAGAACTCAAAGCACAGTCCAAAACTCTGAGCCTGTTGGGGAATAAACCCAAAATGCACGAGTGCTCCATTTGTGGTCAGGAATTCTCTCTGGGACAGGCACTGGGAGGACACATGAGAAGGCACAGACTTGCCATCAACCAAGGGTTTTCTTCTTCTATAAACCAGGTTGTTGCAAAAGTCCCAGTTCTGAAAAGATCCAATAGTACGAGGGTTATGTGCTTGGACTTGAACTTAACACCTCTGCAGAATGACTTGAAGTTATTGTTTGGAAACATGGCACCGAAAGTTGATTCTTTCGTCTGATTCTTTGTTATCACATAACTTCTCTTTGTAATTTGTACTTATTAGTCCTGATCTTTTGTTTTGAACACATGTATTCTTTCAATTCTTTAATCTAAAATTATTATTAAGTTTAAAGTAGATTTTATTCTCTACAGTTGTCATCAATTTCCATAATATATTTTTTTAAAATTTTAATCCCTATATTTCTATTTATTTAGTTTTTTATCTTTATTATTGAATATCAATATTTATATTTTTTACTTATTTAGAGTTTAGTCTTTATGATTTCTACTCATCAAAAGGAAATAGTCCTTATTTTTTATAAAGAATTAGTCTTTATAAATAAACTTATTAAGGTATTGGTTCTTATATGACCAAAACCTTAATAGTAAAAAATTCTAAGAATCAAAATCAAAATTTTTTTAAGTATAGAAACCAAAACTAAATTAGGGAACAAGTATAGAGATTAAAAACTGTTTTAAACCTTATTATTATTATTATTATTATTATTATTATTATTATTATTTGTTTCTACGATCAACTGATATTGCTTAATGCTTATAGATGTCTCAATAATGCTCACAATGTTAAATTTTGGTTAATAATGGAAGAATATATCTTTCACATCTATCAAATTTTAAAAGATAAGGTTGACCTTATCTTATTTTCGTATTGCCTTTGTGTGATTGTTTAACATATACAGAGAATTAGTAGCTAGAAGAATAAAAATTTGACTTTCAAAATCAGGCAAATCGGCCATGGTGGCCAAACGTTCAGAAGTCCGTACTGACCAATCCGTATCCGCTTACAATGCCAAGGTGCCTGATTATTTGGTCTGTTTGCTATGCTATAGAGAAAAGGAAAAAAAGATACTATGAAAAAGAAAAGAAAGAAAAGAAAAAGTGAAGAAGTTATTCTCCTCTTATTTGATATTATTTAATAAAAAGAAATAAATATTTTCTTTTTTTATTTGATTTTATCAAATAAAAGAATAAAAATATATATAAATGAATTAAAATGTGTATATATTTGAGTGGGATCTACAAAAATTCGTCTCTATTTCTTTTCATCTAAGAAGACAAGTAAAAAAAAATTACGGGACTCAGAGAAAGATCACCCTTCCAAACATGTAATTGTAGCTGTTAATGCTACAATCATCTATACTGTTGTGACAGTTATATTTTGTGGCACATATTCCTGAATGACTGTTGTTACTCTTTATGTGTGATATTGCTATTCGTTGTCAAAAGTAGTTCCTATTCCCCACCTTCCAGGTACTTACAGAGCAGGTGACTTTCACTTGCAGGAGAGAAATGCAAGAGTTGAACATTTTGCTAAGGAGAGTTTGAATTCTACTGAAGAAATTTTAAGTGTAAAATCATTTTCACGGCAGTTAGCCGAACAAATGATTCTGACCAATGCTTATGTAGTTATTGCCAAAGAGCACAATAATCTTCACCTAGCCTGGCAGCTTAGCTCAAAGATCAGAGGTTGCCAGCTTTTACTTTCAAAAACGGTTATGATTGGGTATAAATTAATTCGGATAATCCGATCAATTCGATCAATTCGAATTGAACTAATTAAGTTAGTTTGGTTTGATTTGGGTATTTTGATTTGTTCGAGTAAAATTTGAATTAATAAGAGCTTAATTGGTTCGATTTTCGGATTGAGAATTTTAGATTCGAAGAACCACTCGAACCAAATTACTATTGCACGTACATAGACATTAGATTTAGATATATGCCTTTTCATTTTCTTTCACAAAAAATTGTTCATTATTATGTTTGTACTGATTATATATTGATATGGGTTTTGACTGAGTTTGAATTAACTTCGAGTGAAGTCCATTATTATATTTGTACTGGCTATATATTGATATTGGATAAAAGTCATGTATATCATATGGCTAGTGATTTTGTTTTGACTATCCTCTTAATCATTTTTTATCGTCTATTTATGAGACCATAAAAATTGTATGTCATATTTGATCTTTACCAAAATTATACTTCTGACTGTTGTCCAGTTATTGCCTGAACTTTTTTATTATATATTCTATTTTTCTATTGTCTACTAGAAGGTTTTCTTTTCTCACTATTTTAACATTTTGGATTTGATATAAATAGGAAATATCAAAGACCAATGATCGTGTGACTCAACTTAAAATTGAATGTTCATTACTTGATGGAAGAACAAAAGATTAGTCTATGTTCTAATATTATTTGAAATTTTTGATACATTATGTGCACTTTTCTATATTATATGTATAGTTGATTAATTAATTTTTGTGTTAAAAAAAATAATGGTCAACTCGATCATCCGAACCAAACCAAACCATAGATGTTTGGTTCGATTCAATTCGGATTTAGCTATCAAAAAATAAGAAAATCGAACCAAACTGGACAAATTGATTTTGATTGGTTCGGATTTATTTTTTTCTAAAATTCGATCCAAACCACCCACTTACACCCCTACTGGGGAGCCTGTCACAGTAGTGGAAGCAGAGCCAAATATTAAAAGCCTTTCTTCTCTAATTTTTAAGGCACAAGATATCCATTATGACATTGCGACACAACAGTGACGATGAAATCGCATATTAAAGCTTGAAAAACATGCCAATGCAGTAATCAAGGTTTTAAATCTCGGTCGTGGTCGAGGTCGCGGTTGCGTTGTAGTTTTTGCGATTGTGGGTGTTGTGACTGCTCTAATGCGGATTGCGGTCGTGCGACATAAATTCTTTACAACTTGACATAAATTAGATTAAATTATCTATTTTATTGTACAATATATCATAACTAATAATTTATAAATTTTTTCATTAATAAGAGATATCCAAAAATAATAAATTAATTGACTAATATTAAAACATAAATAAATTAGTAGCTACTCATTTATTCAATAAAGTTCATTCATAAGTGATTATTTTAACATAAATAAATCAATAACTACTCTTATATTTAACAAATTCATACATGAGTGATTACCTCAACCTCAACATGAACAAATCATTAGTTACTAATATATTAAACAAAGTTCATGAATAAGTGATTACTTCACCACATGGTAGAATGACGTGCTGGATCATAACCTCCATTTTCGATTTGGTTATCATTATATCCTATTCCGCCAAAGACATAATCAAAAAATCCTAAATTTCTTGGTGGTTCCATTTGTTATTGTTAATCATAGGAAACATTTGATGGTGGATATTGATAAGGCTCTTGGTAATTCATGGAAGGCTGGTAATATGGTGGGGCTGGCATAGGTGGATAGTAGCCATGAGACAAGTAAGAAGGATGCTGATAATATATTGGATAGTTGCCTTGGCTGCCTTCAAATGATGCACCAATACCAAAATCACCAAAGGATTGTGATATACTAGATGAGGAAGAATCATCCATCATAGTATTTTCACGCCTTTTGTTTTTCCTAGGTTGGGATCCACCTTTACTATTACCACTGATTATATCATCAGAAGGATCTACATCTGTCTCTATCCTATAATTTGTCATATTAATCATGAGATTTTGATCACGTCTAAAGTATAGCTTTTCCTGAAAAGAATGATACGACCTTTCACCTCTTCCTTGACTTTGTTCTGTATTACCACCACTACCAGTGTTATTACTTGGTGGACTTGATCCACTATCATGACCTTGACTAGGTGTTTCACTTGAATCTGAATCATCTCCACCAGCTATTCCTTCACCATCATCATCAGAATCAATAGGGAGTCATTCTGAGTTTTAGATCCTATCCAATAATGGTCCATCTCTCTCCTCAAGCCATGGAGATAAAGGATCTTCATCCTAAAATATATAATCAAGATTAATAGGATTGAAGTTATCATCAATCTCTTCTTGACTTCTCCTCATAGAGTCTTTCTTTCTCAACTTCATGTTGTAAAATGTAAAAACAAGTTTCTGTAATTTCTGGTACTTCAATCTATTTCTTTTCTTTGTATGAATATAGCTAAATGTACTCCAATTTCTCTCATAATTAGAAGCTGAAATTGTTTGGTTGAGAACTTTTATAGCTATGCGTTGAAGTTCAGGATTACAAGATCCATATATCATCCACTATTCAACTGATCAAATAAATGATTGTTCATTATTATGTATATTAATAAAAAAAAGGTAAAAAACATCTTGCACTTACACATCAAACACCAAAAACTACAAAATCTTACCAGGATTCATTTGTGACCAAGCTCTTTGAGCTTGTGTTGTACCAAATGTCTCTTTCTTATCTTAAAAAAGTAACAACTACAAGCACCAATCACCATTAACGTATCACAATTTGGTTCTTAGATGACCAATTATGATATATTCTAAAATCTTAAATGCAAATTAATTCACCTGATTGATAGCTTTGATTTGATTATCAATGTTTGCCTCCAATTTGCTTATCACTTTTGTAGTTCCATCCAAGGTTTCCTTTGCTATGTCTCTTCTATGTTCAACTCCAAATTGAAATTGAGGATTGAGAAAATAACCTTATGAATAAAATAATAATAATTAACATCTCAAAATCAAATATAAGTCTTTGAAATAAATTAAATATATTGATATACCTGCAACATGCAAGTCAGAATGCATGAAGAACCATCTTTTGTCAACGATATCATTATACTGAGTGTAGTAACAACAATTTTTTTGAATGGATTGTTTTGCTCTATCAACTGCTTCATAAACAAATCCCATTGTTCGTTTGTCATCACCATCCACCAATCTCAAAACCTTAACAATTAACTCAAATACCTTTATAATATCATTGGCCTTACTCCAAAAATCTTTGCTCAAAACAAATTTTTTAGCTTGATATGCAGGTCCTGATTTCTTCTTTCCCCACTTAGATTTTCTAAATTCCTCAGACTCAAACATAGTCCTCAAAGTATGTTTTTGCTTCACAATCCATTCAACATGTAAAAATTGTGTTGCAAAACGAGTGATTGCTAGACGAATAATTTTCCTGCCACCTGTATACTTCTTCATAAGATTTATTGTCCAAATATGGTTGTAGATAAACAAAGTCACTTTCTTTGCATCTTCTAGTATTTTTTGAATATTAGATTTTTTTCCAATATCTTCCAAGCATAAATCCAAGCAATGAGCTGCACATGCAGACCAATAAAGATGCGATCTTTTCTCCATCAATTTTAAACCAGCAGCTTTTAATGCCTTCTCATTATCAGTGACCACTTAGACAACATTATCTTCTCCGACTTCTTCCACAACTTTATCAAGAAGCTTAACGTAATAGTCAGTGTTTCTACAGGGAACATTAGAAGTATCAATAGATTTTAAGAACATTGTTTCATTACTGCAATACACTAGAAAATTCATAATGTGCATGCGATTTATGCTATTTGTCCAGCCATCACACGCTATTGTCACCCCACTTTCCTTCCATGTTAGTTTAAGTTCATCATTTATATACTGTTTCATAGACTGATATTCTTTTTCCAAGTACACCTCTGAAACCTCATAAGAAGTAAGGAATTTAACTCCTGGTCCCAACTTTTGCAGCTTCAGTGAGTAAAATGTGTAGCCATAGAGAATTGCATAAGTTCATATGAAGACGCTCATATATTATCAATTTAAAGACTGCTACTGCTAACTTATTTATTAGTGTTTTCATCATATTTGTATTAATTTTAGTCTGCTTCATACTTTTACTTCTAGCCAAATCAACATCCATTGACCTCAATCTGCGTTCAAGATCGCTTGGTTGATGTTGACGAGAAGCTTTGCTATTACCACCAGCATGAGAGCTGCCTCCACCTTCATGTATAGAATTCAATCTTCTAGTTTGTTGTATAAATCTTTGTCTGTCTTCCTATTTTCTATGTGATACAATGCTTTCTTCAGTAGCTTGCCTCATAACCATGTCTTCATCAAGAAAACTTTCAATTTCATCATCTTCATCTCTTCTTAAATGTGCCATAAGTTCTTCTTTTCTCTTTCTAAAGTCTATTTTTTTTTGCTTTATTATCCAACAAAAGTTTCATCATATTTTCTTTGACAAAAGTTAAGACCTTAGCATAACCCTTGACTTCTCCTTGCAAGTGTGCAAGATGTTCTTTCAACCGAGTAATTCCACCCGTTAACACTCTACCACAGAATTTGCATTGCACATTATTTCTAGTTTTACTAAGTACAATTCTTCCAAAATGCCAACCAATATCTTCACTTTGAACACCTTCTGCTTTACCTGTTAGAAATTCTTCTCTTAGTGGCATTGTTTAACCAACCTACATATAAACAGATATGCGTTTGCAATTTTTTTTTAAAAAATCAATGATAAATTATATAATTAAAACTTAAATATTATAACATTATATTTCAAGCTAATTCCTAAAATTTGTTAACTAACAAATTAATTGAAAGCAATTTTTAATTTAATTATTAAAAATTTCTAAGTTTCTCTAAAACTTTACAACACAAAATTTTTCTCTCATCCTCAATTTTCTATTTTGAATCTCTAATTTTCTTCTCACAATTTCACTCTTTCACTTACATAATTTATTTTCTCCATTCAACCCACTTAATTTTTTTTTTTCCTTTTCACCCCTCCCAAAATTTCCCACTACCTAATCAATCTAAATTTTTCCTTTCCCTTACATTTTTTTCCTTTTCCCTCTAATTTTTCTTCCTCACTTATTTGTTCCTCACCTCACCACCTTT
Organism: Ormosia emarginata; assembly: GCA_029884605.1. NCBI lineage: Eukaryota > Viridiplantae > Streptophyta > Magnoliopsida > Fabales > Fabaceae > Ormosia > Ormosia emarginata. The sequence goes on from JAQQTP010000071.1 coordinate 11,532,127, forward strand.
TTTTTTCCTCCCTCACTTAACTTCTCCACGGTATTTCCCTTTCCCTCACATTTTCCCTTTGCCCCCCTAATTTTTCTTCCCCACTTCTCTGTTCCTCACCTCACCATCTTTAATTTTTTTTTATCTCCCTCACTTTACTTCTACACACCACTCACGGTCACGAGACCATTTTCACACACACACACCCTCACCATCTTTTCTCCACGGCACCTACTCACTACTCACCACTCTTCTCCACGGCACCCACTTACCACTCACCATCACAAATTCACGGTAGCACAAAGACACACAGCCTAGCACCTAGCCACCCACTCCACTCACCATCACGCAAAGACAACACCTACTCACCACTCACCATCTCACACTGTCCCTCACAGTCACAAAACCCACTCACCCACAGCAACACCCACACACCCACAATAATAGTCACATACAAATTATCTCTAAAAGACTAAGATATACATAAATCAACCATAGATTGGATGGGTTACCTGAGGGCTGAGCTACTGCAACTTTAAGTCGAAGAACAGATCCCCACACCTCCACCACAGATCAAGACCAACCTAAAACGGAGATCACGAAACAGAGGCGAACAGAGCATATATCGACCAAGAGATATAGCGGCAGGAGCTCCTTCAACAGATCTCTGAGTCTTTCAAGAGGTTAGGGTTCTGTTATGATTGATTTGGTGCGTCCGTGTGTGTTTTTAGCTTTTTATATTGAGAAAAAACGAACGGAATGGTGTTGGAAATGAGAAACTCTGAACGGAGGAGCGTAGCGGTGGAAAAGGCGTTACGTCTCGTCTGTTGCGGCCGCAACACCGTTTCGTTGGGATCATCGCACGTGAATCTCAAACTCAGTCGTGTCGTGGGCTGAAGTGGAAACAGTGGTCATCGTGACCATTTTGTCGCGACCGCTACAGTGATCTCGGAACGAGATTTGAATCCTTGGCAGCAATAGTTTAAAGCACCATATTTGGTCAAATAGCAGTTGAAGAACTACCCAAGAGTCTTCATTGCCTAAACGTAAAACTTATGACTGATTGATTCGCTAAAGACGCCTTCCCTACAAGTACTTTCAGATGAAAGGAAAAATTCCCCACAGCTCGTGGACAACAATCTATGTATCATTTCTACATATTTTTAGATAATGTACTGGCAACATCTATAGTTATTAACTCAACTGTCTCCAATGCTGACCATCCAAAACAGTTGGTCTTTCACATTGTCACTGATGGAGTCAATTATGGAGCAATGCAATTATGCAAGCATGGTTCCTGAATAATGTGTTATAGGGGAGCCCAGTAAAGATATCTATCAATGAGGTAAATGAGAAACTATAATAGTAAGTTTGATGTTACATCTTGATCTAAAATTTTAAGATAATGAGTCTATATATCTTTTCACTTATATACTCTTTATTTAACTTATTCTTTACCGATGTGGAACTTCAATACTCACACTTAAATTTTTAACATAATGACTTTAAAGGGGCCACCATAGGGGTACAGAATATTGAGGAGTTTCATTGGTTGAATGCATCTTATTCTCCGATTGTCAAGCAACTCCTAAATCCAGACTCCCGAACCTTTTATTTTGGGGTATATCATGATGTAAATGTTGAACCAAAAATGTGAAATCCCAAGTATTTGTATTTATTGAATCATCTTCGATTTTACATCCCTGAGATTTATCCCCAACTTGAGAATGTTGTTTTCCTAGATGATGATCTTGTTGTCCAAAAGAACCTTACCCCGTTTTTCTCATTGGATTTGCATGGAAATGTGAATGGCATAGTTGAAACTTGTCTTGAAGCATTTCATCGGTACTACAAGTATCTCAACTTCTCAAATTCAATTATAAGCTCAAAGTTTGATCCGCAGGCAGGCATGGGCATGGGCATTTGGTATGAACATTTTTGACTTGGTTGCATGGAGGAAAGCAAATGCAACTGCAAGATATCACTATTGGCTAGAGCAGAATGCTGATGGGACACTTTGGAAGCTAGGGACACTCTGGAAGCTCTTTTATGTTTTTATGGTTTGACAGAGCCACTTGGCAGAAGATGGCATGTTTTTGGATTAAGTTATGACCTACATATTGACAATCGCCTGACTGAAAGTGCTACAGTTGTTCACTTCAACGAGAACATGAAGTTGTGGCTAAAGTTAGCTATAGACAGGTATAAGTGTTAGGAATCAAGAGTTGGATACCCTCAAATTGTCTTGAATACTTTATGGATGAGAGCAGAAGCGTACTCAGATTCATGAAGAAAAACTGATAAAATTGTAAAGCATATGAATAGTATTTTTTTATAGTGAGACTCACTTATCAGTATTATTTGTACTAGAAAAATAGATCAAGAACTGTACACTAAATTTAACGTGAAAAACCCCTTTGTACACTAAGAGAAAAATCATAGGACAAACTCCGAAAAATATTTCAGGATAATTAAAATATCTTATCTACACTCTCTAACACAAAAAGTACAAAATATAATGTTTTCCAGTGAGATCTTCTCATACTACAATTTGCAGTATTACAAAAATTAGAGAATAAACAAAAAAAATCTTAATGTATGCTTACACACTACACTCTTAGAATTTCCTCATCCTCTATTTCTCACTCTCACTATAGAAGAAGCAACTTCTGCTTGTTATGTTTCGGATGAAGCAATGGTTCTCTATTTATAGAGAACCATTTCAAGCCTTGCATTTAAGGCTTCTAACTTCCAACCACCACCAGCAAAGAAAGTCTTCTTCCTTTGTTGAAAATGGCAAGCCTCCACCGAAAGTGCTCTGTAGCAAGGGAAAGAAATTCTTCCTCCCTTTATTGACTTAATGCAAGTCATTCTAACAATTCTCCGCATTGGCTAGCATTTTTGCAAGAGTCTTCAACTTTTGTAAATATTGATCAAATCCAAGCAATGCTTAATTTTTTAATCAACAATGATTTTGTTATCATGTCTGCAGGATTCTCAGCTGTTACTATCTTCTGAATTGCAACTATACCGTTGTTAATACTTTCTCTAACAAAATGAAGTGTAACATCAATATGCTTTGTCCTTTCATGGTAGACTGAATTCTTTTCCAGATGAATAGAGCTTTGACTATCGCAATGTATGATTGGTTCTTTTTTGTCCAATTCAAAACTACCTAAAAGACCTTACACCCATATGCTCTCTTTCACAGCCTTAGTTAATGTCATATACTCAGCTTTAGTAGTTAATAGTGTAACTGTGGATTCTAATGTCACCTTCATACTAATAATACATCCAAAGATTGTAAAGATGTAGCTTGTTAATAACCTCTTTTTGTTTAAATCTCCTACATAATCAGAATCTATATAGCCTACAATCCCATGAGTCTGTTGACTATCAAACACCAAATAGACATCGGTGGAACCTCTTAAGTACTGCATTATCCATTTCACAGCTTCCCAGTGCACCTTTTCTGATTTGTTCATATATCTGCTCACCACACTTACTGCATGTGAAAGATCGGGTCTTGTGCATACCATAACATACATGAGACTACCAACTGTACTAGAATAATGTATATGAGTCATATGCTCCACGTCCTCCTTAGTTTTTGGACATTCCTTTGAAGATAGCTTAAAATGTGCAGTTAAGGGAGTACCAATTGGTTTAGACTGATCCATACTAAAGCCTTGTAGCACTTTCATAATGTAATTTTACTGTGACAAACACAATCTGCCATGATGCCTCTCCCTATGAATCTCCTTACCAAGAATCTTTTTTGCTACACCTAAGTCTTTTATCTCAAATTATTTTCCCAATTAAGTTTTCAATATGCTAATTTCAGCCTTGTTAAAAGTTACAATTAGCATGTCATCTACATACAACAACAAATAAATGTGAGAACCATCTGGAAGCTCTTTAGAGTAGATGTAATTATCATATTAATTTCTGTTGTATCAATTACCAATTATAAATGCATCAAACCTCTTGTACCATTATTTTGGGGATTGCTTCAAGCCGTATAATGACCTTTTTAACAGGTAAACAAGATCCTTCTTCTTAGAAACTACAAACCCCTCTGGTTGACTCATATAGATATGTTCATCTAGCTCACCATATAAGAACGTTGTCTTCACATTAAGCTGTTCTAGCTCTAAGTCAAACATACTTACAATAACTAATAGGATCCGGATAAAACTATGCTTCATCACATAAGAGAATACTTCATGGAAGTCATTGCCCTCCTTTTGAGTATAACCCTTTGCTACCAATCTTGCCTTGAACCTTGGAGGTTCAATGCCAAGGATTCCCTCTTTTCTTTTGAAGACCTATTTGCAACCAACTATTTTTTCCCCTTTGGAAGTTGTACCAGCTCCCACGTTTGATTTTTCTAAAGATATTCAATCTCCTCATTCGTTGCTATTAGTCATTTCTTTGACTCCTTGTTGTTTACTGCATCACAGTAGGTAGATTGTTCATCTCATACTGCACCATCTGTCATAGCCAAAACAAAAGCTATAGGATTTGCATCTGACGAGTCAAGTACACAAACAACTGAATTCAAATGTCTCTGTGGTTTCTGAATTTGTCGTTTTTCTCTGTCAGTAGCAATACTATATGACTCTACTCCTCTGGTTTTTTTCACTAGCACCTTTGTCTCCATGTTCATCTTGTTGTTCTTCTTCAGGTTGAGCAGCACATGAAGTACTTAGCTGACTTATGTCCTCTTCCTGCTTCATTTTTCCAGTGTTAATCTCTAGCTCCACCTATTTCTCAGCACCATGATCTGTGTCTATCTAATCTACTTCAGATTCTCGTTTCTGATTTACCATTATCGCCTCGTCAAATGTGACATTTGTGCTAACAATGATCTTAGGTGAATTTGCCTTTTTTTGTATACCACAGTCTGTAGCCCTTCACCCCCTCGTGCATATCCTAGAAATATACACTTTCCTGCCCTCACCTCAAGTTTACCATCACTCATATGGGCATACACAGGACAACCAAATATCTTTAAATCGGAATAGTTTACAAGTTGATCGGACCATACCTCTTGTGGAATCTTTAGATCAATTGCAGTTGATGGAGATCTGTTTACCAAGTATATAGTTGTATTGACCGCCTCAGCCGAAAATGATTTAGGAAGTTTAGCATTAATCTGCATGCATCGTTCACGCTTCAGGAGTGTTCTATTCATCCATTCTGTAACTTCATTTTGTTGTGGTGTTGCAGGTACAGTATAGTGCCTCACTATACCTACATTCCTGCATAACTCTTCAAATTCTTTGCTACATAATTCCCCATCATTGTCTGTTCTCAGCCGCTTGACTAACCACCTTGTTTGTTTTTTTACCATGGCCTTCCACTACTTGAATTTTCCAAACATTTCATCCTTTTTCTTCAAGACATAAATCAAAACCTTCCTGAAATAGTCATCTATCAGAGTAAGAAAATAATGAGTACCACCCAATGAGTTAACAGGGACTGGACCCCAACATCCGACTAGACGTACTCCAAAATGCCCTTGATGGTGTGTTTTGTACAACTGATCTTCACTTGTTTCTGCTTTTCAAATACACAATTTTCACATAAATCGAGTTTATAATTCTTTATGTCTTTTAGCAGTCATCTGCCAGCAAGTATTGTCATTCCCTTCTCACTCATATGACTAAGCTGCATGTGTCACAACTATGTAATATCATCATTAGATCTTTCAGAGGATAGAACAACAACAACCTCACTAATTGTGCTCTCCAACAATAGATAGATCTCGCCTTGCAGCTTTCCTTTCACCACCACCATCAAACCTTTAGTCACCTTTAAAAAACCACCCTCTCTATAGAAATTGTACCCCTAGTTATGTAGGGCACTCAAAGAGACCAGATTCTTGCCCAGCTCTAATACATGTCACGCTTGAAATGTCCTTGCAATACCACCATCTAATCTGATTCATACTTCTCCTCTACTTACAACAACAATTACCTTGTTGTCTTCCAATTGGACTTTTCCCTTCTGCTTTTGATACAAAGAGAAAAAATTTCTATTATGTGTCATGTGAAAAGATGCGTCAAAATCCAAGATCCACTCGTTGCCCGAGTCACTAATGGAAAGTGTTAGGACAAATTCCATCAGAACTTGCAACTGTTGTATTGACAGTATTTTCTTGTTTATCCTTTCTCTCAGGGTAATTTTTTCAAATATGCTTGTAGTTTTTGGACTTTGATCTTTCCTTGCTTTTGCTTCCTAGTTATCTTTCTTGATTATGCCCTCATGTCACAAACAACTCATCTGTAAGATTATCAGCACTGGATCCTAATGTCAATTTCTGATGCTCCTTTGTCATCAACGCCTCCTTGAAGGTTTTGACGGAGATGGTGAACCTACTATACATCATGGTATCACACAAATTATCATAAGATGGAGGTAGTGAAGTCGATAAGATTATAGCTTGATCAATATCTTCAATTGTAAATTCAATCGCTTGTACATCAGTGATCATCTGATTGAAGTCGTAAATATGATCTCGAATTGGTTTTTCTCCTGCGAGTTTGAATGTGTACAATCGCTTCCTCTGGTAAAGTTGGTTTGACAAAGTCTTTACAGAATACTTTTCTTCCAAAGTATTCCATAGTCCATCTGCAATCTTCTCGTTCATAACCTCTCACAGTACATTGTCTGCCAAACTCAGTTGTATTGTGCTACATACTTTGGCCATTATCTCTTCCATTTTATCAGAAGACAATGTTTCCGACAACTTGCTCTCGCCCTCCAATACCTTTGACAGACCTTGCTGGTCTAGCAATGCCTGCAACTTCAACTTCCATGGACTGAAGTCATTGGATCCATCAAACTTCTCCACATCAAATTTTGGCATTGACATTTTTTATCTAAAATTTGATCAAGTAGCTCTGATACCACTTGTTAGGAAATCAAGAGTTAGATACACTCTAAGTGTCTTGAACACTTTATGGATGTGAGTGAAAGCGTACTGATTAGATCTGTCAAGAAGAATTGATAAAATTGTAAAGCACGTGAATAATACTTTTATAGTGGGATATACTTGTTAGTACTATTTGTACCAAAAAAATAGATCAAGAACTACATACCAAATTTAACGTGGAAAACCCATTTGTATACTGAGGGAAAAATTACGAGACAAACTTCGAAAAATATTTTAAGATAATTACAATATTCTATCTATACTTTCTCACACAAAAGTACAAAATATAATGTTTCCTAGTTAGATCCTCTCCTACTACAATTTGTAGTATTATAGAGATTAAAAAATAAACTTAAAAATTCTTAGTGTATACTCACACACTACTCCTAAAATTTCCTTACACTCTTTATTTCTCACTCTCACTACAGAAGAAGCAACTTTTGCTTGTTATGTTTCAGATGAAAGAATGATTCTCTATAAATAGAGAACCATTTCAAGCCTGACATTTAAGTTTTCTAACTTTCAACCACCACCGGCAAAGAAAGTCTTCTTCCTTTGTTGAAAATGGCAAGCCTCCACCAAAAGTGTTATGCAACAAGGAAAAGAAATTCTTCCTCCCTTTATTGACTTAATACAAGCCGTTCTAACTATAAGCCACTATGGGATAGATACATAAATCAAAGCCACCCTTATCTTCAAGATTGTGCCACAAGTTGAAATGCACTACTTCTCGATTGCTGATGGATTATGGAATCTCAGATTATTTAAATCCTTTTGATATGTGGTTGCCTTACTGTAGAGTCAGAATTAGAAAATTTTGACTTTGCTAGGAATATTGTTTTTATTCCTTCTCTTTCCTTCTCCCCATTTTCCTTTTGAATCAGTGTCTTGAAAGAGAAAAGAATGATTTCTTATACACTAGAAAGTTCATATGCATTAGGTGAAGAGATGTGGGATAATCCATTTTTGGCTAGTGGGGCTATCTTTTTCCCCTTCTGCAAGTTGTAGAATGATTTGTTCTTTAGTAATTCTTGTAATAATTTATCAGCTCTTTCAAATAGTAATTTAATCGAATGGAAACATTTTTTTTTCCTTATCTCTCCTGTTATGCCTTAATGAAATCTTATAATAACTCGCTGTTGCCAGTTGAACCGATGTTTATTTGTTAAGCCAACAATATTTTGTTGGGTATGTAGTCCTTTAAGAACTTAACATCATTTGTTAAGGAAAAAAAAAACTAAAAATTTATCTAATATCAGTGTTGGTTTTAGGCAACTGGTGGAACAAGACAAGGATTAAGGAACAAACCAAAAAGTTAGGCAAACTAAATTACCACAATAGTATGATAATGGCAGCACAGGTTAGCACTTCAATCTTCGGTTTTGATCTACACAACCGAGTAAACTGTGTTAACTGCTTTATGTGTTTTGTTTTCAATGTAATATATATTGTAGCATAGTCTAATGACATCGACATTTTCCACTATTTTATCAGTGGGAGGAAGATGAATCTCTCGAGTCTGGACCGGTTAGAGATATAATTTGTCCAAACCCCCAAAAATTGTTGGACAAAACGGTTTATGCACTCAGCATTTTGTTAAGGCTATCTTTGCATAATTTATTTGGCATTTCTACCAAAACTATTGTTTTTATTGTGTATTTCTCTTTATCTTTTTATGAGATTAAATCGAAATGTTCACTCTAATTTTATCCTAGTCTTTTATCCCTTATGCTAGCTCCAACTGCCACATTTTAGTGGCACTTTTTGTTCTTAGTTATTATGGTAGATGATTAATCAGACAAAATGGGAGAGTTCCTTCACTTTAAGGTAGCACATGGTACATTGTTCTTTTTTTCAAATAGGTCAATATATCATCCACGGAATGTTAGTTGTTCCATCATGCATTTGAAGTTTGTGTGGCTAGGAATTTTAGACTGGAGTTTTTTTTTTTTTAACAACTTTATCTATCATTTAGCAATATCTAAAGTATACAATTTAATCTGACTTTATCTCATCATTCCGAAATTAGTTAGTTTAACGGGTGGTTGGAGAATTAAAAAACAATGCCAGATAATTTTTTTTAGCACACCACACGAAATCTAAAATCTTATCACATTAGGATGCATAAACTTGGCAGAATCTTCTAAACTTCAAAATATAGCCAAATTTCATCACAGAATGGACAATATAATAGTGACACAATGAATTTTTAGACAGAATGAGTGCTTTCATCCCCACCCTCCCCCCCCCCCCCCCTAAAATGGAAAAAAACAAAAAAGCTGAACTTAAAAAAGTGAAAATAACTCGCATATTTTAATGTTAGTAAACACATACATACATTAGTATTATTATTATTGTTTATGTATAATAAAAAATGGTCATCGAAGATATGCTAGCTATCTCTGACCCTGATATTTTGCTATGCCGATATAACACCTTCAAGGAGAAAGTCCTGGTACCAAAAGTCTTGGTATTGGAGCAAATGCTGGCCCTGTATCCAGGCCACTCTGGTCATCTTCCAGTTCTGAAGGTTCTTGAGCATACAGCGAAAGAGAAGCCACGATTTATTTGTTATTTTCCGAGATTAAGTGGGCATACACTTCCCCACCAATCAATAAAATTAGTATTTTTTTGTACCATAAAATCAGGTTATAGTAGTTTGTTGTTTGCGATAGAACTTCATTTTATTGGACTTCCATGAATTGGATATTTGTTTTCTCTTCAGCAATTATGGAGCACTTATCAAGGATGTATATTTCTACATCTAATTTAGATCATATAGTTTCTGATTACTCATAAGAATAATTACCTTACCAAACAAAATTCCTTGAAAGAAGGTGATCGTTATAAAAACCATGATAATAGGTAGAAGGTGATCGTATTCAAAATGTAGGACAAACTATAAAAGCATGCAGGGTCATGGAGAAGATTATGATCTGGAACCAAACAACAATCTATACCTTGAAAAGCAGATAGATATCGTTATGACGAGAGATTCTTGCATAAATTTAGAATACTTAGTTAAGTACACTAGACTAATCAGTACTTAATATTTTCATAAAGTTTTGTGTCACATAATTTAAAATATAAAATTTTATAAAATTATTAAGTGTTAATTAGTCTGGAGCTCCCAACTTAAATGTTTCAGGCTTATGTAAGAATTTCTCCCTTATGACATAACCATGCACAAACAGTTTACAAATGTCAGAATACATTAAACTTGGAAAACAGAACAGCCGCCGGATTACTCAATTTTGGCAGCAGGCCAAATTGCAATCTCTGAATACCCATCTTCAGTAGCACATGCTCGGAACATGCCTGTCGTGTTAAAAGGCATTACAACGTCTCCTGCAGCAGACACAGCAACCAAACCAACAGTGCCTTTTGGAGTGCGCTCTTGTACAACACAAGTAGCAGCTTCCTTGAGAGAAAGACCTTTGAACTCCATCAGGGCAGCCACATCTCTTGCTACTGTCCCACGTATTATTGCTTCACCTTTGCCTGTTGCAGAAACTGCACAAAGTTCATTGGCATATGTCCCAGCACCTATGACCGGTGTGTCACCAATTCGACCAACCATTTTGTTCACTAATCCACCAGTAGATGTTGCAGAAGCTAGATTCCCATGACTATCAACAGCCACACACCCAACAGTACCAATTTGACTATCACCATTAGCAAATGGAGTTTCCTCCTTAGTAATAGTATCATTTTGGATGGGTTGGGTATAATCGATCTATATATTTATGAAGAACAAAAGTTATCAACATCATAGGACGGGGAAAAAGATGAATTTTAGGTGATCAATGTAACATAAATATGCTGCTCAACACGCACATAACTAGGCAAAATTAAATACCTGGACCCTATTGGCTTCTTTTGCCTGCTTTAGTCTTTCAATATTTTCTGCAGTAATAAAATGGCTTGAATCTACAGTCTCAACACCCTGAAAAATAAGGATTTCATGATCATTAATAAAGATGAGCCACAAGATTATTCAGTTTAAAACAAAAATAACATCAGGAATTCATGGTGGCTAGCTAGTTTTACTTTGTTATTTTATCATTGTCACTGTTTTGTGTGATTGTGTATCTAGGTGGAGGAGAGCGGTAAGTCATTTATCCGATTCCCACAGCACCACCAGTTTCCCTCTATTGTGGATGGATGAAACGGAGATTAGAAGCTGAATTAAATTACCAGCATATAGATAGAAGAATGGACCACAAAATGTATAGAAGCCAAACTCCAGTCCACATGTAGAAATTTTGAATCATATAATTTATTGACACGTTTTGGTGAGGAATCTTGATTGTATATTACTTGTTCGTGTTGGCAAGAAAACAGCAAAAACAGTAATATACATAAAGGTATAAACTTTGAAGAAAGTTGAATGAAATTAAAATAAACAAGAAAGCATCATCAACTGACTTGTTGTCTTGCAAATTCCTCTGCTCCATGAAAAGCTAGATATATATGAGGAGTATTCTCCATGACAAGTCTAGCTAAAGAGATGGGATTGACAACTGTAATGAGGCCAGAAACAGCTCCACATTTGTTAGTGTTGCCATCCATGATAGAAGCTTCCATTTCAACCGTGCCTTTGGTGGTCAGCACAGATCCCCTACCCGCATTGAAGTGTGGAATGTTCTCTAACTCACGAACCTATATATATATACACTCAGTAATCAGCATAGCATGATAGAAATCAAATCACAACCATTTAAGCAAGCATTCAATGATTCACGTACATACATACTCATGTAGAGAAGAGAGAGTAAGAGAGAGAGATGAGCAAAAGTTGGCTCAAACCTTTTTTCTCGGATTCTTTCTTCCAATTCCTTTAATCATTCTTTCCTTCAATTCTTTTAATCATCCTTCATTTATTACTTTTAATCTTACTTAATTGAATTAATAAACATATAAAAAGTGATTAAAAAAAGTTGAAGAGAAAGGATTAGAGATTGAGATTTAGCTTATTAATACCAAAATCACCAATTAGCTAGATTGAGAGAGAGAGTATTATATGTTATTACCACAAGCTCAACGACGTCCAAAGGAGGCATATTGGCTTTAAGAGCTTCGACACCGATTTGAAGGCAGTGGCGGAGGGCTTCCTCGCGAGGCTGGCGGCGCTCTGGTGGCAGTGAATGTGGAATGTCGCCAGCGCCGCCATGTAGAGCTATAGCCCAACCCATCTCTCCTCACACCATCTCACTAATGTGCTTCTTATTATTATATATAACAAACAATAGAACATGTGGCGTTCAATTGCTTTACTGTACTACCTGTAACAGTAGCCAGATAACAGTAGCCAGATTCCGAGTTTCCCTGAACCCGAATCTACCTTTTTATATATATATATATATATATATATATATATAATAGAAAAAAATTTGTTAATGTATCTCTACATATGTTAAAGAATTAAAAAAGTAAAATTTATTAAATAAAAAATATAAATATTCATTATTTTAAAAATTTAAATAATATTTAATAAATTTTATTTTAAATAATTATTTAAAAATAATAAATACTATTTTAACTGCTTAACGTATGTTAAAAAAAAAAAAAAAAACGTAACCAACTTCATTTGCCTTTTACTATTTGTAACCTTCTCCACCTCAGAAATAGTATTTGCCTTGGAGTGTTGGGATTTCAAATTGAGAAAATAAAATGTGTACACCTTCAAGAATATTTGCAGCAATATCGTATTTTGATGCAAGTATCGTTAAATGCGTTAAGAAACTCGAAAGATAAAAATTATGTATACTTGTGTCATTTACTAAGCTTTTGTGCGTAATGTCGTTAATCATTTTTTTTTTAATAAAACTTTTTGTAGAAACAAAATAAAAAATGATTAATATATTATATAATAAATGTGAGTTGGTTAATGACATATACTTAAAAAAAAACAAAACAAAATAAAAGTTTGAGTTAGATCGTTGCTGGGTGGATCATGAATAATAATAAAATAATAATAGGTGTTAAAAATAAGCATACGCGAAGATAAATATTTTCCATTTGCAGCAATATCGTATTTTGATGCAAGTATCGTTAAATGCTCTCGTATACTATATGTCAAAATAAAATAAATATATTATATAATAAATGAGTGTAATTAAAATTGGAAAATTAATAAAATTGAATTGAAATTAATTAATTTAGTTCAATTTAATTAAAAAAAATCAAATTTGATAGAATAAAATCTGATTAGAATCAATTAAAATTGTTTTGATTTTTAATTTTTATGATTTAAAATTTGAATTAAACTAAACTGATTCAATCAGAGTTTTTTTAAAATATATTTTTTATTTTTTCTTATGAATTAGACTTGATTTGACATTATTTTCATAATATATTTTTTATTTTTATTTTATTTTTTCTTACAAAAATACTCTAATTTATAAATTTGATCTAAATTAACTCATTTCTCATCGATTTAAAATTTAAATTTTTTAATAAAAAATACAAAATCAAATCAAATTAAATTAATTATTTTTTATAGATTTATTTTCTTTTTTACCTCAAATTCGAACTAATCCTACTTAATTACACCCGTAATGAGTGGGTATCATTTAAATGTTTGTTCAAATAATAAATCTTTTCAAATTGCTAAATTTGTTCCACACAAGTTAGATATTTCTCTCCTCTCTCTCTCACTCACATTTTATTATAATTTAATATTTTTATTATAAATATATATATATATCCTTTTTTATATTTTATTTAATATTATTTATTATCTTTTATTTTTTTTTTTATTTTTTTTATTTAATCACATATTTTTAAAAAATATATATATAATATTTACTCTCTTAAAAAAATATAAAAATATCTTTCTCTTTTTATTATGTGTACAGTTTAAGTGGAAGTGGAGGTGCAGCCTAGCCAACAAAGAGTAGACAGCTTTACTACCTGTGCCAACACCAACATCAACATCAACATCAACATCAACATCAACATCCATCACTACCGTCCAATTCTACTCAAGTCAACACGATGACAAGGTATTGATGGGCACTGCCTTTGGTTTTTATTCAGCTCCATTTTGACAATTTAAAGAAAAAAAGTTTTTTTATGCGAAAAAGAACCCTGCAGGTAAATTCAATAATAAAGAAAAAAAATATGGTTTTTTATTTCTTAACGTCACTCCTTACTAAAATGTTGCTACTATTTTTTACTAGATCCGGGAGTTTAAGCTAAAGTTGGGAGCTATAGCTGCTATATAAATATTTATTCACACAATTTTAGTAACATTGAAATTTGAATTTATAATTTCTTGTAAACTCTCTAAGTCTTTCACTATTATTTTGAAAGTTTGTGAGAGGTTGAGAACTAAGTTTACCTAAAATTATGGATAGTGTAAAGAATTTATGTAAATCTTACTTGCCTATCTTTTTATGTAATGTTTTAAAATTAGATTAGGTCGACTAATTTAATTGATTAAATCGTGCCTAAATTTACCTAAAATTATGGATAATGTAAAGAGTTTATTGTAAATTTTACTTATATCTCTTTTTATGTAATATTTTAAAATTAGATTAAATCGATTAATTTAATTGATTAAATCATGAATTAATTATGTTTTTTATTTCATTATTTTTTATTATGTTGTTCTATAAAATTTTAATTGAACCATCAATTTAATTAGTTAAATCAACTAAAACATTACTCAAGACTATTGCTGGTTTATCTCTAATTTAATTTTTAAAACATTATTTATGTATTATGTTTTTTTTAATCAAAGATAAGTTGATTTATTCTTCATAAAACCAAAAGATAAATAACCAGTACAATCATCTTAATTACTCAAATATCCAAATACAAACAATGGAGCTTCCCAAAAGCACCTTCTCAACCAAAAGAGCCAGCATCACAAAAAAACATGGCCATATTACATAACAAGAAACATTACGAAGATGAACGAAACTCAGCACAGTCAAATTCAACCATCTTAACTACATCAGGGTTTACCCAAATTTTATCATTAAACATACATTCCAAGCTTTACAAATGCGCCATAATAATAATAATAAAATAAATCGAGAAATGAGTTTTACAATTTTTTGTTGATTTGCAAAAGATATTTTAATAAAAGGTCTGTTTGGATAGCAAAATTAAAATTAAAACATATAATTTTAATTTTAATTTTAATTTTTTTAATTTTTAAAATTAATTGGTTAAGAATTTAAATTATATGTTTAGTATTGTCAAAGAATTAAGATAATAAATTATAATTTTAAATTTAATTATAATTTTATTATTTAAAAATATGTTTAAAATATTAAAAAAATATTTATAAAATTAAAATTAATAAAAATATTATACAATAATATTTTTATAATATAATAGTCATATTTTTTCATAAATATTTTTTTCATGAATTTTTTTTAAAAATAAATAAATAGCTATTATAATAATTTTTATATAAATATAAAAATAATTTTTTATATAAATATAGAATATTAATAAATATGATTATTTATAAATAAATATGAAGAGAGAAAAAAAGAGAAAGTTTAATTTTTAAATTATAAAATTAATAATTCTTAAAGTATAAATTAAAAATTAAAAAATATTTAATTTAATTATTTTTTAATTTTATAAAATTAATTTATGGAATTATAATTTTAATTTTAAATAAAATTTTAAATATAAAAATTAAAATTAAGAGATGTAATTTTAATTCAAAACTTTAATTTCATGTTAAATTTCAAAAATCGACCAGACACAAGAGTTTCTTAATTTTAGTCGAAAAACGACAAAGAGCATTATTTGGCATGGGTAATGTCTTTATCACTACCTACCAATCCACAAAAATATCTTTTCAAGGATGAAACAATTCAGATTAATCGCACTTGACGCATTTGGAGCTACTTACACAGTGAATACTGAATAATGGCATGAAAAACCCGAAAAAGAAAAACAAAATTTTAGCTTTATTATATTGTTAATGTCCATACAAAATGGGAATTATCATCTTGAACGTACAAATTAGCACTTTCATATGCTAATTCATCATTTACCCATAGCAAACTGGGCTTTCTTCAAGAACTACAAAATGGACTTCACAATTCTGAACCAGCTCGAGTGTCAGTAAATTTGCAAGTTTGTGAAACATACAAAATTCATGGTTCAATCTGAGTATAACAGTATGGGAATTCTGATAAGATTTCCAAACAACCTTATAATCCTAACATACAAAACGTACATGCACTAAATGGTCATGAACTACAAGAATATGGATCAAAATCAAACTATTGAAAATTATATAGATTACGTAGAATTACGCGAAAATTGAATGAATTAATACATCCAATTCTAAATCTTAATGAGGCCTAGGGGCTCTAAGCTATGTCATCACAGCGTAACGAGTTCAGTCTTCTCATACGGATTCACCAATGGGGCCTATAGTGTTGCACTGGTAAATGAGAAGGAACCAATAAAAGTGACTGGTGGGCCAAGTGAGAGAAATTGCCATCGTCCATAGCAACGGGGTTATCCAGTTGGCTCGTGGGTATTGCTTGATGGGGTTGTAGTTGGAAACATGTTTGATGATTCAAGTTGGTCAATCTCCGCGGATGAAGATTATATAGTGTTATGCTTTACAAAAGATGGAGCATTTGATGTTGTGAAAGATGGCAAAGGTCTCAAGTCTCTGGCTATGATAAGAGATCTTGATGGAAAGCATAAAAAATTCAAGGCCTGTGAATCGTAAGGAACACGGTCACTGCCATTTCCTCATGAAAAGTTTGTCACCACTCAGTTGGGCTACGTTAGAAACTCATATCATACAAAACCAGAGCTGGATAGTAAAAGAAAATGAACTATCTAAATTGAATTCTCTTTCTATTTCTTTCTATAGTTGAAAAACAACTGAAATATGATGAGTATGCTGAACAAGTTAGTGACCTGAACATACTTGAGAAAAGATCAAATGCAAATCAACACCTCACTGATCAACACAATCAAGATTGTATAACCATTTCTAAAGAGGTGCACTGCCACCCCCCTGACCTTTTCTGTCTAGGTGTTTGAGTGCTGCAATAACGTCACCAAATTGTTTTCTTGTTAATGTCCACGATTTCCTTTCCTTGTAGGACGAGGAAAAAGAGACCGTATACATGGATAGGCAGCAACATAGAGATAGCATGAGAAGGGCATGTCAGATTGAGGGAATTGAAGACCTTGGGATAATGTCCTCTAACACTATGTTTGGACGACGCAGTAAAGATGAACGGAAAAAACGGGAAACGGAATTAATGTTTGGGAGTTTTAAAATACATTGAAGGCAGAGCGAACGAACACGTATAATCATTTTCCCTCCCTTCAAACGACCAATTTTGTTCCCCAAAATTGAGGTAGAAATGGCAGTTCGCCCGCTCCATTAATAATCTTCCAAATAAAGAGGGAGTTATGGCTCCATTCCATTCTTTCCTTTCCAATCCATGTCGCTTTCAAGTAACGTAAAACATCCAAACACAGGGTAAATGAAGGGACTCTAATCCATCTGAAGGCAGTATAGGTTCTTTTGTGTTCCCCGTGTAAGTGAATTATATTAATGTTTAATCTTTACTGTATTTTTCATTGAAGCAGGTATGTTTAACGATCCACCGGGAAGCATAGTACTTGTCTAATGTTGTCAAGATCTTTTTTTTTTTTTTTTGAGAAACACAGGTTAGGCTGGGTAGGGGTGCTCATGGCCTAATACGATTTAAAGTTAATTTAATCAAGTTGAGTTTTTGAAATTAGATTCAAAATAATTTTAGGTTAAGTTTGGGTTACACTCTGAGTCGATTTAACCAGGTTCAATGTTACTTATTATATTAAAATTTATAATTTTATAAAAATTAATAACAAATTATAAAAATTCTTGACTTAAATTAATTTTTTTTATATTAATATAAGTTGTTTTAAAATATATATTATAAAATATTTCATAATTTTTATTTTATAATTTTAAAATTTTATGTCTTACTTATATATAATATTTAAATTTATAAATTTTATTTAAACATCGAATTGGTCTAATCCCTTCCCAATCACTAATCAAATTATAATTGGATTAAATTCATATTAAATTAAACCTAACCCATGACCACCTTTAATGTTAGGAATGAATTGGAAGCTCTGTACAAATGCCCAAGTTAGAAGGTCTGCACCTAAAGAAGCAGAATGTATGATCTGTGCGATTTCAATGTTGTAGAATATGATGGCTGCACATTCTTTTCTTTCTATTTTTTTCTCCACAAGAATGAATTATTTTGTCCAGAGAGTACCCAGCTAGGAAATGCCTTTCGCCATTTGTCATTGCTGTCAAAACCTAACCAAGCGTACCAAATTGATGAGTTAGTTTGGTAACTTTTTTTTTTTTAATTAAAGTTTTAGCTCGTATACTTTTTATTTATTTTTAATTTAATTTTTTTTAAATTAGTCCTCACACTTTAAACGTTTTCAAAATAATTTATGTCTTCAACTTTTATTACAACTCTATTTTAACATCGTCAGTTGCCTAATTTAATAAGTGTTCTTTTATCCCGTAAATGTTCTTTTATATACTCTTTTATATATAAAATGTCTAGTAAATACTTTTACATTCTAGCAAGTGCTACTGTATGTTCTCCTTTTTTTAAGTAGATACTCTTTTATTCAGCATGTGCTCTTTTAGTTGCTCTCTTTTCTTGTGTAAAATATCTAGTAGTTATTAAATTAATAGTATTATAACGAAAATTAATAGTAAAAACTATTTTAAAAATATTTGTAAATATAAAGACAAATTTAAAAAATGAATTAAATTAAAAAAAGATATAAAATATAAGGACTAAAATTTTAATTTATCCTTTTTTTTACTATTTAGTTTATTTGCTAACTTTAACTAGTCCAATTATGTAGTCGCTTGATGGGATTTTGGCAAGTGGACTAAGTCATACAAGTAATACAATAATGAAAGAGTATCGATTTTATGAGAATTGATTATTATTAAGTACTAATTTTACTATTTCATTCATTATCTAAATTACTGATCGATATGAAATTTGATTAAGCAATATGAAATGAGTAAAATTAGTAAATAAAGTGAGTATAAATACTTTTAAAGATTTTTAATAAGATAAAAGTATAAAAAAAATCAATAAATTAAAGAGTTAAAAGTAATTATCACTAAACTTTCCTTTAATTATATATTATATTATATATTTCAATTAATTAATGAAATAACATATACCATATTTTCAAAAGAGTTGATAACTCGCATTAACTAATTAATACACATTATTAAATGCAAATATATTTTAAAATTTTAGTGTGCAAATATTATAACTAGCATATAATACTCCATATGCAAACATAGTACAAGAGAATTTCTTATCAACGGCATTCCAAGTTTCAAAGAAGGACCACTTGCTTCTTCGGTTGTAGCTGGCCGCACACGACTCGGTTGCCATGTAGCACGCCAAAACAACATAAACAATTTGCTCCCACACGGTTTTATTTTTTTTTTTTTAAATTTTTTTCAAAGTATCTTTTACTTTAAAGATAGTGTAGTGTTTAAGTTAAAAATTTTTTTAATAATATTATTTTTATTTTTATACATATAAATTTTAGAATTAAATTTAAAATTATATAACTAAGAAATTTAAACTTCTTCTGATTATACTAACACACATGTTAATTACTCCCACACAGTTACTATTCTTATACAAAAATTTTTATTTAAATTTAAAATATTTAATTGAAGTACATCAAATTAATTAAAATTTAATATTTTTATAAATTTTTATATTATATAATTAATTTTATCAAAATTTATAAAATTAATAAATTTTAATTAATCTAATGTAACTATAATGCTTTAAATTTAGACAAGTATTTCTCTTGTTATACTAGTGAGCGTAAGCCCCGCAAGGTGCGAAACTTTTCAATAGAATTCCAAAAAGAGACAATCCTTATGCTAACATGGCAACATGTGACCAGCAAATTCGATAAACAGCAAGGGCATATATGTTAAGAAAAATGATATTTTTATATCATTTTTTATCTTATATTATTTTTTATTATATTTTTTAATAATTATGATCAAGTGAAAAAAATAATATAAAAAAATAATGTAATCAATAATATAAAAAATAATAAAAATAATATAAAAAGTGATATAAAAAAATATTGTAAAAAATTATAATTAATATATTAAGTCATATATTAGTCAAAGAGGCAGTCCAACAACCGTTAAAACTTACTTTTTAAGTTTCTATGGATTTGAAGCATTGATTATTATTAAATAAAAAGAGCCTCCAAAAAATGGTTTATTTAAATCAGTCAAAGACCTTGACTTTGTCCCCAATGGCCTATAAATACCAAACTCCATGTCCTAGTGTTACTCACCATCTCATCTCAATCTCAATCTCAATATCTTATTTAATTTTGCGTATTTCACTGCATTAATCACGTTGCATATTTGTATTATTTTTACGTGTGTAGCCATGAAGAGACAGAGAGATGAAGAAGGAATAGAGAGCATAGATTTGGCAAATTGTCTAATGTTGCTTTCTCATCCCCGAGAAATTACCAAACCCCAGAAACGTTTTGGCCCTGTAGAATTTGAGTGCAGCACCTGCAACCGCAAGTTCTCGTCGTTTCAAGCCCTCGGTGGCCACAAGGCTAGCCACAAGAAGCCGAAACTAGACGTGAAAAAACTCAAAGCACGGTCCAAAACTCTGAGCTTGTTGGGTAATAAACCCAAAATGCACGAGTGCTCCATTTGTGGTCAGGAATTCTCTCTGGGACAGGCACTGGGAGGACACATGAGAAGGCACAGACTTGCCATCAACCAAGGGTTTTCTTCTTCTATAAACCAAGTTGTTGCAAAAGTTCCAGTTCTGAAAAGATCCAATAGTACGAGGGTTATGTGCTTGGACTTGAACTTAACACCTCTGCAGAATGACTTGAAGTTATTGTTTGGAAACATGGCACCGAAAGTTGATTCATTCGTCTGATTCTTTGTTATCACATAACTTCTCTTTGTAATTTGTACTTATTAGTCCTGATCTTCTGTTTTGAACACATGTATTCTTTCAATTCTTTAATGTAAAATTATTATTAAGTTTAAAGTAGATTTTATTCTCTACAGTTGTCATCAATTTGAGTTTAGGTTTCTATAATATATTTTTATTTATTTAATTTTTAGTCTTTACCGTTGAATATCAATCCTTATATTTTTTTTGTACTTATTTAGATTTTAATTTTCATAATTTCTATTCATCAAAAGTGAATAATATAATTTTTATTCTTTATAAAAAATTAATCTTTACCGTTTAACTTACTAAGGTATTGATTCCTATGTGACCAACACTTTAATGGTAAAAAACTCTAAGAATCAAAATCAATTTTTTTTTAAGTATAGAGATTAAAACTAAAATAAAGAATAAGTATAGAGACTAAAAATTGCTTTAAACCTTATTATTATTATTATTATTATTATTATTATTATTATTATTATTATTATTATTATTATTATTATTATTATTATTATTATTATTATTATTATTTGTTTCTACGATCAACTAATATTGCTTAATGCTTATAGATGTCTCAATAATAATCACAATGTTAAATTTTGGTTAATAATGGAAGAATATATCTCTCACATCTATCAAATTTTAAAAGATAAGGTTGACCTTATCTTATTTTTCGTATTGCCTTTGTGGGATGTTTAACATATAGAGAATTAGTAGCTAGAAGATTAAAAATTTGACTGTCAAAATCAGATAAATCAGCCATGGTGGCCAAACGTTACTTTTAGGTATGTTTGGTATTATAGAAAAGAAAAGAAATGAAAGGATATCATAAAAAACAAAAGAAAGGGAAGAAGTGGATGAGTTATTCTCTTCTCATTTATTCAGCATCATCTAATAGAAAAGAATAAATATTTTTTTTTAATTTTATCAATAAAAATAATAAAAAATATATAAATAAACGAAAATATATATATATATATATATATATATATATATATATATATATATATATATAATATTTTCTATAATAATTTCTCTCTTTTCTTCCTTTTTCTTCTTTTCCATCTAAGAAGGGAACTATGAAAAATTTATGGGACTCACGTAAAGTTCACCCCTTCAAATATTTTTCCTTAATTCCATCCACATATCAAACAAGGGAGGGGTATTATCCTTCCCCTTTTTCCTTTCTGCTATGTTTGTTCTAAGAGAAAATAGGTGAAAAGAAAATAAGAGGAAAAAAATGAGAAGAATATTCTCTTTTCTCTCGTTTAGATCAGCAGAGAAAATAAAGAGGAGAGAAAAAAATACTGTGAGTCCCACCTAAATTTTTTTCTCTTCTTTGGTGGGAAGAAAATGGGAAAGAGAGAGATGTCAAAAGTAATTACCACCATACTCTTCATTTATTATATTACATAAAGGATACATTAGTCATTTTATATAATTTCATTTTCTTTCTTCTCATTTTTCTTCTCAACCAAACAAGAGAAAGAAAAGTTTTCATTTTCTTTCTTTTCACTTTTCTTTTCTCTTCAACCAAACAATAAAAAAGAAAATATAATTTTCTCTTTATTTTTTCTCCTCTCTATTTTTCTCTTCCCATTTTCTCTCTTCCCATTTTTTCTCTTCCCATTTTTTCTCATCATCCAAACAAAGCAGTTCATTTCCCTCCCCAAAAGCGTTGACCCAACACCCCTCCAGAAGATAATCTTGTGTTGTCTGTAACCGTGTAACTGAAATAAGCTCTATGCATTGGCTTTTTTTTTTAAGTTTAATTTTGATGTATTATTAGTATAATTTTTTTTACATTATTAATTAATTATACATTGTCACATGTTATTATAAGAGTCAAACATTTTTGATGACTTGATAATACATGATTGAATGACAATATAAATTTTTTTTACACTAAAAGTGTATTTTAATTAAATATTTTTTATTTTGATAATTGCATATAAGTAAAATTTAAATGAGATCAAATTATATACACACATAAAGTTTTTTTTATTTTTCTTATAAAATTGTTCATCTACAGTTACATTTTTTTTTATATATATTAACGATGTAACATTTTAGGTTATTTGACTCAATTTAAGTCTTAGAATTGTAATTAGATATCTATATATAATTCAACTAGATCTAAAAAAAGTAAATGGTATCTAAAAACAATAAAGATTTATGCAATGTGATCTAATTTAACAGTAACAGAATTTATGATAATATTTTTTTATCTGGGAATTTATTATAATATGTTTTTGTCCCTAAATTTACTATAATATTTTTTATGAACTAATTAAATTTATTATAATATAAAAAACAGAAAAATGTTTCTATTATTTTGCTCAGAATTACCTCATCATTCTATGGTCAGTTTTCAACAAGAACTTTCCACTGGGGGTAAGAGACCACTTTGCATGATGTATTTTAATAGAACACTATGTACTACTTGAAAAGGGTAAAAGTCAAATCATTACTACTTGTTTTATCAAAGACGGTTAAGTGGGAGCACACCGCTAACATTGAATAGGGATTGCATGAACAGAACGCTAACATTGAACGGGGACTAGGACTACATTCAATGGAGAATTTTTGTTTGTTGGCCATTGATGTTTTCACAACTGTGAAGATAAATATCGGTTTTGAATTAATCAAAGAGATAGAGAGGATGTATATTTACAAACCTACACGATTTGAACGGGTAAATTCAAGTAAAATTTGTGCAGCTTTGAGAAACTGCCCATAGCCTTCCGTCTGGTTTTCATATTGTAGATTCCTTTCCTTCTTTAATATCTGTTAACACGTCTTCCTTTTTAATAAAAGGATTTTGCTCCTCCTTGCCATCTATTGAATGGTGGACCTCTTCAAATTGATCCTGTGTTTAAATATTTTTTTATTAATAGAACGAAATAAAATAAATAGAAATGAACAAGAAAGAAAAAAAAGAAAAAAATATAATTATTATTCTCTTTATTTAAAAGTTTTATTAATAGAATAAAACGAAACATGTGTTTTTTCAATTTCATCTCAATTTTAAAAGAAACAAAAGTTAAATATTTGAGGAAAATAGAAAAAAATAATTTCTCATATATATTTTTTTATATATTTTAAAACTCTCATATAAAAAAATTTATTCTTTTTTTTTCTTATTCTCTTTCTCTTTCTCTTTCTCTTTCTCTCGTTATCCTTTGTCTAAACATACTGTAAAATTTCTCTCTTCTGTCCCTCCCCTTGCTTGGCTGGGCTATTTTGGTTTGTCTTGAGTTATTGGCCCAATACTCATAGCCCCAGAGTCTCTGCAATTCCAGATTTGCTCCTTTCTCAACGGCACACAACTAGTGTTATTAATCTCTCTTCCTGGGCTTAAACAGTCCGTAGTAGTCACGGGACTCTTCCATGGGCCCAAATCCAACTTGTTTGGACTTCGCCTCCACTTCCTGCCCGTTATATTGAGCTTTAGGCTGCGTTTGGTACATTTAATAATATAAAATATGATATTACAAGATAATAAGATAAGATCTAATAATATAAATAAACTGATAAATTTTTATATTATCAAATATTTAGTGCATTTAGTATAAATAACTTGATAATATATATAATTATTTATTTTTGACTATATTATCCTTAATATTTTTCACTATCATCTTTTGTTTGTCAAACTACTAATGAAATAATAATAATAATAATAATAATAATTACGAATTTAATAATATTAAAAGTGAATGGTAGTGGTGGGAGGAAAATCTTATAATAATAATAATAATCATAATAATAATAATAATTACGAATTTAATAATATTAAAAGTGAATGGTAGTGTTGGGAGGAAAATCTTATCAGATTATACCATGGGGTTATAAAGAGGATAGTGTTATACTATTAGTGTGAGATAAAAAGTTTTGACTGAATTTGACTATCCTATCAAGTGGACATACCAAACGTCTGATAAAGTCTAATAGTATTATCTTATACTATCAAGTCCTCCTTATACGACGCACCAAATATAGCCTTAGTAGGGATGGCAATGGGGGGAGAACGGATACCAGCCCCATGCCCCCTGCCCCCGCAGATAATATCTGTTCCCGCATCCGCCTTCATAACCGTATGAGTATTTATTTATTATTCTTCTGTAGATAAATAGATATTCGCGGATATACGCGGGTACCTAATACATTTTAAAAAAAATTAAAATTCAAAAAATTCAAAAAAAAATATTTTGATAATATTTGAGTAATAATGAGTTTTTTTGGTAATTTTATATATAGATATTTTGATAATTTTATTTGCAGGTATGGAAAAAATCACCTATGTTCTTGTCCCATTTATTAAACTGAGATAACATAAATGAATATTTATATCCGTGAAAGAAATTAAACGGATATTACTTACTTTCATCACAGATATTATGCGCAAGTACGCGCAGGGCAAGTAAAATTATCATCCCTAAGCTTACCCTTACTGTAATCAGCCCTAACAATCACATTGTTACTCGCCATATAAACCATGTCTTGGCGAATTATCGGTAGTCATATTTGTCGGTAATTTTCTAAAATTTGTCAAAAATTTTAAATTTCTAGTAGATTTCTGACAGATTTTTACTTTTTGAAAAAATAGTTTTGTAAATTATCGAATTATCGATAGTCTTGTAAATTTCTGCTTTATAGTTAAAAAAAAAAAAATTAAGCATTTAGAAGATTTTTCCTGGGCACTCAAGACCCAGTGGGGAGGAGTTCTGTAATATCTATCATGAGTCTAACTCTAAAAAAGCTCCGAAGTAGGTGCTCTTCCACCATCGGCCTCTCAACCTTAATAACTTGTCCCAACCGAATCCCTATTTTTGATGCATTTCGTAATATCCAGGGGAAGCCCAAGGACTTGGACCTAAAATGGAGAGAGATCAAAGTTTATTTATAGGATAGATAGTTAAGGAACCAAAAAATGTAAGTTGAGGAGGAAACCTATCACATTCCAAGGGCTTTTCTTCACTATCCTTAAAGGGGTTTGTTCCTCTATAAAATAGAACATAAAGCGATTGGCTCCAAACTCCGTGATGGTTAATCCCTCAGGTTCGCCCCATCCCTTCACAGTCATAGCCTTGGCTGCATTCTAGTTTAAAGACTTGTCATTGATTATTCTTCCAACCAAGGTCTGCTTCGCTAGTTGAAGTGCCATCTCTTCCTCAGAATCAATAGATAGGCATTCTCCTTCCATGTCTTCTGCCTTCTCATCGCCATGTTCCTGATACTCCTCTTCAGACTCTATATGGAAACAAATCAGGGCTTTTGGAGAAAACTTCCTTTTTTAGCACTAAGAGAGGAACTCTAAAAGAAACACCAAAGTTGCACCCTTTTAGACTGTGGAAACTTGCAGCCAAATAAGAGGACAAAGACGAAAAGGTTGGGGAATGAAGATCAAAAAACTCAAGCAAAGGTTAAACTAGGACAGGCTCAGAAAATCTTACCGAGAGGATGGATGTTCTCACTGCGAAGAAAAGGCTTCAACATAGAATCGAAAAATAATAATTTTCAGGTGAATACAGTATATCATAGATACTTAAATTATTATTTGACATGTATAAATTAGTAGAAATTATCATATATTATATTAATTATTAATAATACTTTTATATATGTTAAATAATGATTTAAATCTTCAAATGATGATGTAGTAGATCATGCACACTTAAAAATTTTTCAAAAAAAAAGACTACTGCACGAGAGAGAGAGAGAGAGAGAGAGAGTTGAAACTTACATTACTACTATGGCTTTCAGTGTTGCTTTTGAGTGTAAGTAGTTGTGAAAAATATTTACGTAGATCTTATTTATATAATCTTATAGATTAAATTAATAACACCTGAATAATTATATAAATTTTTCGTGTCATATAATTATTTTATATTAAAAATAATAATATGTTATTTATTGATTGATTAATTTACACAATTTATATAAATAAATTCTATACAAATATTTTTTGGTGGCTACTTAGTACGTATTTGGCATAATTGTGAAAATTTAATTATTTTAATAATTAATTATTGTATAAAAACTTTTTATTATAATTGATTATAATAAAATTAGTTTTATGTTTGTATATGTTATCTCAAAAGTGATTTTAAAATTTAATTTGTTTCATTTGGATAATATAAAAATGAATCGCTTTTATACGTTAAATTATCAAAATACATATAAAATAATTAAAAAAATTTAATTAAGGATAAAATAATATTTATATATCAAATTATAAAGAATAATCTATAATGTATAATTATAAGCTGAAATTTTAACATTATAAAAAAATTTATAATAAATTAAATTTTATACAAAAATTAAATTAAATTTTATTAAACATATGAAAATACTGTTATAATAATTTTTTCTCTAAAAAAATTGTTTGATTTGGAAATAATCTCGAACAAACATTTTCTTGGTTAATTTTTTTTGGGCCTTTGTGCCCCTCAGTTAATAATAAAAAATATTGTGTAGTATCATTTTTTTGTTTTTTTATGTTTTTGTTTGTTTGTTTTTTTTTTTTTTTTTTTTATGATGTGATCTGGACCTCAGACTAGTAGCGTGGGTACCATTTACGACCTTTTTTTTTGTTTCGTCAAGGTACCATTTACTACTGTATATTTTTATTTTTATTTTTGGTCTGCTTACCTTATGATGGACACAAAGATAAGAACATCTTAATTGGGCAATCCTGATTCCTGATCTGTAAACCTGGCAGCCCATTTATATTCATCTTCAGCATCTATATATTTATGGAAGGGACCTTTACGCCGATCACTATCACTCTTGTAGCTTTCGGTTTTTCTCTTTGGGTAAAGACTTTTATAGTTTAAATATGTTTGAAATGGCTCAGAGAAGAGATCATTGGTTCATTGTATTGCATTTAGTCCTACATTCCTTATCTCAATGTTGATCCTACAAAAAGAAAAAAGAAAAAAGAAAAAAGAAAAAAGCTTTTATTGTAAAAAAAAATAAGGATATAAATATTATTCTTGTGCTTGTCTCAATGCTTCAGGTGAATATGACCCCCAAATAACTGAATTCCTAACAATGTCGCGTCACTATTCCAAGATCTAAACTCTGCTGCCCGGGAAGAAAAGAAAAGGAAAAAAACTCCTTTCAAACTTATGTCACTGATGACTTATACATATGTATCCCTCTTGCTATTTACATGATTTTAACTTACTTTAATTGGAAATGGCTAATTATTAACAAGTATATATAATATTGGTTTTTGCTTCTTCTTTTTTTCTGAAAATGATTTTTTTTTGTCTTTGACCAATTATCTCCACACGCATTATTGTGAAATTAACCTTTAGGTCGAGGGTGATGATTAAGTAAAGCACTCTCCAAATTGATGATTTTAAGATTTAATTTTTGCCTTTAACTTTGTTCTGATGTAGAATCAGAGGATGCCTGAAAAGACACGTGTACGGTGGTTTCCTCTTCTTTGTGCAGTTGCTACCACTGAGAGTCTTGAGCAGGGGGGTTGAGTATTTGCAAAAAGACTTCAACGCTTAAGTTAGAGGCACTAAGAAGGTATACACCATAAGAATCACAATTACCTTGTTAGAATGATATAGTCTGATATTTATAGTGCTTTTGTAGAGTTCTCGAGCGCTCATCGCAAGTGCAGGTACGTTGAGATCGTGACCTGACGGGGGGTGCCTCCCTCCCACATCGTTCAGGCAGAGCTCTGACGGAGGATGCCTCCCTCCTACGATTGTCCAGGCAGATCTATAGAATCTCAAGATTGTCGCGTTAGTGGCCACCTACCTTTTATAGGCAGCTATGATGCCAACACTCTAAAAGTCATGATTGACAGTTGTCAGGATCTACACAGACCTATAGAGTATTGTTGGAGGATACAACTAGTATCTGTGTACGGACGGCCTACCGGGATACTTATTCCGGAGTCTAGTAGTATGTATGTCGAGTTTATCCTTTTAGATTAGATCTCGGACCACGATCCAGAACAAACTTGATCCTAAATTACCCATTCTGCAATTGATCGGGTGCTTCTTGTAACAAATATTATCTTATCACATGAAATTGGTCCTTCAAGAACGATCCACTATCACTAACTATAACTACTAATTACTAGTACTTTTTACAAGCTACTATCACATATTACTACTATCACATATTGAAAGAAGATACAAGGCTCTATCATAATTCGCAAACTGGCCTGGTGGTAAGGTTTATCTTTCCTAAATAGGCTTGCACATATAGATTTTTTTTTTTTTCAGTAATGAAATGGATTATCATCACGCAACTATTGTACGAGCATATAAAAAGCAGGTTACTATTTCTGAGCATTGAAGGTTGATTCACATAGTGGAAATAATTGTTTGCCGTATCATAATATTTGGTCCAACCGAGAAGCTGAGACCCATATTATTACAAGACAATTCCAAATTTTCTTTTGTTATAAAGTTTCCGTCTTTGAAACCTTCGTGCGGGGTAGATGATTGGGGCATATTTAAAACTTTGAGCCAATATGACTGTTAATGATGATACCCAGGGCTTAGATTTGTTAAGCATCTTTAATTCTTTACCTTTAAATATAATGAATTAGTCATGTCAAAACGCCTTCCATGATTTTTTCCATCGTGAAGATCCCTGCTAAGTTTAAGGCTTCCACTCTGCTTTCGAATCATATCATCGAAAACATATGCCTCAATTAGTAGTTTAGTATATAAATTTATCATGCAGGGAGCACCGCTGAGCTCTTTTTATATATATATATATATATATATATATATATATATATATAGGGGACATATCTACTCAATATTTACTCCTCTCATCTCTTATAATAAAAATCTTACTCTCACCAAAGTAAGATCTTATATGAGAACATATCTAGTGAGAGAAATTTTTATTGTGAGAGGGTGAGAAGAGTAAATTTTAACTATACAACCATCCATAGACGGTCAAGATTAAAAGTTACTTAAAGGTTATGTGACCACTTAAAAAAGTCACATGCATTTATGTTCTAATCTTGACCATTCATGTAAGATCTAATAATCAATATTTATTCCTCTCATCTCTTACAATAAAAGCTCATCTCACCAGAGTAATTTTATATATATCTAAGATGAAGCCAATACAATTCCCTTAACTGATAATGAAACCAAACCCGTGCATGTCACTTAGAAAATGAAATGTTATTAAAGTTTTTTTTTTAAAAAAAAAGAAAAAATGTTATTCAAGTTCTTAGTTTATGATCTTAGTGGTTAGGAAGCCGGCGACCTGATTCCATCATACATTGATTAAGTTGAACCAAATATAGACACAAATATATGTTATGTATACTAGACGCAAGTATATGTTATGTATGCACGATGAAGTTTGGAGTCAAGTCATCAATCTCTTAAATAGTGAATTCTTGGCATTGAATTAATTACTTACAGCCTTGGCGCACGCTAGAATTAAGGAAAGCCTCATGGTATAATTAAGCTCTTATTAGCTAGAAATTAACTTATTGGCTCTGTGAGACTCTGCAGGGACATGCTAAGTTAGTAAGTTGTGGGCGTAATATCTTTTGGCTAGCTAGCTCTGCAGGGGTACTAATAAATATATGAACTATTGATTTTAGTTGATTTTGTGGCTTATGATAGCAGCGACTCTCTAACCAACAATGCCTCTTATATTAAATAAAGAAGCACGTCTCCTTTATGTGGCCACATGAATTTCGAACTTTAGACACATATACAAACTCTTAATAGCCTCATTCATTTTGAACTTAACCACGTCTTCTTGTCATGTGAAAATTGGATTCATTTTCATTTTGCAAAGAAATTATAGTTGACCTTAGCAATGGTTAATTTTCACCTAATCTGATCAGCATCTTTGGAAAAGTCAACCTGCAGCCTGCAGGCTGATCCCCAATTAATTGCGTCAAGCAATTTATTTATAATAACCAAAACCCAGAAAAAAAAAATCATTTTCTTATGAAGTTTGTTATGGTAAGCTCGCGTGTGTAATCGTTCAAACATTCTTACCTTTGGATTTTATGAAAAACACAGAGATGTGTGTCTAGTAACTTCTTTGATTTAAAAAAAAAAAAAATAGCTAGTGTAAAAAGGTCAACTCGACCGTTGAGTAGAACGATTCCTTTCTGAAAAATTTGTGTGTCCTTCTAGAGGAAGAGTTTTTCTTCCTTCAGGATAATTTAACACCATTAAAATGATATTGGAATTTGCATAATTAATAGGATCCTCAGAAAATGGATAGTGGTAATCTATTTTGGAGGAAATTTCCTCAGGAGGAAATCCTAGCTCATGTGCATGATGTGGACCACATGATGTTGATTACGAAAATCAAAACTCCCTACAGTCAACCTTTACAACCCCCACCTGTATATGATGTGTATTTATCTGAACTTTGCATGTTTTACTCTCGTTTCAATTGACTATATATATTAATAATATTGATATCATGTCAGCTAATAGTATATTTGAAAGGTCATGTGAAAATTGTGTAATCTTGAAATTCAATAACATATCGCAGTCATATAATAATGCAAGTGGCAATGAACTGTACTCAATGCACTATAACTGGCAATTCATTCAAGTTCTCTGGATTCTGGAACAATCTTAACCAATCAATATCCAGGAATCATCAAATTCTTTAATTATGAATATTTCACACATGTTTATTACTTCAATTGGTGAATGGTTTTAATTAATTATTAGTAGCATTATCTTAATTTGGACCACTGATTGATATGGTGTGCTGTGAGAATGATCTAACTACTGCATGGAACCAGACCAACATTATAGCTAGTGAGCAAAATTCGTTATTTAATTATTTCATAATTCCCTATCAGTATCACAAGTAACTATACGCAGATTCGACGTGAATTACGTTGTTATTGTCCACTTTAGACATCTTGATTCCCACAAAAAAGCCTGGGAGAAAGCAAACAATTGTGTTACAACGTCATAGCTGGTGATTTCTGCCCAGAGAAGTTGTTTAATTTGTAGTGGTTACACCTTGATTCCGACGACAAAGCCTGGGAGAAAGCAAATAATTGTGTTACAACGTCATAGCTGGCGATTTCTGCCCAGAGAAGTTGTATAATTTGTAGTGGTTAGTAGTAGTGCTCAGCATAATGCTAAGCAAATTAAGATAATAAATTTTCAGCAGTCAAAGATTCAGAAGATTCCTAGCTAGTGTGCATTGATATATTTTGTTCTTCCATCTCCACTTGCTTTTGTGGTGGCCAAATGGAAACACTACAATGCAGTGAGATATCAAATTGATTACGGTCGTTAGATTTCACGTGCCAAAGAATTTTCATTGATTTAAGGTTATATTTTTTTTAAAATCACGAAATATTCTCATAAATTTAATTTATTTAAATAGTTCAAGAAATTACTCATCGTTCAACTGTCGAAACACAAAGATTGTACAATCTTTTTATATAAATTATTTATCTGAGATTTGAATTCTCGTGTCATTGTCTAAAGAATCGAAATTGTTTATCACTTTGACTTATCCATTATATATATATATATATATATATATTATCATTTAAAAGTCATGAATCTCATCAAAAAGAAAAAAAAATAGAATTCATACATGTTAGTGTAACAAATGTCAAAGTCTTATATTATTGGTTTAGTTATATTCTTTTAGAAAAATGCTATAAGAATCTTTTAGAGAAACAACAAAAAAAAGAAAAGCAACTAATGGATAGAATTGTTAAACTTTATATATGAATTTATTCCAAAAAAAAGTTGATGTGGTTATGCACATATACATATAGATAAAATATAAAATTTTTATGAGTAAATAGTTATTTATGTACAGTGTAGCATAGTTTCTTCTCCTTCGAGGCTGCTCAAATAAAGGGATGATTCAATAAAACTAAAGGGTTGTAAACCCCGAATGCATATGTGTGTTCGAGTGTATAATAGCATAATCTAAATAAAATAGTAATATGAGTAATTCTTGTCAAGCACTCCTTCTCCCTTACCTTACACCTTTTACACCTTTTTTTTCAACCTATTAAATTTGATTTTGAATTTATGCTAAGGTTGTGTTATTTACGCAACATGTTTTATGCACAAATTTTATAATTTTTTTTATGGATTTGTCTAACAAAATAAAAGTAGTGTGCAAATAATTTATGCAAAATACTATCACCACTTATATTCACACATAAACATGTAATTTTATGACTTCAGAGTGGATGTAAGCCACACACACCCTTAAACAGAATGTATTTTAAGATCCTAGACACCCTTAAACGGATCGTATATTTTAAGTTCATAATGGTGTAGTTCTTGAATATAATTTGGATGTATACTAAACAGAGGCTAACGTGTGGAAACCTTGTTCAGTCTAATTAATTTAAAAGTATATATGGATCCATATGAAGATAACACCAATCAATTGCTATATAATCATATAGATCACCATCAAGAATTTTTGTCTTTATCATTGGGCTATGCACCCTGTTAGAAGAGCAATAAAAGATATAATTATGAGACGATTTACAAGGGTTCATGAAATACTATAAGGAGAAAACATTTTTCTAAGAAGGGATTTGAATGGACGTACATATTGGGAGGGAAATTTAGTGAGTATGGGGGGTTGCATGCGAAGGTATGGTCTAAGAGAATCTAATGTTGAGGGCAAAGTTATTTTAGTTTTTTCGTTGGTTTTCAATTTCACAATAATAAATACATGTTTTATAAGAAGTGTGAAAAACATCTTATCAAGTACAAAATGAGGTTCTTGCTCATAAATTAATTTCTTTTTAAAGAAAAACAGACATGAAGTTTTGTAAGAATTACAAAGTCATACATAAGGAGAGCTTGCTTATTCAGGATTGTGTTTTAGTTATATAAATGTACGTGTTAAGATGAGAATAAGGAAGAATTGATTAGATAAAAACCTAAAGATCAAATGGTGGTGATTAAAGAAAGGAAAACAAATTATTTAAGAGGAAAATATTAAAGGAAGAGATTTATGAGGCACAAACTTAGAGAGTGCTAACGATACGTGAGAAGAGATTACTAGAGGGACCTTTTGAAAGGTAATTAGCAAAAGACACTCTCAGTGAATTAAGAGGTTTCAGACTTAAAGATAAAGACTTGTGGTGGGGGGAAGCAAGCGTTTAAGAGAAAGTTAGAATTAACAGAGTACAATAAAGCTTTGCACTTGTATAAAAATTTTGAGAACTCAGAAAGGTTTAAATATAGTTTACACCTATTTGGATTTTGATCTATATAATTTTTTGCTTTCAATATTAGTCTCTATATTTTTATTCATTTAAGTTTTGGTTTTATTATTAAAGGATTGGTCATTATATTTTTCACTTATTTGAATTTTAGTCCCTATTTTTTTTCTATTTATCAAGGTATTGATCTTGATTTTTCATAAATGATTGGTCCCTATAGCTTTCACTTATTAAGGTATTTGTCCCTAAGGGGCCAAAATCCAAATTATTAAAAATATAGGGACCAATATCCAAATGAATAAACTATAGGGGCCAAAATCTAAATGGTTAGAAACTATAAAGACCGAAATATTACTTAAACCACTAAGAAAAATATAAGATGGCTAAGAAGGATACTAAGAAGGAAAGCTAAAGCTTTCTAGGGGCTATACTAATCTTTGAAAACCTAAGATGGGAAAAGACATTATAAGCTTGTTAAAGGTAGAATAAGGAAAACAAGAGACTTAGATCAAACGAAATGAATTAAGAATGAAGAGGGTACAAGATATCAAGGAAATATAGAAGATTTATTGTCACATGTTATTAAATGAAGGACATGCAATATTAATGTATTCAAATATTTTATACACTAAAGAACAAAAATTATACTTTTTATTGTAAAATTTGAGAGTTTAACGTAAAATAAGCACTAAAGAGGATAGACAATGAAAAATTAGTTAAACCAGATAATATACATATTAAAGTTTAGAAGTACTGTATAGGTGAGAAATGCATAACCTAGCTTGCGAAATTGATTAACGAGATAATGAAGTCTAAGAAAATTCTAAAAGAATAGAGGAGAAACACTTTTATTTCAATTTATAAGAACAAAGGAGATATATAGAATTATAATAACTACAAAGGAGTTAAGCTCATGAGTCAAACTATGGAATTGTGGGGAAAAAGTAATTGAAAGGAGATTAAGACAAACGACTTGCATTTTAGAGAACTAGTTTGGTTTTATAATAGGAAGACCAACTATGGAAGCAATACACCTTTTGTGAAGTTTGATGGAGAGAGATACTGGAAGAAATAAAAAGATCTATACATAGTTTTATTGACCTTGAAAAGGCCTATGATAAGATGCCAAGAGAAGTCATGGGGCATTCTCTAAAGAATAAAAGAATCTGTGTTGCTATCAAAGATATGATGAAGTTAAAATTAGTGTGCAAATACATTAATTATATGATCACAAAAGATTTTGTTATAGATATAGAATTACACCAAGGGTTAACTTTGACTCCTAATCTTTTTACTTTGGTTTTGGATATATTTACCGAGCATATTTGGGAGTCAATGCCTTAATGCATGTTATTTTTTGCAGATGATATAGTTCTAGCAGGAGAGTCCAGAGAGGGAATATATAAATGGTAAATTAAAGTTGTGGAGATAAACTTTGGAATCACATGGTTTCCGATTAAATAGAAATAAAATGGAGCATACAAAATGCAAGTTCAACAAGATGTGTACTAGCATTGACTTTAAGGTAAAAATTAGAGATCATACCATATACAAGTCGCACGGTTTATGTATATTAGCTATCTATCATACAAAGTGATAAATAAATATAAGAAGATGTAAATCACAAAATTTAAGTTGGGTGGATAAAATAGAGAAATACTTTAGTGTTATTTGTTATTAAAAAGTGTTTTTTAAGCTCAAAGGAAAATTTTACCGAACAACAATAAAACTAATGATGCTTTATGTTACTAAATATTGGGTGATAAAGTGTTAACAAGAGCATAATCTAAGTGTTGTAGAAATGGAATGTTGCAATGGATGAGTGGTCAAAGAGCATAATACCATGAATAAATTAATGTATTAGATTGAAAGTAGGAGTAGCACTTGTATTGAGGAAAAAGATGACATAATCTTGCATAAGATGGTTTGGTCATATCAGAAGAAGACGAATAGAAGCCCGAACAAGAAGATTTCATCAAATGGAAGATAACCTAATAAATAGAGATAGAGAAAGATCAAACAAAATTATTAAAAAAACTATTAAAAAAGACCTATATATAATTGATCTTTTTAAAAACTTAGTTTTTGATATAACATAATGTTGTCCTTTGATCTACATAGGATGTAGCCAACCTTAATGAGAAAAAGTTTTTGTTAAATAGTTAAGGTCAAGCAATTTAGTTGTTTAAACTTCACAAAAACCACACTGCTTCCATTTTGACTCCACACCATTTAGAACCATTTACGTTATTGGCTTGTTGCAATTGGCAGAAAGACTCGTAACTTGGGTTTACAAGTAACAATCCATCTTCTCAATCTTTCCATTAATTTTCAATACAACAATACATGCTTTCCAATGCGTTGTTGTAGACTTGTTGCTTATTCACGGGTTAGGTTAGCTTAACTACGATTAATATGAACAAGCTAGGCAACAAAAAGCGGGTTAGAAGATGATCAGTGAGAGGAGCCATGGCACCAAGTTCTCAGAGTTGGAGGAGGACAACAAAGCGTAACTACAAAAGCTTCAAAATCATTAGTAGAAAAGCTCTAGACTCGTTTACTATTATCAAAGATTATGCCAGGAAAATCTATGAATGCATTTGGCTATATATCTTATGTATGTCATGATGATTATGACGCCAGCTTAACCCGTAATTAATCATGTCGATACTTACCTAATAATTGGTAGGCTTTTCAAATGCTATATGCTAGAGCCCTTTTTCTTCCCTGATGATTTTTAGTATGTTTGTCATAGTTAGACCCAGCCCCACTTTCCTCTACCCCTTTTCATTCAAAAATGTCTTCAAGCGAGGAAATTGGAAAGTGCTTGGAAGCATGAATTGATGGACCCAGTAAAGGCCTGCTTAATTCAATGTATTAATTTGATGCTTTCCAATCTCAACTCTAACTAAACTATATTAATCTAGCATTTGTTAGGATAATTAGTGTTACAATCATGGGTAAGTAAAGATGATTGGGACAATATCATGTTTGTTATGCTTCATATTGTGTACCAGCTTTTTCTATTGCCTTTAGGAGGCTCCACATCTTCGCGTGCCAATTAATGTCGGAAGCAGTGCAATCTATATATGCATGTATGCATTATGCCGTAACTGATGCACTTGACTGATCTTCCCATTACACATTGAGTATATATATAGTAAAGTGAGAAATTCATATGTGGGTACTTCCACATGCATAGACACTTTATTCCACTGTTGATAGGTATAAAAGTATTTTTTAAATTTTTAAAAATAAATACATTTCTAACATATTATATACAACTTTACATGTTTAATATTAAATAAAATATGTATGTTACTTACTTAAGAATTTCTATAATAAATACTTTAATACGGGATAGCACTGCCAAAAATAATAATAATACTACATAATATTAAGTTTATCGTTATGGAGTTGGGGACTGTGGGAGTTGGGTTTGTCTGACCTAATTATGTGGCCAAAGCAAACTGCACGGCAATGTGAAGTGACTAATCACTCAGAGTATGTTTCATTTAGATTTTATTAGAGCTGTAAAAGTTGACCAAATTTAATGGGTCAGTTTAAATAATTCAAAAAAAATAGATAAGTTATATTAGTAAAAATGAATAAAAAATTAAAAATAATTTGAATAAATTAGATTCGAATGGGCCAAATTCGAACAGGTCAGGCTGAGTCACATTAATAATACTATATTAAGTTGAGACGGATCGGATTGAACTGGACTGGACTAGGAAAATGTCAACGCAAAATTAATATGATCCGATCTTATCTGACCCGAAAATGGGCCGGCCCATTTTTACAACCCTAAATTTTATCATTGTATTAATAGTTTAAAAAAAGAGTTTTTTTAATTATTATTTTATGTTTGATAATTTTTATTTTAATTTTTATACGAAATTTAATACATTATAACAACATTTTTTCATAAACTTGAAACTTAAAACTTGAAACTTATGATTTTAAATTATAAATTTTTCTTAAAATTTTGATATGTAAATATTATTTTATCTTCAATCAAATATTTTTTTAATTATTATATATATTTTTAATAATTTATTACATAAAAATAATTCTTTTTATATCATAAAAAAAGAATAAATTATTTTAAAATTATTTTTTAACTAATATATATAAACATTAAACTAATTCTATTATAATCAATTATATAATAATTAATTATTAAAATATTTAAAATTTTCAAAACTAAACACAACACACTTATTCAAGTCAGCCAATAATTAGCTATTTTTCTTTTACCTTAATGATTAGTATCTAGGGGAAAGTGTTCTGTTTCTTCTTCACACGTGCCTTTGTGGCTTCATGGAATATTCACATATCCAGAAAATGGATTTGGATTAGAAAGAGACAAATACATTTACAGAAAAAATTGTAGCCAATGGTGGCCGTCCCATCTCAAGGCCATGACAGATTTTCAAATTTAATAAGTGTTTATAAACTTATAAATAATATATTAATAACAGATCTTAATAAAAATCATAGTCCGATCAACTTAATTGATATAATCTATTCTTATTAGTTGTGCTAATTGTTATTGACGAAAAAGACAAATAATTTGTCTTCACGATTTGTGATCCTTGCAAAGAAAAAAAAATTGTGAAGAAAATTTTTGTTGTTTGTTTTTGAAATATAACGCTAATATGTTCTTTAAAAAAACAAAATGAGATCCATAATATGACCTTGATGTATAACATTAATTCATATATCATGCAGATGAGCCATCTTTGAAATTTTGCCATCCCCGTCTCAAAGTCTACTGATCAACCTTATTTTAATTCTTTCAATTAACTGCTCACATTATATATATAATTTAACTTTATCTGAGATTATATCTGCATTAGATGGCCACAAACAATTTTATTAGATTTTGTTAACAATAATAGTATAAGGAAGTTTAAAACCGTTAACTGTATGTAATTGGAGAATGAAAACGTTTAAATTTATTTTAAAGTTTAATTTTCATCCATATATCAGTGTGAATTTTTTAAATCATCAATATTTTTTTCTTTGACTTATTACTTACGTAATTTTAGGTTGAGAATGGTAATTAGATAAAGTCATCTTCAAAGTGATGATTTTATGATTTGAACTTTTAACATTACAGATAAAATTTATTAAGAGTCACAATCCACTTTCATTATGACCAACTAATATTGGGTTAAATCATTATCATTTAATTATGTATTAACATATTATTAAAAAAATTGACTTTATAATTCTCTTAATAGTCAAATTTTTTTTTACGTGACAACAAAATTTTTTTTGGTACTTACAACAAATGATTTGATGGTAGTGTAAAAATGATTGATTAAAAAAATATTTATTTTACTATTGAGAAATAATAAATTTGATATAAAATTTTAAATTTGTTAAATCGTTAATTTTAATTAAGTATCTTTAGATGTAATCAAAATATTCAGGAACCAATTGTACTTTAACCCGAATTGATTATTTCTTCAATTTTTTATTCATCGGAACCCAATAACTTAGAATATATAAAAGTAAATTGCTTCGTTCATATATGAAATAAAAAATAAAAAAGAAAAGGAAGAA
The DNA here is from genome assembly GCA_029884605.1 of Ormosia emarginata. Taxonomy (NCBI): domain Eukaryota; kingdom Viridiplantae; phylum Streptophyta; class Magnoliopsida; order Fabales; family Fabaceae; genus Ormosia; species Ormosia emarginata. The sequence continues at coordinate 11,571,833 of JAQQTP010000071.1, forward strand.
TCCAATGCAAGAACCTCAAAAATTAATCCATAAGAGACTTTATATATATATATATAGTAAAATGTGTTAATAATGAGCATTTAGTCTATAACCTCATACAAACTATTTAAACCCCTCACCACTAGTCTAATCGTTCAATGCCAGTACAATTTACTTGTGTCACATTGCGTATCCAAATTCTTAGGCAATTAATTATTTAAAGAGGGTTAACATCATGTTTAATTTCAAATGATCTCAGGATTTGTTATAATATTAAGACTAGTATTGCCAATTTTTCTCCTTACTGGCTTGGCAGAAAAAGAAATTTGACAAATCTTATCTACGCTGAACCGGCCAAGATCTTGCGATCTATTAATTTACTTTTGATCTTTTTAGTCAAAAAGTTAAATTCTTAATGCGTCTGCCAAAAAAGTTCCGCATAAAAATGATTAGGATTAATTAGTTTACTTGTTCCTGGAAGTAGAGCTGGTTTGATTAAGTTGAACATGTTATTTTGTACCACGTTGCTTGTTGATCTGAGAGACAGAAGCCAATTATATGTTTAAACAATTGTTCAGTGATGAACAATGTATTTAAAATCCCATATTAAAATCAAAGTAATCATCAAAGAAAATCTTGAACAGGAAGAACACGGATTAGGATGCTGCAACTTTTGAATGAAGGGCTTAATGGAATGCGACATCATCAACCGTCAACAACAATATGCAAGTTTCCTTGTCCGGAATGAAGTGCATTCTGACATCACATGCAAATCTAATTTTACTTTATGATTAGTAAGTATCCGTGAATTGTATGAGTACTTTTAAAATTGGCTAAAATTTTAATAAAAATTAGATTAAAAAGTATAATTAGTTAAAAGAGAATTTAAAATTAAAATTAAAAAAGAAGTTTAAAATGACATATGTCATTTTTAAAAAAAGAATATAATTAAGAATTGTCATGTCATTCTATGGGAAAGAATATAGATCATAGGAGATTAACTTACTATCAAGTATATGACTCTAATTTAATATATAGGAGTAAATTATTAAGTTCTTATATCGATTAAGTATATAAACAAATTATTATTTGTAAAAATTTGAGCAACCCTCCCATCATGAACTAGCTTTTGTAATAGAGTTAAACATAATTGTTATTCTAATATTATATTAGAGTTTATCCTAATTGAGTTATTTACAGATGTCTAATCTTAGACTTGAAAAGAGTGTATTAAGATCCCACATCTATTAAGTATATAGGCAAAGTATATGCAAAAGACAAATTTAAGACCTATTACTTTAAAATCAAGTGCATAATAGTATATTTATTTTTATTTGCATAATTATTTTATCTTTTGTTTGCATAATATTTTTTATTATATGTTTGTCTGCATAATTTTTAAACTTTGAACTTTGAACTACTTGCATGTTTCTCTTAATTTTATGTCTATATATGAGAAATAGAAAATATTTTAGATATTATGGGAAACAACTCAAGTTCAGCATAATCTATTTCATTTTTAATTGCTTTTTTGGCTTCACTTGATCAAAATTGAAATCTTACTAGTTCCATAATCTTAGCAACCATATATATATACACATAATATACCCCACTTCTTTTATACCTCAGTTTTCAAATACATATAATTATGTAACTGATAACTACGCTAAAGACATGATTTTATATCTTTATTTTTGAATTAATCTCCTTTGTTATACTCCTTTTACTACTTATTGCTCTAATATTTTGAAAAGTTTGATTTAGGATTGTAATTGAGCTTAGTTGATTAAAATGATGAAGAACCCTCATTATTTTAACTTGTTTTTGTAGGCAAGCACTCAAGAAAAGATGACTTAAAGCCTTGATGGAAGATCAAGAGCAAGTTTTCTGGATGTTCAGCGCTCAGACGCTCCAGAAGCATTCCTTGGATGCTGAGCGACTAGGCACTCAGGACAAAGCGCCTAGGCGCTTAGGCTTATAAATTGAAATTGCGCTCTGGATGTTCAACACCTAAGCGCTCAGGATGCAGTGCCTAAGTGCTTATAACAGAGTATAAATATATCATTTCTGACCTACCAGGGACAAGTAGCAGAAAAGGAGGTAAGGAGACACGAGCTAACCCTATTTTGGAGAGCTCTGAAGTATTCTGAAAAGAAGAAATAGTGGAAACGATCTGGATCTTCACCTACTTATGAAATTTTCTCTATTCTTTTCCCCTATTGTAGTTTGTCATTGTTGTCATGTATAGCTAAACTTCCCATTGTTGGGATTATGTGGATTTTAATGGATCTTGATTGTTATTGATACTGGATTCAAGTAATATAAGTTGTTATTTCTATTTTGAGTTTATGATCTCTTCTCTTAATGCTTTCTAAGGATTGATTCTCTTTATAATGATTTTATGATTGTATGTTGAATAGAGATTTGATATATAATTTGTGCTATGAGATTATGAACATTGCTTATCTCTAAGCTAGGAATAGTTATTGATTTGCTCGTTAACTTGTTGAATTCTAAATCTTAATGTTTATTATCTCTTAGAATCACTTAAGGAATTAGGAGTTTTAGTTGAAAATAAAGGATCAATTGCTTAAGGAATTAGGATTTGATTAATTTATAGAATTCGGTAACAAAATAAGAATAGTAACTTATATTACTTTCAATTGATTTGCAACAAGTGATGTCAAATGAAATTTGATCTCAACTCTTTCATTAATTGACTTTTAATCATCTTGCATACCAAATGTTTGTTAATTTGTCAAGTATAAAAACTCAAAAATATTGTCATTGCGTTAGTTCATTTGTTTTTTTTTTTGTTTTTGTCATTAGAGCTCACTTTAATTCAAAATTGAGTTTAAATAGTAGTTAATTTCATGAATTAGTATTTGATCATTGATATCTGAGAACGATATCCGATTTTCTTACCGTTTTTATTACTTGATCATCCGGTATACTTACCGTGATACCATCAACAACAAAAAAGTAATAATGGACCATAGCTTATCAAATGCGTTACTGAGGTTCATCCATTAAAAAAGGTTAAGGACCGATTAAAAGAAAGGTCACGTAGCATATTCTCATTAGAACACAGCATAACTACTTTATCATTCTCATTAAGAGGTAAAGTCACACTTTCCTTACCTCTCCTCACCTCTTTGATCTCTATAAAAGTCATCATCATCTTGTAATATGGACTTTGTGGCTGTAATCATTCTAGAGCTTACCTACCACGTTATTTCTATGGTCTCTGACTCTCTATTAAGGAGTTTGAACGAAACAAATAAGTTCAAATATATTTTCTATTTTTACAATTTTTTATTAGCCTAAGAAAGTAGTCATAATAATTGAGTTCAACCAATCATAAGAAAATGAAAAAAAAGATAAATGAACCTGTCAACCTAGTCCGTAATGTTTCAGTACGACTACAATCCTTCCTGCTTCGAGTGTGGTTCAGCCCTCTCTTTTCTTGGTATATATATATATATATATATATATATATATATATATATATATATATATACACTTTTTTATTTTATAGATTTTTTTGTTTTGATTAAGGAATATGTTACTGTCAGCTTATAGCTTGGTCAATTTGAAGCAATGCTGTTATACCAAAATTTTGATTTAGGTTGAACCGGTAGTAGCAAAACACGGTAAGGGTAGCCAGCTGCCCCAAAAAATCTTTTGTAATGGTCCTATATAAAACAACTGAACAAGAGACTGTAAAACATGAATGGAGCGCATCTTAATTATCTTATTCTTAAATATATTTGTTTTCAAGTGTCAAGCTAATGAGAATGATCAATGGTTATTTTTTTTCGTATTTAAGTGCAATAACACCAATTTGATTAGGACAATGACTGAGTAAAAAAACTTCCAATTTTTATTCAATTTATTAGTCATCCACCCTTGTATTATTCCATAAAATTCTTTATTCAAAAGAGTTTAAAAGCTGATCAAGATATTCTTACACGTGTTGGTGTTAAACTAACTCCTCAAATAATGTTATAATTAAGAGGCTCTCCCAACAATTAATTAAAACTTTTTAATCAATAGAGTTTAACATAATTTAATTATTTTAATTGAAGGCAACACAATTTTTTTATTACAATCTAATTGAAACAAAACTTGAATAACTTTTTTCGTTTTAGAAAAGAAGGTTTATCTTGTATGTAACATTATAAATGTGTTAGCTAATTGAATAATTGGAGGAGATTTATAATCTATAATGGCCCCAGAATTAAGTGAATAATTAAAGGAGATTTATATTCTGGAATGCCCCCAAATTTTTTTCTCGTTTTATAATGGACTCAAATCCTAAACAAAAATATAACTTCGCTCTTTTAAAATTTTTAGTCATTTTCCGCCACTTGTTCAATCGTTTAAATCAGTTTCTTGAATCGGATGATGTCATTATAACAATTCACATGCAACAAAAATATATAAAACATTTATAAACTGTAAAAAATTGTTTTTTAATTTAAAAATTAAAAATTAGTCAATTCAATCTATTGAATTTATTAGTTCAATTAAATTTGATTAGTTTTGACTAATTTAGAGTAGTTTGAACATAAATTTAATTCTAAAATTGAATTACAATAAATTACACATTTGATTTATGGTCAAGTCAATTAGAATATCTGCTCCCGTAAAAAAAAAAAAAATAGAATATCCGCTCGGTTCTAGTTTTCACAACACTGCTTTTGGTGGATTACTTTTTTCTTTTCAGGATGGTGTGATTTTGTAAGTTTTTTATATCACCATTATTGATGAAGTAGAAGAAGAGGGAGAAAAATGATAAATTATTTTATACTTTAAGAATATTATTATATTTAATATAATAAGAACATAATATATAACTGCATAACCATGAGTTATTAGTTTACATAAAAAAATTATTTATTAAATTTTAAATTAAACATCAACCGTTAAAAACATTATTCTCAAGTATTATGATTTGACGTCCATGAGACCCAGCGATAGTTGTATGACCAAAATCGAACCGGTTGATCACCCCGGAAAAACCACAACTGGATGTTGCAGTTTTTGGGCTAGTTTGCAGACTGGTCAAACCTAGCTAGTTAACTTAAATTTGGGCAATTTGTTGACATGCTCAGACCGGTATGAACCGATTTTTTATTATATAAAAACTTCAAAATAATTATTGGTAAGATTTGAATATTGTATATAAATGACCTTAGGATGAAGTGTATTATGTCATTAGACCACACATTTTTATTAAGTTATATTTCTAATTTTTAATTTATATTACTATTCAAACACTTTAATTTTTAAACGTGGTGTTAAATTATTATCAGTAGCTTAATATATTTTCTTTTCTTTTCTTTTCTTTTCTTTTCTTTTCTTTTGTTTTTGCCGATAAATGGTTGGGGGGACTGATTTTGTCAGATTTGGGGGATAGGAATTGAACCCCTAGACTTTTATCTTTGATTGGGTTAGAAAATATCATTTGAACTACAATTCATTAATATTTTTCATACTATATTTTTTATATGGAGTACTTTTTATATAATATTTTTTTAAAAAAGTAATCTTTTTTGTTTGTTTTATTTTTTAATTTAATCACTTGATTTATAATCATATTGTTGACTTGATGACATAACCTTCTGACTAAGTCGACATTTAGTTTAGATTATACAATTATGAACCAAACCATTATACCAATCCACAAATGACAGTTACGGCTGAAGCATGTTTAGATGGCTAATTAGTCATGATTATTGGTTTTGTATTTTAAAAAAATAATAATAACTATAATAAATACATTTTTTCGTTCATAAAAAAAAATATTACTTTATTATTGCCTCAAATGTTAAGATTTCATATTCTCAGTAGCAAATCATACGAATTTAAGCTTTTGGGTCAAAGAACTGTACATTCACTTTGTTCTAAAAAAACACACCTTACATTCACTTTTTTTTTCTTTTTTTCTTTTTGGTTTACACAGAAAACAAAAGCACAATATTCTTATTTTCACTTGCATAGGAAACCTTTAGCCAAATTATTTAATCAATTAATATGCCGAGTGAGTTAAAACTTCAAAGCTTAAACAAACTATAAAATGTATAAAATTGCATCACCTATCTAATAATTTAAGGACGAGGACTCGGCAGGCTATTCATACTCATCCTTTTTGAATGTTTGAGTGCATGACACAGGGAAGAAGAGAATAGGGTGCTTCACTTGGACACGTTGTAAGCTAAGCACGCTAAGCTTTCTTGTTGTGGTCAGCAATTTGAAGTTTTGAATGGAGAAGATGTACTTTCAGTCTTCGTTGAGTCAATAAGAGGACCCACTTTGAGTACTGGGTTCGGAGCCCTCTGCAGAAATCTTAACCAATTTGACGATGCATTTCAATTTTCAATAGCAGAAGAACCATGGATTATACTTATAAATAAAAAAAAATACAGGACTTAATTGTGAGTTCGCTAGCATTTTCGTTATAATTAAGGGCCATGCATGCGGCTGCACAGTCGAGCTGATAAACGCTGGAAGTTTTTAACCCTTTGATCACTTTAAATTTTTGAAATGTGTGCATATTCTTAAGTTAACAAATTTTAAAAAAATATAACACAGGAAAGATACGCTTGAACTTTTATTAGTATCGTCCTATAATTAATCACCATATTAATCAATATTTTGGTAATTAATATATTAAGGAGTAGAGTTCATCGACACTAAAGATATTGTCATATTTTTGGGGATGAAATTTATAAACACATTTTACCTTGTATTCTTCACATATAATGACTTTTACACTTTTTTTCTAGGTAAAAAGTTAGTTTGGTCTATTATTCTTTTTTTTTTATCAATTTGGTTTCCTAACTTTTTTTTAAAGTCAATTTGGTTCATTAAGTGTAAAATTAACATTCAACGTAATCTTCCGTTACAATTTCATTACCCTCACTAATAACACATGCTGATGTGGCACTATTGACGAATTACCTGCCAATGACATGGCCAGTAAGTGACTTAGTTGGATTGATGATATTTCTATCTGGTCTCTTACTTTTAGATTTTATTTTCTATTTAGTCTCTTGATTTTGATTTCCTTTTCAATTTGGACCTCCCCCCAAATCTTCTTCCTCTCTATTAGGACTTCTTCATGAACGATGGCATCTTCATTGTAGTTGATGGTGGCAGGTTAGTGCCAATGATTGAGGTTGACTATTGGACTCTGCGTCGTATTAGATCCATCGACGGTGGCTTGCACTGCACGTCGAATGACTTGGTGGCGATTCGCACTGGAGTTCTGACTGTCCACAACCGGCTGGTGGACAATGTGCGGGTGACAATGGCTGCTTGGATATTAAGGGTAAGAAAGTGAGAGAAAAAAAGTGCATTTTGATACATTAACTCTTTTTTTTTTAATTTCATTTTGATCCTTTAACGGTTAGTCAACACCAAATCATCATCGTTAGTGTCACATCTTAACTTTCGTAATGTAATCGTGATGGAAGATCATATTGAATGATGACTTTAAATTAAAGAGATCAAATTAACAAAAAAAAAATTATGAGACTAAATTAAAAAAAAAAGAAAGATAAGCGACCGTAAAAATAACCTTTTGGCCTTTTTTTTAGCATCCACCCAAGGCAGTGAGTAGTGTAGCTGTATAGAGCCTATAGCCTATAATGACTTTTACACTTTTTTTCTAGGTAAAAAGTTAGTTTGGTCTATTATCTTTTTTTTTTTCAATTTGGTTTCCTAACCTTTTTTTAAAGTCAATTTGGTTCATTAAGTGTAAAATTAACATTCAACGTAATCTTCCATCACAATTTCATTACCCCCACTAATAACACATGCTGATGTGGCATTATCGACGAATTACCTGCCAATGACATGGCCAGTAAGTGACTTAGTTGGATTAATAATATTTCTATTTGATCTCTTACTTTTAGATTTTATTTTCAATTTGGTCTCTTGATTTTGATTTCCTTTTCAATTTGGCCCTCCCCCCAAATCTTCTTCCTCTCCATTAGGACTTCTTCATGAACAATGGCATCTTCATTGTAGTTGATGGTGGCAAGTTGGTGCCAATGATTGAGGTTGACTATTGGACTCTGCGTCGTGTTAGATCTATCGACGGTGGCTTGCACTGCACGTCGAATGACTTGGTGGCGATTCGCACTGGAGTTCTGGCTGTCCACCGTTGGCTGGTGGACAATGTGCGGGTGACAATGGCTGCTTGGATATTAAGGGTAAGAAAGTGAGAGAAAAAAGTGTATTTTGATACATTAACTCTTTTTTTTATTTCATTTTGATCCTTTAACAGTTAATCAACATCAAATCATTATCGTTAATGTCACATCTTAACTTTCGTAATGTAATCGCGATGGAAGATCATATTGAATGATGACTTTAAATTAAAGAGATTAAATTAATAAAAAAATTATAAGACTAAATTAAAAAAAAAAAGATAAACGACCGTAAAATAACCTTTTGACCTTTTTTTTAGCATCCACCCAAGGCAGCGAGTAGTGTAGCTGTATAGAGCCTATACCCCCCCTTCCCCAAATTTTAAATATAAAGTTCTTTACATTTTTTTTTTGAAAAAAATACAATTCTTTAACTTGACCTCCCTAAATAAAGTATTATTCTTCTTTGACCCCCTCAATGAAAATCCTCTAGCTCCGCCACAGCTTCCACCACAACTCTTTGATTTTAGATGTGCGGTGATGATCTTTTACAACTCATGTTATATGAGAAATATGAGATAAAATATATGTATAAACTGTAAGTATTATTTCTCTCTCTCTCTCTCTCTTTTTTTTTTTGCAAGGCACAAAAGATTTTAAACATTTCTTAACTACGAAAAGAGTGAATTTTATACGGAGGCTCTAAGTTTAATTTCTTTAAGAAAAATATATGAGCCCAAATCTTATAGAATATTTCGTACATCTTGTATATTGTATACTGGGGGAATATAAAAGAACAGTGAAAATCTCAATAAAATTTTGTATGTTATTTGGAGGATTCTTCCTCTAGAAACATACCAATTATTAGATCTGTTCCGTGTCAGAGTTTGTCTTAGTAGTTGAAGAAGAATTCAGGTTGCTAGAATTAGATTATAAATATTTATAAATGTTATTAAATAAATAAATATATTTATTTATAAAAAATAAATTTTTAATAATTTTTTTATAAATAAGTAAATTAATTATAAAAAATAATAATTTTAATATATTTTTATTTTAATTAATAGTATTTAATATAAATTTAAAAATAATTATTATCTATCAAGATATTTTTATAAATATCATACAAAGTAACAAAAATATACATCTAATTTTAAATAATAAACACCTTATACATAATTTAATTTGAATATCAAAATATCTTTTTTAAATATTTATCCTTAACATAACTGTCACAACCAACGTATATCTAAGAAAATCACATTATTTAACTTTATTCAGATAATTTTTCGAAACTCATTCAAAACAAAATTTATATGCTTTTTATTGGTTATGTGGGTCCTATGCAACATCAAACGGTCGTTATGCTCGTGGAGGGAAAAACTTTCTTCCTCAAAGAACATACAAGAATTTCATCTTCTTATGTTGTATTGCTGACAATATGGTTTTTCATACACAATACAAGCAATAATTGGTGATTTGTTTCGGTGCAAATGAGAAAGATATTTGCTTTAGTGAGAAAAACAGTTGTAAACCCAAAAAAAAAAAACGAGAGAGAGAGAAACAGTTAAAAAATATTAGAGTTTATATATATGCCATACAAGAGGAAATTCAGTCTTTTGTAAGTAGTATAAAATTTTAATCCAAAACAAGGTTTCAATCTTAATGAGTAATATTCTTTTTAACTGAGAATTTATTTAATTAAATTGACAATATTTAATTGAGGAAACATGATTTCATAACCACAAAGAGTAAACACATAATTTAATCCTTAGAAAATATACGTGACATTAATTTAATCTTTTAAAAAAGTTTACATTAGTTTAATTCATCAATCATATAAAGTAACAATCATTATTTTATATACAATTATGAGATTGAGAGGTTAAATTATGTAACTTTTTATGATTGAGAGATTAAATTGATATTAATTTTTTATTATTAATGTATTAAATTGATATATTTTTATGATTAAAAAATTAAATTAATATCAATTTTTTAAAATATTAAATTAATGCCACTTTTTATGATTAAATGACTAAAATGATGTTAATTTTTTTAAGAACCAAATTAATATTACCTTTATCTTTAGAAACTAAAATATGTGTTCATTCTAAAAAATATAAAAAGATTTGAATCTATAACCAATTATAGTGACTCAGACTTGTTATTAAAAACCCGCAAAGGATCCAATTCTAAATCTGGCCAATTAATGTCACTTTTTTATGATTAAATGACTAAAATGATGTTAATTTTTTTTAAGAACCAAATTAATATTACCTTTATCTTTAGAAACTAAAATATGTGTTCATTCTAAAAAATATAAAAAGATTTGAATCTATAACCAATTATAGTGACTCAGACTTGTTATTAAAAACCCGCAAAGGATGCAATTCTAAATCTGGCCATATTGGTATTTGTATAGTTATATTTCCTATTAATATTTTAACCTTATAATAAAATATTCTTTTTGGTTAAAATTTGTTGCCGTCTACAAGGACTGACACATCTTTTTTGAGACGTGTTTGCATGTCAGACACGTGTTTATATCAGATACATAAAGATATCTATATGATACGTGTCTTACGTGTTTAAATATATTTGATTAAAAAGTTTTTTTTTTAATTTAGATACGTTTTGACACTTTTCGAATACACTTAGACACATTTAGGACATAATTTAAACACGACCCATTAATATTTTTTTAAAAAAATAATTTTCATGACTAACGTTTAATTAATAAGCCCGTAATCAATTCAAACTCAATCACATGATTGACGTCTTAAGCTATTATTTTTATATATCAATATTTTAAGTTTTCTCTTTTCACACGTTACTATTAGACTTTTAAGTTTTATCTTTTCACACATTATTATTTTCATCTACTCTTTCTAGTTCTACTTGTACCAAGACGTTCACTTCGTCATCACTTAAGCTTGCATCGCGTTAAGAGATTTTTCAAAATATGTCAATAGAAATTATATTCCATATTTTTTAAGAGAAATTTATTAAGTAGTAAATATTAATATATATGACATATATTAAAATATTATAAATTTTCAAATTTATAAAAATGATATTAATAAATTATAATTTTTTTTAAATATTATAATTTTATATATATATAAACTAAATTCTTTAATTTACTTTTATTTATTTATATATATATATATATAGATCCGTATTCTATAATCTTTTAGATTTAATATATTTTTATATTCATATTTATCTCATATTTCGTGTTTATATTCATATCTATACTCCACATTTTTATTTTTTTGCAAAGGATGTATTTCCCAGTGACTCTTCTTAAACAATGAGTAGTAAGCCGTCGTCTCTCCTGAATGGGCCATTGAAAATGCGTTGAATTTCGAATAATTTGGTGGTATTTGATTTGTTTTATATTTTTATTTTTAGTTAATATTTTTTTACTAATAATTATAATAATATTATTTTTATTTTATTTATTTTTTTTAAAACTTTATAAAAATTAATGAAAATATTATTTTATTATTTTCACCACTTTTTATTTTATTGAAAATAAAAATGCTCTTAAAAAACAATTGTACAACCTTCTATGCATGATGAATAGTATAATGCCGCCTCCTTTCACAGATTTGGCAGAACCGATCGGCCTTTTTGTTTTAATTTTTTGGTACTGAGAGAATCGATTTTAATGAAGGTTTTAGAAATTAGATAAGTTATTAAACCGATGAAAAAATTGATTCACAATTTAATTGTAGTCAACTTGTAATTAAATTGAAATATAATTTTATATAATAAAAAGTATTTATAAATATAATTTGATATTTAATATTTTTAAAAAATTAGAATGTTATTATATTAATATGAATAATGTTAGTAAGAAATGTTATGGCAATGAAGTGTTGATAAATAAAGAGAAAGTTCAAAATTAGTATAGCTCTTTACAATACTATAAAACAATAAATTATCATAGTAATTATAATTTAAATAATTTTGATTTATGTAAAAATATTCATATACATTTTACATTGTATAAATATTAAATATATTTTATATTTTAATTTAATATGTAATATATTAATAATATCAGCAGGTGGACATAACAGTACATGTGACATAGTAGTTGTGTTCTTGGATTTCTAATAAGAAGAGTTGGGTTTAAGCCACTATCAGTGAACTTCAACATATTTTTCACTGGTAGGATAGAAAAGCAGGGAATCAAAAAGAAGAAAAATATTTTTATGAGTCTCACCATATATTTATATACATCTATATTTATTTATATGTATTTTTATTTTTTTATGAAATCAAACAAAAAAAGAGAAACATCTATTCTTTTCTATTGTATTATACCAAATAAAGGGAATGATAATTCTTCCACTCATCTCTTCCTTTCTTTCTTCTTTTTCTACTATATCTCTTTCTTTTATTTTTCATCTATGATACCCAATAGACCCCTACCCGATATAAAAATGGGTAATATTATGGTATTCATAGGTATGCTATGAGATGAAATATGATTAATTCAATTATATAAAATGATTGCATCAATTACAATAATATATAATTAACTATTTTCTATAATTAAATTATTCATAATGTATATTACATATCACTTAAAATTAGAAAACAATTTAGGTAAAGTTTGTAGGTGTTTGTGATACTATTTTTCATAAAAAAAAATGACATGTTAATTTTTAACCACCTCACGTAGGGATGTCAATGGATTAGATATCTAAATTGATCTAGTCTAACTTGATCTAATGGATCAGGTTCTTTTGGATCCAAAACTATATTGCATCAGGTCAAGTTGAGTTTACAAAAATTCATTAGACTTTCGGTTCCCCTTATGACCTATTGTCACTTTCTCTCTTTTCATCTCATCTCTTTCTTTATTCTATATGAGTGTGATAGGTGGATATAGGTGAGGATGTAGGATGACTAAGGAGGGTATGCAGTGACGATGGCGACCTTGTGCGAATAAGTGACAATGATGTTGTGCGAAACAGTTGTGGCAACGACAAACTAGCGATGGTGACGACGAGGAGCAACTCTTCGAACTATCGGTGACATGACCAAGGTGGGCTTGCGTTGTAGTGGCTATGGCGTCTTGTAGGGTTGATGTTTGAGTCTAGATCTATATAACTTTAAATCTAGATCTTGAAGTTCTAATTTTGAAGTTTTTTCTTTCCATTTTTTTTTTGCCTGAAAAAGGAAAAAAGTCCATGAAAATACAACTATGGATGATGGAGGATCGTGACAAACTTTCTTGGATCTTTCTGAAAGATTATTTTTGGGTTGAATCAGGTTTTACCTGATCAAATCCCTATTGGATCAGATCGAATGTGGGTTAGAGCTTCACATGACCCATTCATGTTTGAGTCATATTGGATTGGGTTGTATATATGCTCCAAACACGCAAAATTAATGTCATTCCTAACCTCATCTTTTTTTTGTTTTCAAGTTTTCATATATAAGATGTAAAAAATAATATACATATCATAATTTTATTAGAAAACACCGATACAAACACCTATCCTTTGTTTGGTTGGCGAGAAAACGAAAGGAAAGAAAACATGGGAGGATAAAATGAGTGGATTTTCCCATTTTCTCTTGTTTGGATACCAAGAGAAAAGAGAGGAGAAAGAAAAAAAAATGAGGGTATGAGCCACACGAAAGTTTTCCTTACCCAAGTGCAAAGAAAATGACAAGAACAAAGACCGAAGTTGTGAAACTACCACTTTGCCCACTCTTCAGTCTCTTCCACTTAACTAAGAATCGCGTCAACCACTCAATTGAAACATGGTGGCACTATGGGCAAAATCAACCACCCACTACCACAATCTCTAGGGTGGCCAATCTAAAATGGTTGAAGAATTTGAGCAAAGAACAAATTTTGACGATGCCAATTGTAAAGTACTTGAATCCATCAGTGTTCAATAAAAATACAAACTTCAATTTCTTCAACCAAGCTAGTTCTTCCTCACACAAATCGGTTGAGGTAGCGCTGCAGATGGTCCCGATTGGCAAAGGTGGAGCAATGGGCAAACAACATTGAATGGTATCATGTGTAATTGGTGAGTTCAAAAAAAAAAAATGCAGGTGGGGTGAGGGAGGGTGCGTTGGGGACGAGAACAAAAGGGAGATTAGAAGGTAGAAATAGGGGAGGGGTTATATGTGGAGATGGGGAGGGATTTGGGGGTGGGGGTAGGCATGAAGTTAGGTCACATGGGATGGAGTGGGAAGACAGGAAGTCAAAGAGGGAGAAAATACGATAAAATTGTGTATGAGATAGGTGCGGATGGGCTAGAAAGGAAATGAAAAGAACATAACAAAGTTTTTTTTAACTTTGTTAGGAATATCAATAAGAGAACAGAACACAATTCTATTATCTTATTTGAAAGTTAACTCATAAAAAAACAAAACGAATTATAACATGTTTATTTTTAATTATTAAGTTTATTTGCCCTCATTCCATCCCATTTTGTTGGAATAAATATTTGTTATTTGAGGAGAAGAAAGGATAAATAGTTCCCTATTATTTCCTTTACGTTCATATCTTTTAGTAAATTTTTAAATATAAAAACTCTTTTTTTTTACTCTTTATCATCCAAACATAATGTAAAGGAAGGGGAAGACTTTAAAAAAAAGAGAGAAAGAATTATATAATTGAAATTTAAGTAGTTTTTATATATAAATATATTTTAAATCAAATTTATATATTAAAACTATCACTTAATTGTAAATAATTAATCACAATTAATTTTTTAAATCAAAAAATTCAAATCAAATTTTATAATTTTAATGTTAATAAATTAAAATTTTGTAATTAAAATTTATTATTAAATTATTTATTTATGTGGTTTATAAAAAGTGTTTAGACGTTAAATAAAAAACACACATGTTTATACTTCATTTAACAAGGACACATGTGTTTCTCATAACTATAACTTTTTATTCTCACTTTATATATAACTCTAATTTTTTTCTATTTATTTTCTCTACATCTAAATACATAATAAAAAACACACTTTTTTTATTTTATTTTTTCTAATTTTTTTATTTTTATTTTCTCTCCTCATACAAACAAAGATCTAGAGCATATTTGGCTTCAAGTTTGCAATTGCAAACGTAAGTTAGAAATTCTTGAAGGAAGAGAAATGATGTTTGGCAAAAAAAAATTTCAGTTGCTTTAACTGATTTTTTACCCAAAAGTCAGTTGAGTTGGAAGCAAGAAATTTTTACTTTGTGTTAAAATTGTTGTTCCAACTTACTTTTGAAACAAAAGTTTCTAAACATAAATTAATTACTGCAAACTCACTTTCAACTAAACTTAAGTTTACAAACACACTTTCAACTAAACTTAAGTTTACCAACTGTAATCCAAACACACACATAATATTTAAAAAACTTTACCTCAATTTTGTATTTAAAATTATCCCTCCCATAAAATTCTTTTGCCGCAGAACTGCAACAGCAGCAGTAGTACGGTTCTTAGTAATTGAATTTATCTTATCTAAAATATGAGGTGTACTTTAAAAAATAAAGTACAACATTTTAATCATTAATAAAAAAATTAAAAACTTTAAGATTTTATAAAATAGATACGCTTATATAATAAATCATATATATATAAAATAATTTAATTCTTTAAATTTTTTATCAATGATTAAGTGCATGTTTGGTTCTCAGTTTGCAATTCCAAACTCACGTTCAAGTTTCTTGAACGACGTATAATTTTGTTTGGCTTTTTTATGTTTGTATTATTTGAACTGAATTTTGCTATCAAACATACGTTTGTCCAAAAGCAAGAAAATTTTACTTTTAGGTTAAATTTTATCAGTTGATGAATTTTATCTCTTATATTTATTTTATCAAACTCACTTTTGAGATAAAAGTTCTCAAACATAAATTACGTTACTGCAAACTTACTTTTAACCAAACTTAAATTTACAAACACACTTTCAATCAAACTTAAATTTATCAACTATAATCCAAACACACACTAAAAAACCCCTAACAACTAAGCTTTGGACAAAAGAGCTTCGGCGAAACGAAGTGACTCTTCAGTTTACTTTTACGGTTGTGTTAAATATACACTTTTAAAAGAAAATATATGACATATTATTAAATTTAAGTTATTGATTTATTTAAAATAAATTAATGGTTTAGATTAATTATAAGAAATGTATTGAGCAGATTTTTTTTAATTTTTTTTTTACATATTACTACCACCATTGTCATTGATTGACAGACCATTGTAAGTTACTTGTCGATCATCACTGGATATTTTTAATATTTTTAAAATTATATAATTATATAAATATTATTAGTTAAAATTTATAAAATTTGTCACCAAACACAATTATAATTTTAGAAAAATTGGTCATCTCTAATTTTTTTTAGGTTGTATAATCAGTATAAATATTATCAATTAAAATTTATAAATTTTTTTAATAATTATAGTTTTAAGAAATTTTTTTTAATATGTACAATTATTTATGAAAAAGATTGATATAATTTTAAAAAATATTGTTTACACAATTGTATAATTTTAAAAAATAAATAGTAACCAGCTAGAGGTTGGCCGATGACGATAATCAGAGGTTGGCCAGCGGTGATGGTCGGAAGTTAGTTAGCAGCAGTGGCCGACAGTAATCAATAATAATGACCTGAATAAAAAAATAAAATATATATAAAAAAGAAACAATCTATAAAAAAAAAATTTATTATTACATATAAAAATTTAAGTATATAATACACCTAAATTTAACCGAATGCACAATAACACCCATCTGCAGCGACATCTTATATTCTTTTTCTTATGTTAAATTTATTTTTTTTTGTCAATAATTACAAAAATATTATTTTGTTACTCTCTCAACTACCAAAAATAAAATTGTTAAAAAATTATCCAAAAAAAAATATAAATTTGATAGAGTAATTTTAACTACAGATATTTTTACTCACATCTGTATAAATCTTATTGTCTAATCACATTTGATTTTATTTTAATTTTTAAATGTCTTTATTTTATTTTATCTCTATAAATAAATATGAGATACACATCACTTTTATTTTCTCAATTCCTTTATAACTATCTTTTAAATTTTTTATACAAAAATTAAGAATAAAATTAAATAGATCAAAATATAAAAAAATATATGATATAATATAACTAAATTACTAATTTTTTTATTTATTAATTTTTTATTAATCTCAAGTAATATAATAAATTTTCTCTCTATTAAAAAAATAAAATTAAAAAAATTATTAAATAAAAATAATTTGAAAGATATCAAAATTTGTATCACGAGTAGCTTTTTTCAATTTGATAACCAAAAAAACCTTTTTGCTTTTCTGAGGAACGCCCCCCCCAAACATCATCTGCATTTTCTTTCTCACCTTCTCCAATCCAATAAAGGCAAACCACCTAAAAGCTATAGGACGGTGTGATATATATCATATCTCTCTCTGCTCCCTCTCTTCACGCCATATACAAAAAGGGAAGGAAGGAACATCAAAGCTGGGATTATAAACAGTCTTTTCATCTTTACTCTGTCCTTCTCATCATTCTCACTGAAACTCAAACATCACACCCTCATATCATACTTGTCGATTCTCGTAAGTGCTTTAACCCCCCCCCCTTTGTTTTTTTAGTGCTTGATGTTTCACACTACACTATAAATTGTAATTAGCAATGCCGTTGACCCACGTCTCAATAATGTTCTATTTTGAATTTTGTTCTATGCTGTTTGTCCACTCCTGCTTATATCTCAGCTCTGCTTTATGTGTTTTTGTTTTTGTTCTTTCTACGTTATCAAAAGCTTTCGGATTTAGTGTCTCTTGTTTCATTTTCACCACCCTCTGAAAGACAGTGAAATACTCATCTACGTGGAATCTGATTCTGGGCCCAATTGGATTGATGTGTTTCCATTGATTCATGTAAGCAAGTTTGTATGCAGATTTTGCTTTGACGGGTCTCCTTTCTGGCAAGAGAAAAGTCAGAAAAGTTGCACCTTTTTGAACGGACCTTGATTGTGATCACAACCCTTCCTTGCTTTGGACGAACAAAATGAAGGAACACAAAACTTTTTGGTTCTCTAATTGCTAATCCATACACTGTTCTTTCTATATGTGAAGCACAAAACTGGATTCCTCAAAACCAAAGAAAAGGATGAACCTGGCCTTTTCTCTAGCACTTTGTCTCATCTCTCTCTCTCTTGTATATTATATTATATTATGCCCAAGTTTTGTTTCCTTTTTTTTTTTCTTTTAAGGGACTCAGAACTGTCTCCGTTTCCCCTGCAATTGGGTCTTTAATATTGCCGTTGAAAACTGCTCAAAACTAGTTTAAGATTTTAAACAATAAACATAGGTTTCTCGGACAAGAAAAAAAATAAATATCTAGACCCATTTTATCGTTTCTTTCCTTGATGACTTCCTCTAGTTAGTTTAAAATTTCGTAACTTAAATAATAAAAAATCCCCACTTGGATTTGGATAATCTCCATCTTTTGCTATTAAACCTCCGCCACTTACGTTCCCATGGCATTCTTTTTTGTTCTGATCATTTGTTGTTGTTGTTGTCTGATTTGATTCAGTAGGAGAGGAGCAATGAGAACAGAGTTGAAGAAGATATCCAAGGTATGCATGCCCTCGATGTCTTCTGCTTTTGCCCATACATGTTTTTTTTCCGGCTGTGCATATATATCATCTCGTTGATCAGAAGACTTTTTTGTTTTCCATTTTCGGGATGCAGTCCTCGTGGCCGAAATTTGATGTGAGGAAGTGGCTCAATATAAAAAGCAGCGATTGCAAGTTTCACTCAGATTACTCTATAGCAGGTAAAGTTTAGTTTCTTCTATAAATATTCTTGTTCCTTCAGTTTTGATTTGGCGTTTTGTTTCCACGTTTCGGGATAAAATGTGAAAGTTGTTCTTGTATCACCGGAAGGGTGGCTTTCTCGGGTACTTCGAGCCTTTGAGGGACATATTGGTACTAGTAGGTACACGGGTATGATTAGACATGGATGGAACATCAGGAAGTGAAGTCAAGTGACTTTGATTTATAAAACGTTTATTTCACGTTATTTTTTTATATCATTTTTTATATTGCATATCAATAATTGTAATTAAATAAAAAAAATTAATATGTGAATGTTTATTGTAATAATAAATAATATAATGTAAAAAAATAGTATAAAAAAATAATATGAAAAAATCAAGATTACTTTGATTTAGGGTAAATGCTAAGACGAAGCCAGAAAATTGCCACGGGCCCAAGTTGGGTCCCATCTGGTTCGTTTCCAATGGACCTGCCATGTGGGTGGTTAGTTTTCTGGAAATCATGTTGGCCTATGATTGTACTTGTAGGTTTCAGCAAAACAGCTGCAACCTGCAACCGCAAAGCCTACACAGTTTTAGCCTTTCAGGATTGATAGGATTTTTTGTTTTAAGAAAATAAGTTACTGTATCTTCTTATTTTTATTTTTTAGCTTGGTCAAGTATTGATTTTGGGCTTTATTTCCAAAGAGGGATGGTTCATGGATTCTACAAATGGACTGAAACATTCGGTACCAGGGAAGGAAGAACCACCCGTCACTGATGCTCTCAACCTTAGGTAAACACTCCAATCATACCCGTTGTTGAAATAAATATGATGTTATGTATTAAGATTTGGTTAAGCTATAATTATTGTCCTATATAGTTTTTTTTTGGGTAAAATTTTAGTACTAGAGTCTTCTTTGACTTGGAAAAATGATGGAGGGCATGTATCTGTGAATGACTCTGTAGGATGCTCGTTGGGACGTGGAATGTCGGAGGGAAGTCGCCGAACGAGGCATTGAACTTAAGGGATTGGCTGAAGTTGCCTTCGCCAGCTGACATCTATGTCATTGGGTATTTTTTTAACTCTTATTTCTCCTTATGATACTGTAAGTCTAGTTTTCAATCCAGACCACTTGCTTCTTTCTATTTGATGCGCCTATTAGTATTTTATTTACTCACTTCAAGGAGCCGTTTTCAACGAGTACAATTGTACAAATTCTATACTCATAATTACACTGCCAGTTTTTCACAACCTTAACTCTTATTATTGGTATTGTTAATTAATGACTGACTGTCTGACCCTTGAGACCAGAGGTTAGCAGTGATTCTTAAATTAGATATATTAAGTTAATTATATTATTAATTATAATAAATTATAATAATTAATTAAATATAATTATTATTTATTAATTAATAATATAATTGATCAAATACATCCCACTTGAGTAGTTGAATATTTATATATAAAATTTTCTGAGAACTAAGATGGTAGAACTCAAAAGTAAATTTATGGGCAAAAAGATAACGGCAATTTTTACCCTCTGCCTTTCCGCTCACGTTGTTCATCCTCCTATCTTTTTCATCTTCATTGTTCATCATTCTCTAGTTGTGAGAGCACTACTTGTGCTCCTTCTACCGTTACTAGTTTTGGTTGGTGGAAGCCTGATTATCAGTGATGGACTTGAGAATTTTGAGTCATGGAAGTAAATCTTTTTATGGTTGAAATAAATTCTGAACAGATAATATTTTTTATTACTGTTAAAAGTTGAAAGTGAGTCTGAATAAATAATGTTATCTGTTATCACTAATTTACATAGATAAAAAAAGATGAGAAAAAAAAATTTATATTTTAAGTATATTAATATTAAATTTATGCGAGTCTTATTAAAAATAAAAAATAATATTATATTAATATATTTAAATATTAAATTACGTAAATATTCTTAAAAAATAAAAATAATATTACATAAATTTTTTTATTATTATTATAAATTTATTAATTTATTTATATATAAAGATAAAAATTATACATATAAAAAAATAAAAAAATATACAAATATATTTATATAAAATCAAACAAAAATTACAAAATAAAACGAAATATATGTCCTCACTCCTCTGCACACGGGTCCAGACGTCCTGTCACTGCTGGATACAAATAGCTAGTTGCTTACCCTTGTATTTCTACGTACTCTTGAAGTTCGGCTTCGCTGGATGGACCGCAATGGACGCAACCCAAACATGTTCACAGCTCATTGCTAACATGCATTTGCACTTTAGCTTTTGGACCTCAAATCAGGGCCTAGCTCACTTGACAATTTTACCCCTGATCTTCCCTGGTAATTGATGTAATGTACTAATGTCCATGTGAAAATAATTAGTATTTCATCTTTTTATTTAAAATAAATAATTAAATTTACAAGCCTTTCTTATGAGGGTAAAGTTGTAAAAGACTAATTTTATTTTATTGTGTTGCACCTTAGGTTCCAAGAAATTATACCTCTAAATGCTGGGAACGTACTTGGGCCAGAGGACAGTGGCCCAGCAGCGAAGTGGCTGACCCTGATTCGTCAAGCCTTGAACACCAACAATGACACCCCCAATAACAATGGCGAACAAAACCAACAAGGAAGCCTAAGGCCTAGGTTGAATTTATCGAATTGCCTGTGTTTAGAGGACGAGTTGGACAGATCAGAAGAGTTTGGCAACTTGTATCATTATTATCATATACATAGGAACTCTAACGCAAGCTCAAGTGGAGAAAGCTCTCCTACCTCGCCTTTTACGAGTACTAGTAGGAGGCAATGCAGCCCAATTGAGCATCAAAACTATTGCCTAGCAGCAAGCAAGCAAATGGTGGGCATCTTCTTGTGCGTATGGGTACGAGCAGATCTTTACAAGCACGTTAGCAATTTAAAGGTGTCTTGCGTTGGTAGAGGCATCATGGGCTATCTAGGAAATAAGGTTAGTTGCTCCATTTTGCTTATATATACATATATTAAGAAAATGTTAACAACACACTCTTTTGAATTTTTTTTAATATATTTTATTATTATTCACGTCATACATTTAAAAAGAATTATTAAAAAAAATGTTAATAACACTTATTTTTAGATTAATAATAAAATAAATATTTAAAAAGATTGTTTAAAATAATATATTGCTAAGATTACTCTATATATTATATAGTTTGCCATGTCCTGTAACAAGGGGTGAACATGTTTTTAAGTAACTGTTGCTTCAGATTTTGCACTAGCTATAGAGTGATATATGACTTCTTTCTTTCTTTTTTTTTTTTTTTTTTGGCTGGCTAACAGGGTTCCATATCAATTAGCATGACATTGTACCACACCACGTTCTGCTTCGTTTGTACCCACTTGGCCTCTGGAGAGAAAGATGGTGTTGAGGTGCGAAGAAATTTGGACGTCTCGGAAATCTTGAAGAGAACTAAATTTTCTCACTCATTTAAAGCTCTTGGTCATCCACTCCCTCCTGAAAGCATAGTGGAACATGAGTATGTTCTTTGTTTCTAATTTGTGAAAGAATCTAATGATTGACGTTGAGTCGTTGTCGTTGACAATCTTTCTCTCCCTCACCTTTAATTTCTCATTGGCCCTCGAATTTTTTTTGGTATCTGCAGTAAGATTATTTGGCTTGGGGATTTGAATTATCGGCTTGCTGCTGGTTATTATAATATGCATGAGCTACTGAAGAAGAACGATTGGCAGGCACTATTAGAGAAGGATCAGGTAATTAAGTACTTAATACTTTTATATATATATAGGCTTTTTTCCGTTTTATGTGTGTAACTGTTTCTTATATAGCTTGTTCTTCATGGCCCGTCTCTTTGTTCTAACATAATGTTGTATTGAATTCTACTTGGTAGCTAAGGATAGAGCAGAGAGCTGGTCGAGTATTTAAAGAATGGAATGAAGGGAAGATATATTTTGCTCCTACTTACAAATACTTAGCCAATTCTGACCAGTATGCTGTCCAAACGTCCAAGTCCAAGGAAAAACGACGGACTCCGGCTTGGTAAGATTTGATAATTCCTTTATCAAAACTATACTTTTTTCTTATCCACAAAGGGAATGCTATTATATGCATTATTGCCGTTTGTTTTGTAAATGCTCTGTGATGCCATGGTGAGATGACTTCTTTGAATTAGTATATGCCCACTTGAATTTAATTTTAAACCATGCTAGGCATGATTAAGCATCTTCACTTGGTTGATAATGCCATTTGCATTTCTTTATAAAGTAGTCGCTGGATACCTTTGAAAAGGGTTCGCTCCTGTGATGTATAATATGTTTGCAACTTTGCATTGTTTAATGCTGAATTAGTCAACCATGAGCATGAGCATTAAACAATTTTCATGTGACATCATTGGCAATGTTTTATGATATAATCCAAGATTGTTAATGATGGGGCGTGGGGAAGCATTGTATATTTTATAGCATACGTGATAGGCCCATCACCTTCAGAGATTAAATATCTAGGTTGTCATCGTTTTCAAATATAAACCACATGAAACCTCCATCCATTTATTATTGACCAATCGCATAGATCTTCACCCAAATACAAGTCTATCTTCATCAAACATTTCGTTTTCTCTTTAGAATAAAGTTAAATGATTTCATGTTAGCAAACTGACCATGATTTTTTATTCTCATGGAGCCAAATTGCTTCTTAGTTTATTCAATGGCTGCCATTCTTAAGGTAGAGCTTGCCTATGAGAACACAGATTAGGATTAAGGAAAAATACTTGTATTGAGTCTAATAGACCAATCACATTATTAATTAATATATAACTATCATAGTTAATTAATAATTAATTATCATAATTTATTATAATTAATGATGTTATTGTTTTAGTATGCCTAATTTGGATGCACTAGGTTAATGCAAGTATTTCTCTAGGATTATGATATTATTGCTGTTCTAGTTATGAATTCTTGCAAGTGATGTAAATTTGTTTCTGTGGGACAATACGACAGGTGCGACATTCACGCGATTTTGGAATACCAACGTGACAACTTCTATCTTATAATCCTGTGGACTTTGTTTGCTTCTTCAACAAATACGACAGGTGCGACCGAATTCTGTGGAAAGGGGAAGGCATTGAGCAGTTGTGGTATGTGCGAGGAGAGTCCAAATTCTCAGACCACAGGCCTGTGTATTCACTATTCTCGGTTGAAGTGGACTTGACATGTAAGAAGCTAACTCCCTATGTTGCCACCTCAGATATCTCAAGAGCCTACCACCCCTCTAAACCCTTAACAAATGCTGCCTTGTTGTCATCATCTTGTGCGGCTAAAGTACAGTCAGAGGAGCAGCTCTTGTTACTAACCAGGGCTCAAAGTTGCTAACCAGGGCTCAAAGTTGCATAGACACTGCACCCATGTTCTAACTTCTGAGACCATTGGACACTACACCCTAAGCAGAGTGCACTTTCCAAGAAAGTAAACTGACACGACCACCAAGTAATGGTTAAGGAAAGCAAGTGAAGTGGGGGATTGGATGGCTAATGATGTTACTATTGGCTATGGTCAGGTTCTGTGTTCCTCACTTTTTTTTGGAACAGAGAGGATTAATATTTTTTTGAGTAAAAAAGTCACATGCGAACCATGGCATGCATCCTTATGGCATAGCTAAAAATTTGTGACAACGATTTGAAGGGCTTGGTGGAGGTGAAGCAGAGACTGCAGAGGAGTAAAACAGAAGGCATGACAGTGAAGAATTGGAGAAAGAAATGGCTCAATCTATGGGCATTTCGAATCATGCGTGCTCTTTTTTGTTTATTTTATTTTATTTTTCTTTTTGGGTATTATTTGAGGCCGAGCTTTTGATAAAATATAAGCTTGGCTCTTCAAAATGTTTGGTTAGTTTAGTTCAGCTGTTGCTAAGGAATGGTTTCCATTCTTTGCTAATCGGGTTGGGGGCTGTGGAGTTGAGACTGATCGCAGTCAAAAATTGTAAATGACAAAGTGGAAAAAGGTCTTTTACACATTATCAGTTTTGTTATCATTATTCAATCCAATGTATTAAATTTTGCTATGTAACAAACCTAGAGCAGTTTAGAATATATTTACTCAACTCATTGCAACACCGGATTTTATGTATCTTTGCTACCAAGTATTATGTTATAAGTTAATTTTATGGTGAAAACATAGCACTGGTATTAATGTGAGATACAAATTCAGTCTCGTAATCCAGAAAATTACTATGCTGACTGTTGTTACTGTTGTACCACGTAATAAATTCGGCCATTGTTTGATCTCACTAGAGTCTGACTTCTGAAAGAGACTCTGAGAAACTTTAAGGCGAACTGGTCAGAAAAGTCTCAGATGAGTTTTACATAATTATAAAAAATTTCACTTTTTTTAGTACTAAATAAAAAATTATGACAGTTAAGTAAAGTCTTTTTTAAATGATATTTCGATAGTGACCAATTATTATCGGGTTAGCACTAAATAAATTTAAATAGCTTTCAATTTATATTAGAATAATTATTCATTGCAGAATCATCCACCCAAAACCTGCCCCGTCCAAATGTTAATGTCAGCGTTAATTGGCTCTGATAATTCTTAAATCTTAATTGCTACAATGCTACTTTTTTTAGAACGCACTCTTTGGTAACATATTGGAAGGAATTCTATTTGGGCCCACATGACACATTTAGATCCAAAGGTCCAAACCAATGAGCAATACAAGTCGCGGTTGGCGACGGGCCTTATCTGAACCAAAATACTGTTGTTCCCGTAGCTTAAATTGTTAAGATTTAAAGGATAATAATAATTATTGTAAGTAGGCATGACAAAATTATTTCAGATAATACAAGTCGCGACCGTTTAATAAATAGGCGACGAGAATTATAAGGCTGCTTGTCTGCATCTACAAACCGTTTAGTATATATATTTTATTAAATATATATTATATATTATAATTTTTTTTTAACTTTGAGATGTAAAATACGTATATTTATTATTTTAAAATAATTTTTTTATTAAATGAATCTATAATGATAAAACTTGTTGAAAAAAATATATACTATTTATGTATATTATTTATAAACTAATTATTATAAAATATAATTAGATTTAGTTTGTTATTTATAATAATCTTTTAATTTTAGGAATCTTATATTGTTAAATAAAATTGTAGTATGTGATGTTAAAATTTATTTTATTTATTCTTGTTTTATAATTTTTAAAATTTTATTTTAAAATATTAAATCGCATATACGCGTGGATACCTACAAATATTTATCTATTCATGAAGTTGTGAAAGGAGGTTGCGACTATCTCCCCCAACCCCATTGCCATCCCTAATTGTATGAAGATAATACTTAAGGAGTAATTTCCAATCGTCTCTAGGTGCAAGCCGCTTCAGTTGTGAGGAGGTTGCGGCGAAAACTTACCAATTTTACTTCGATGATGAAGTAGATGTGTTGAAGGCAGTGGCGAAGCCACATTGGATTCGCTCCGCCTACTTTTTTCGTTTTTAAAGTAACTCGTATGTTAAATTTTTTTAAAAGACTTTATGTCCCTCGAGCACCCTCTTTTCTCAATTTTCCTCTTCCTTCGCAACAACTAAGTCCTCCTTCTCCTTAACCACCTCCTTAACCATAGGTATTCATTACTTTTTTCACACTCATTCTAAGATGTTTAAGGCATGGGGCTTCTATATATATTTTTAAAATAAAAAGATGAAGTCAAACAACCCAAACTAAGAAACAAACTAACCACATCTTTTGATTTATTGTGTAGAAGTTGTTTATTTTATTTGTCTCTATTGTTTTTTTCTATTTTATGTAACATGTTTATTTTTTTATAATTCTCTAGTTTTCTTTTCATAATATCTTTCGTAGATTTGATATTTAAAAATCTCTAATTATTCTCTCTGTTAAGTCTATTGATATTTAGAATATTAGCTTGTGTAATGTAATTTTATTAAAAATTTCAAATGTTACAATTATAATTATTTAGATAAATTAATGGAATAATATGATGCTAATTGTAACTTTTTAATAAATTTATATTACTAGTGCTCCCCATAATCTCTGAGACTTGGCTCCACCACTGGTTCAAGGTCCTCCACCATTAACTGTGGATGTACAAAGGTCAATTGCTAGTGGTGAAGCTGGGAAAAGGATTGAGATTTAGTGTCTTTAAATTAAAATTGATAAACTTAAGTTTGAATAAAAATGTGTTTCAACTTAAGTTTGATTAAAAGTTAATTTATAATAACTGATTTATATTTAAAAAATTTTATTTCAAAAATAAATTTGATAAAATAAATATAAGAGATAAAAATTACAAATAAAAAAATATAACACAAAAATAAGATTTTCTTGCCTTGAAACAAATCGAAAGTTTGCAATAAAAGTAAATTAAAATAGTAAAAATAAAAATAAAACTAAACAAATTTTCACTCCCTTCGAGAAAACTCAACTTACGTTTGAAGCTCTAAATTGAAAACCAAACATGCACGATTTCAATCACGTTCTTATCTGGATCCAAAATTGGAGTCTTCCCGACGAATACAGGACCCTAGATATCAGATGGAAGTTATGTGCTAGGATGGGCTCGGTGTTTGAGGTGGGGCCATACTTGGTTAGAGATAACTAGGCCTTGGTGACAATTGACATCCTTTAACCCTTGAAAAGAGACATTTTCGTAGGCACCAGTTGCACAGGTACAATATAGGTTGAATTTAAATAAGAACAATTACCAGTGTTTTGCTACTATTGCAGTAGGATTAGTCACAAGAATCGCAACTGTCCTGATCAGATTAAAGATGAAATGGATGATACTCCATAAGAATTCAAGTTTGGACCAAACATGAAAGCTAGTCAAGTGGGTAATAAAATCGAAATTCCCGAGCCTGGTAGAGGAGAGCACTATGATCTGCCTAGAAAGCCCGGTAGTGGCTAGAAATCAATGGTGAATCAAATGTCACAACATCTATCCTTTCTTTCAATTTCAGAAAAAGATTGGCCACCTAACCCATTGCCTGACATAGTTTGGAGCAGGATATCTCATCTGACGGTTTGACCCTCTTTCAAACAGATACTGCAGGGTTGCATTCCCAATCTTGCCTGTCGAAGGCATGGAAAACCAAATTGACCAACCTCATTGCAGTATACTTGACCACTCGGTATAATCCACAATCAAACATCGAGGCCAAGACATTGATCCTCCTCCAATAATCCAGCCTCCATTAATCCAGATTAGCCTTATGGCCCAAGTTATGCAGTTTTATGCTGGAAAGACAACCAAGCTATCTATCCCATCCAAGAGTAAGAAGCACTTCAAGAAAACAAAAGCATGGAAGTCTTTGCCTAAGTTTGAGTCTTCTCTTATTTCCGTCCAAATTCAATAGGCCCCTTTAGAGGAGAGGATGATGAAAAAGAGAAGTCAAGACAATGAAGTGGGTGAGGAAGGTAAACGACTATGTATGGATACCACTTGGGTGGTTGTTGATTTGTGCAAATGGCGCTAAGTTAGCTTTGCTTCCAAGCTTGTTGAAAGATTTAGGCAAAAGCATGTTGTTTTTTTATACTTAAAACTTCTGTTTTTTTTTAGTAAAAAAATGATCAATTTAATGTATAAAAGATATAACGTCAGTTATATTAATCCATTAACATGCAAATATTCAAGGACTAATTTAAACAATGAAATAATAAACAACTAATATAATTGATGCATGATAGTATATCTTTCAATGATTAATTTTACCATTTACTGTTGAAGTGGCAAGAATAGGATGAAGCACCTGCACATGGTGAAGCTGCACCACTTCAACAACAGTTGGTGTTTCCTGACGCACATGACTTTATCATGCCACGTGTACGGCGAAGATAGCGTCATGTGATGCGATCATGCGGAGCACTATCGTTTAACATTTTTTGACAAGCACAAAACCCTCAAAATCCAGCTCCCTTACTTGTTAGATCTCGTTACGTTCCGCATCCGTACAATCTCCGGTGGTGTTACCCGGTCGTTCCCCGCCGGAAACTTCGTCGAGTCTCTGGTATCGCCGATCGTGCGCCCGTGACGATTCACATACCTATTTTATTGCGATCGTGAGTCCTAGGTTTAGGGTTTCACATTTCTATAATGTCGTTGTTGTTTTCCGTTTCGTTCATTACAGTAACATGTAAATTCAATCTTGTGCTGTAGTTGCATTTTCCTACTCTAGGCCAAAATTGCTTCACTTTTGCGGCCAGCAAAGATTTGATTTTTAACATTTGCATTTTCGATTTTCGTATAAAGCATCCATTTTTGTTTTTAGTTGAAGT
The DNA here is from genome assembly GCA_029884605.1 of Ormosia emarginata. Lineage (NCBI taxonomy): Eukaryota > Viridiplantae > Streptophyta > Magnoliopsida > Fabales > Fabaceae > Ormosia > Ormosia emarginata. The sequence continues at coordinate 11,601,087 of JAQQTP010000071.1, forward strand.
TGATTTTTTTGTGTGTTTTTTTATTGGCAGGTAAATTGCGTGGCTAGAAGGAGAGTGTAACAACATATCTCAGGTGTCTTGAAGTGCTTCTTTTAAACTTAGTGGGAAGTATCACTATACGTTTATTTGTTGTAGAGAGGCCAATATAGCAAGAATTGTGTTATTAACGAGGGAGTTTGAAGTGAAGAAGGGAAATGGTATGTTTCGCTCTCCATTGTATGGAACTTGAGGGTTTTGAGTTGCATCTTGAAATGAATATTATTGTCCTGAAATGGAATGCTTAACCACTTCCCAATGCTGCGTTTCCGTATTTGTGGTGTTGAAACTTTTGATGTTCGAGTTTCAAGTGGGTCAAGGGTTTTAAATGCGACAACTTGAAAGGAAAAAAGCATTAGGACTGAGTTATTTGAGTTTGCTGTTGCATGTGTTTGGTCCATTTTTAACGACAACCAAAACTTTGTGTTAGAGGTAGATTTAAGACGGATTTACCGTTAGATTACTTACATTTGTTTTGGTTCTTAGAAAGCATGAGGGCAAGGATAGGTCTAGTAAGGAAAATGTGTATAATGGTTAAGAAATTTATTGATATGTTTTAGTTAAACAATATGGTAAAGGAATTTCCTGTATCTTTTAGTTGCATGATTTACTAGACTTTAATTTGAAATTTTCATATATGTTTTTAGTTATTATAGCAAAGCAATCCCCTGTATCTTTTATTTGCTTGATTTTCTAAACATTAATTACCAATTGACTTTTACTTGATCTATTGGAAGATACACTCTTGTTGAGTCTGGTTATATTTTTGATAGACAAAACCTTTGATTATGATAATTCTGCCTATATATCTTTTTTCTTCTGTTTTTCATTTCCTTCTTTAGTAACATTTAGCTGTATAAGTGTTAAAAGAAAAAACAATTAGCTGTATATGGAATTTATGATTAAATTTATGGCTACTTGATTAGGAAAGTTGGTTGAAATAGCTAGATTTCACTTGCATGTCTATTGTGTTACTCTTAAGCTAGATGAGAGTGTTTTCATGTGATAATGTTTTATCATGTGGACACATTTTGGGCTCAGATTTATTGTCAGTAGTCATAATTTAAGTAAATGGGTCCTTAGAAAATGTGATGTAGAGGTTTAAGAGTAGCTGGTACTTTTTTTTCATGGTTTTTAATGGCATTGGTATTGTATGAATTTTTTCCCCTGTTGGTGATAAGATGCATGCTAAAGTTTATTCTATCTGTAGCACAGATTTAGTGTCAGAATTTTTCTCTTTGAAATTCTTTGGTAAGGGCATCTTTCTGAAGTGTTTTTTGTGACAGTCTTTCCACAATCAAGCATTTTGGATGTCAAAGAGTCCTGGGTGTTTGAATGATGATGACGTGACCAATGAAAATTCTTCTAGAATTGAGTCCAAGCGTGCTCATCAATGGTTCATGGATGGCCCTGAAGTGGATCTGTTTCCCAATAAGAAACAGGCAGTAGAGGCTCCAAACAATTTATTATCAGGAATGCTCAACTCCAATATTTCTTCATGGGGAAATCCCTCAAGTTTTCACTCTCTAACTGGTCATTTTACTGAACAATTATTTGACCCGGAGGCAGCAACTATGAATTTTGAAGACGCAAACATTTCCTCTGTTAGCATAGATAATAAGTTGAGTGTAGAAAGAAAGGATAACATGGATCCCTTTTTTAGTGATTCCTCATTTGGTTTATCCATGTCCACTACATTAGAAGATCCTCGATTAGTTTTTAATTATGAAGGAATTAGAAAAGTTAAAGTTAATGAGGTGAAGGAATCTGAGAATGTCATGTCTGTTCCCTCAAATAATTCCTATGATATGGGAGTTAGCAACACTCTGTCAAATCCTCATGCATACAAGGGGGGCGATAATTCCATATCAATGAGTCTCACCTACAACAAAGGGGATGCCAATATAATATCGATGGATGACGCTTATGGCAGGACGGATAACAATTTAATGTCAATGGGTCAATCTTATAACAAGGGAGATGACAGCTTATCTATACATCAAACGTACAAAGAGATTTATAATACAATATCAATGGATCAAGGATTCAGCAAGGTCGATAGTAATGTGATATCTATTGCTCAAGCTTACAACAAGGCTGATGACAATTCTATGTCAAGAGATCACTTATTCAATAAGGTTGACAATGGCACCATATCAGTGGGTCACACCTACCACAAGGGGGGAAATAACATGCCATTTGTTTCTCATCCTTATAACAAAGGAGAGAGCACTATCATATCCTTTGGTGGCTGTGATGATGATGACACAACTCCCTCTGGCACATTCATTTCCAGCTATGAACTGTTGATGGGTCAAGCACCTTCACATAAGTCAGAAGCTGTGAATGAGAAAGAGTTGGTTAGATCTAATTCTAATTTACTTCCAAGTACAGCCCAGACAACTGCATCTGAAACTGAAAATGTTTCCAAGACAAAAGATGAGGTTAAAATGTCTAAGAAAGCTACTTCAAACAACTTCCCTTCAAACGTCAGAAGCTTGCTGTCCACTGGGATGCTGGATGGTGTCTCTGTAAAGTATAAGGCCTGGTCGCGGGAGGTAAAATTTAATATTCATGAGTTCATCTTTCACAGTAGCTTATCTTTGATCACATGTCTGGTTCTTCCTATGCTTGTTAGAAGGAACTTCGAGGTGTTATAAAAGGTGCTGGTTATTTATGCAGCTGTCAGTTGTGTAATTTTTCCAAGGTAAAGTTTGTTCAATCCTGATCATAGAGGAGAATCCTTTTTTCAGCCAATCTGCTGTCTCTGACTAATATTACGTTTCTCCAGGTTATTAATGCATATGAGTTTGAACGACATGCTGGTTGCAAGACAAAACATCCCAATAATCATATTTACTTTGAGAATGGGAAAACTATATATGGGGTTGTACAAGAGCTCAGGAGCACTCCGCAGACAATGTTATTTGAAGTTATTCAGACAGTAACCGGTTCTCCTATCAATCAGAAATCCTTCCGCATTTGGAAAGGTAATTTATCTTGTTCAGTTACTACTGTATTTTTTGATTGACTTTGTCTGGCATCTTTGTTTTGTTGATGCAAAATGCTTTATATGGGTTAATATTTCTTCCTCCTTTACAGAATCCTTTATGGCTGCAGCACGTGAACTCCAGCGCATATGTGGAAAAGATGAAGTGAAGCAATTGTTATAAAGGAGCAATTTTGAGTTGTAAGATAGGACCATATGCTCTTTGGGTTCATAGGAGTAATGTTTCGATACACCTTTTGCTGACTGATTGTCAACACTAACGTAAGTTTTATCTTTTTCCCATTTGAGGACAAGTCATCCTTGGTGAAAATAGAAGGGAACTCTGCAAACAATATGGAACTTATGTATTGCAAATTGGATGTATCATGACAGCATAAAGTCAGTAAATTTCATGAAGGGAAATTGATTTTGATTTCATGTTCTAAATTGATTTTGATTTCATGTTCTTATTAATACAACAAAATCTTCGGTGCATGTTCTCATTCTTGTATTTAATGGATTTAATAGTAAGAAGTGTTGTTCATCAAAACTTTATCCAGCTACCCAGTAGATGTCAACATTGACAGCTTCCTAGTGGGTCATTACCATTTTCTTATGCTGAATGGAAAATGAAATTGTGTAATTATATTTGATACACTTACAAATCCCCGGTCTAAAGTTTTTAATTGGTAAGGAAGTTGATTGGAATGTATCTTGAACCTAAGACATCCAGCTCTGCAACAATTACAACAGTGCAATGTACGTATAAAATGTTTATTCTTTTTTTTTACTGGATATAAAATATTTATCTCACTAATAGTGCAATCTACTTATAAAGTATTTATCTTAATAACAGTCCAAAAGTCATTGCTTCTTTAAAGTGGGAAGGCCATCTAAAGAAAGTAAGAAACGAGGAAAATTTTAAAGGTGGGAAGGAAAAGAGTCGAGGGGTTGCGGGAATATGTTAACGATTTGAGGGATACAAAACAGGTATAGTGCAAGCGTTGTGTACTTATATATTTGAAGCACCGAGGATCAAAGGACGTCTATAAAAATTAAAACAGAGGTATTTGAGGATGCCCCAAATTTGATCAAGCTCCCAATGGATTGAACCAGTAGTGAGACAACTATTGCAAGGTCTAGTAAAATCGTGAACACTACTACACATTCTGCCATTAGGAGGAAGCCAAAGAAATCACCATATTTAAGCCGGAAATCAGTAGGAGGAGGCAGAACAGGTGAGCAGGAGATTGTTCTCTACTTTGTTAGGTTTAGGGCTCTTAAGGACAAAAGAATAATTTAATAGTTATGTTAGTAAACAATAAGTTGATTCCATTCCATTTCTCCCAAATTGAGGAAAGAAAAAAAAATAGAGGTATTAGATAGGATGGAATGGAATACATTTTGCGCAAGTTCTATTCCATTTCATCTTAATTGAAAAAATTTAAACAATGACAACTAATGTCATATTAATTCATCTCATTCCGCAAATCCAAACATAACCTAAGTTTTAGTAGTTATCTTCCTGCCTTATAGAGATACATTATAGTACATTTAAAACCTCAACTTTTGTAGATCATAATTGAAAGATCAAACAACGAGGAACATACACGGAGAAGTCTAATATGACTTATGACTTTTGAGGTCCATGGATGAGCGATGACTTTTAAGCCATTGATTTATTGTTAAAATAAATCAATGACTCAGATTAAAAAGTATATTTTAATTAGTAATACTCATATTCGTACAAAAATTTAGTCAGATCATTTTTTTTACGAATAACTGTACATATAAATAACTTATAGATTTTAATTAATAATTTTTTCATACATCTAGATATGTATATAGTAACTTATTATCACTATGAATGAGGCAGTGAAGAAGAACTTGGATAGTGGTGACTCTGGGGATCGTTGTCGTCAACGAGTGTTCCGTTCTGTAATATCTTCTTTTTAGCATGTTAGATTTGTATATAATTATAGAGCTATCATAATATTTGCTTGACATGTTTGCTTAATCTTCCGACGAACTGAGTTAGTTTATGCACTTTGTTACAACAATGAATGTGAAAAGTAGTTTAAAATGACGCTAATAATGACATAAGTTGTTTGTTTGAGGGAAACAAATATGGAGAATTTGTTTCTAAATCACAAATGCATATAATATGATGTGGTTAAAGTTTAAGGATAAGCATAATCAGTTTGGTATTTTTAAGTACACTAGTTTAGTATTTTAATACTGGATTGATGAAGTCATAGATATGAGAACTTATGAAAATGATGAAATTAATATTAAAATGAATCTTAAGATTTATTCTAATACATATGGAAGTTAAGAAAATTGATTTGGTAAAATCTAAGTGTTCTTAGTTAGTATAAGTTCCTATAAAATATCTAAAATATATTAAAATATTTAAATTATCTCAAATATATTAAAATATTCAAAATGTCTAAAAATATATAAAATATATTAAAATATCTAAAATATATTAAAATATTCAAAACATATAAAATATATTAAAATATCTCAAAATATCTAAAATATATTAAAATATCTAAAATATTTCAAAATATCTAAAATATCTTAAAATATTAAAAAAAATCTATAAATAGGTAGCATATGAGCCATCTTCCTTAAGCCTTTGCTTTGATATTCTCTCACATTTCACTCACTCTCTCAAATCTCTCACACGACTCTTGGCTGCACAAGGCAATGAGAGAAGAGAAGATAGAGAAACAAGAGGAAGAATGGGAAAGGAGAAAGGAGAAAGAAGAAAAAAGGAAAGGCCAAAACTTGAATAGCTTAACACCATCTTCAAGGTTTAAGGTAAGGGTGTTTGTGTTCATGTGTATCGCTTTTTCCCATATCCATCTTTGTTTACAAAGTATGCATGTTGGATTGAAAAGTGGATATTTGAGAAGTTTATGATGAGTGTAAACACCGAATTTTGTCCGGGATATTTTGTAAATAAAATAAAATAAAAAATAATAAAATCAAATATAAAAATATTCAACCCATACCCTAAACCAACTCAAACTCTCAAAACTTATCCTAATCAAATCTGTCAGCCATCCTAGACCAACCCCAATACTTATCCTAAACAGATGTTAACTCATCATCTCAAGCCAATCCTAATCACACTCAAACTAAAACTCCTCACCCTAATCCCTTCCTATATTAACCCATAACCCCACACACTTTGGACGGACTCTAACCCTCAACAGCTTATTCCCACTTGCATCGTTTCTTTTTGCCAAAACAGCAGTTCACGTTTTTATTTACCAGCAACAGCAACACTACCATTCAACACCCAACCATTAAAACCATCAGCACAGGCACACCACTATTCCGAACCGAGGCAGCCTCCGTCACACACACCGATCAGCACCCACCGCGCCGCCGTTCATTGACCCGAAGCCGTCGCCCGAGCCCGATCTCGCCAAACCCGAACCGGCACTCCGCGGACCGCTAGCCGAACTTGGGACTCCCCTTTCTCAGCCTCGTTGCCGGCAACCTCGAAGCTGATCTCGCCGTCGCGCCGCCCGACCGCTCCACTGCGACGCCGCCGTCCACCTAGCCCGACGTGCCCAGAGCTCGAAATCGAGTCGCACCAGCGCGACCCGCACCTCGGGGCATCCTCTTCGCTCCGCACCTCATCGTGCCGCGCGACCCGTCGCCAACCGCCCCGCGCCGACGACACCATCGCGCCGCCGTGCCTCCGCCCACACACCCCTGCGCCGGTTGCTCCGTCTTGGTCTCCCCTGTTTTCTGCAAATATCACAGAGAAAGAAGAAACCCCCCTCCCCTGTTTACTTGTTAGTTTTCGTAAGTTACTTTTTATTTTTTCTTTTCATTTCTTTTTTCATTTTTTTTGTTTAGTTTTAGAAATTCTGGTAGTTTTTAGTTTTTTTTTTGAAATAGGCCTAATGGGCCTAAATGGGCTAGAAATAAAAAATTTCTAAAAAACTAAAAAGTAAAAAAAAAAAAGAAAAATAAAATAAAAAGGCAAAAGTGAAGAAAATAAAATAATTTTTAAAAAATAAAATAAATAAATAAGTGGGATTGACCGAGTTGTGACAGCTTGTTAATCTCATAATTATTTTTGGATCATCTGAGTTGTGACAACCTAATGATTCAAAAAAAAAAATAAATTAAAAAGGGTTAATATAAAATAATTATTTTTTTTAAGCAGGATTAACCGAGTTGTGACAGCTTGTTAATCTTGTAACTATTTTGGATCATCTGCGTTGGGACAACCTAATGATTCAAATCATTTTAAAAAATAAAATGCCATTTAATAAATAGTTAAAATTTGAATTTTTTTTATAAATCCCTTTTAAATAAATAATCTGTGGGTGACATATAGCGTGACGCAAATTTCACTCATTCAAACTTTAATTTGATTAACAGTCGCGACGACTGTTAATTCAAATTTTTATAAAATAAAAATTAAAACTTTTAAATAAAATCAACCAACCCACATTTATTTTTTATAGAACTACGCGACTTTGAATTCCTCATTGCACCTGAGGGTACGTAGGAGCGGAATTTTTATTTCGTCAAGCCAAATTTTAAATTTTCATAAATTATTTATTTTTAGTTTTTTTTTTAAAATAAAAAGGGTAAAACAAATATATTATGAGATTATTAAGTTTTGCATAACTAATTTAGGGTAACCGTTTTAGGACGGATGTTTTAGGGGTGCTGTGGGGTTAAGTCTCCACCCTTCCCTATGCATAATCGACTCCCGAATCCAATCTGGTTCCAAAGACTATTTTCAAAAAAAGGTTTTTCCAATTTTTCCTAATTTAAATAAAATTGGTGGCGACTCTTAACTTTATTTATTTTGTTTCGCCGCTCCCGCCGCGATTACGGTCGCGACAGATTGGCGACTCCACTGGGGACACTTGAGAGTCAAGTCCATATAATTTTGTTGTGTAAAATTTTGTAATCTTTGTATATTTGTTTTACCTTTCTCTTTTTTTTTTTATTATTGTTATTAAAACCTTAGGATAGAGAATTTCTCTTGGAATTTTTGTTTGTTTTTGTTTTGCAGGATGCGGGTAGTTTTTAGGATAATGAAGGTTTGTATGCTCCTTACACCCACCACACCTACACATGTATCACACATTCGAGTGGGGCCCTATACCCGGGTCTGAGTGAAACTTAAGTTAAGTAGAGGTTGTGTAGTAGTAACCATTTTGGATGTACATCCTGTTTGGCTATTGCGAAAACCTCATTTAGAGTGCGGCTTTTTCACAAATGTCCCACACCTAGTGGTTTACCCACTATTTCGTGGTCAACATTTTGAAATAGGACTTGGCTCTAGAGACCTTCAGAATAGAAAAGCCACCAAATGAAGTTTTCACGATTTAGAAAAGACTTGTAGATCCTTAGGATAGAAATCCCCAAGTTAAGGAAATCCTATTAGGACACAAAGGGAGCATATCTTTCGTTATCTTTTGACTTATTTGTATACCTTGTGAGTTGTTCAGTCCCTTAATGTGATGAACCATACTGGTGTCCCTCTTGTTATTAAAAAATAATAATAATAATTTTTTTTTTCAAAAATGGGGGCGAATCACTTTTAAAGGACCAACAACTCACTCTTTATTAAATTGTAAAATCATTTTTTTTAAAACCATGCATTGATAATTCTTCATCCCCAGGTTTGTTGGAGAACCATTTGAAATTCAGTGCCTAAGGACTAGCAGTGAGTATCTTTGATTAAAAATGGAAAGTGACATGGGATCAGATCACAAGGAATCAATTTTGAAAAAGACCCTGCAACTTAAGGCCAAGATAGCGGATACTGCGAGTCTAGTGGGTTTGGGCCGATTGCTGAAAAAGACGCAACGTTTGACCTTCACTGCAAGATATGGGAAAATTTTGAATCTGTTAGAAGTGGACGTACAAACAGAAGCCATCACTGCACTAGCCCAGTATTATGATCCACCATTACGTTGCTTCACATTTCAAGATTTTCAGTTAGCCCCCACATTAGAGGAGTTCGAACGGATCTTGGGCTTATCGTTGAAAAGGAAAAACCGTACCAATATAAGGGTCACTATGCATCATTGCCAATCATAGCAAAGGTCTTGAAGGTGCCTGTAAGGGACTTACAAGAGGCAAAGCGAAACAGGAAAGGGATAGAGGGTTTCCAGAGCAAGTACTTGGAAGAACACATGCGCCACTTAGCCAAGGTTGAAGACTGGAATACTTTTATGGACGTACTAGCCCTCACCATTTATGGTAGCATCATATTCCCAAATAGTGAAGACTTGGTAGGTTTTGCAGCAATCGATGTATTCCTCACTCGACGAAATGATGCCGCTAATCCCGTCCCGGCCATTCTTGCCGATGTTTATTACACCTTAAATTTATGCCATGAAAAGAAGGGTAAACGAATCTTATATTGTCTACCGATGTTGTTTGTGTGGCTAACCTCTCACATGTTCAAGAGGGGGTACGAGGATCCATGTCCTATTACAAGTCTTAAGATGCTCCAATTGAAGACCAAGAACGGTCGTGAATGGGCCGAGGAATTGATCAAGCTTGAAGATGGAAAGATCGTATGGTACCCATGGCGTGAGGAAGGACAAACTGTGATTTATCAGTGTGAGGGGTTTCCTAATGTTCCCCTAATGGGTACTCAGGGGTGCATTAACTATAACCCCGCGTTAGCATTACGACAACTTGGCTATCCTATGATGGGACCACCCTCAGAGTTGGAGATTACTCCTTTTATTTATGACATACAGACGGGGTGTACCGAGACACTTGGGAGAGTGCGAGATGCTTGGAGGAATATCATCAGAAAGGGCAGAGAACTGGGAGTCAGAAGCTGTGGGGTCAAAGAAAGCTACAGGCAGTGGGTCAAGGACCGGGCTCAAGAGGTCAAGTTACCCTTCAAAATTTCAGCTAGTAGATCTTTGCCTCTAGCTCTAATAGAAGACGAAAAAGTAAAGGAAAATCTAATAGAGGCCAATGAACAAAAGAGGCAATTATAAGCAGAACTAGAAAAGGTTCGCCAAGCATATGCAGTCTTAAAGCGTGAAAATTCTGAGAAAACTCACGCCCTTGAAGGAGCTAACAAGAGGCTAAAGACAGGGCAAGAACAGATATCAAGGACTAGAAGATGTCTGGAAGCTGCAAACAAAGAGTTGGGACTCAGAGGGCAAGAAAGAGATAGGGCTTTGGCTGAAAACCAACAACTTAAAGAACAGCTCATGAATGCCAAGGCCATACAGAGTAATGCTCTTCAGCAAGTGGATAGTATGAGGCAGCAAATGAAAATGATGTCTTCAAGATACGAAGACATGATCAAAATTGAGAGGTCGCACACTGCCAAGGAAATTGCAGAGTATGAAGCGGCATTGCGACAGGGACAGGAGGACTTGCAGAAAATGATAGATCTTGTAAGGCAACAAGACAAGGACATCAATGAATGGAAAGAAGAAGCCCATCTTTTGAGAGACCGCTTCGTGAAACTAGCAGGCTTAGCCAACACGGCAATCGCAGACATTCCATATTATTTAAAGGTGGCAGATAAGATGGTCGATCCTCTTAAGACTCCGGCAGAAATTAATGACTTCATTGAGTACTGCAAGAATCTCATTGGACAAATGAAGCAGATAATCAAGGCCCACTCAGTCGAGAATGGTGGATTAGACTAGACAATGATGTATTGAAAATAATGTACTCCTCTCGAATGATGTTGATGTTTTTTTCAAATGAATAAAGTATGCATTATTATTGTTCTGATCCCATGGAAACCCATTTCTTTTGAACGTGACGTTCTAAGAAATGTTCGTGACAAACAGCTTTTGAACGAGACGTTCTAAGAAGTAGTCATGACACAAAAAAAAAGATCAAAGATACTCACTCAAGTTTATTCAGCACGAATTAATAATGGTCTTCTAACAAACAAATAATAATCATGATGGTTTCTAATAAATTGTTCCTTAATTGTTCACAGAAAATTTAGAACCATTGCGCGACCAAGGAAAGAAGACACCAATCAAACCCGAGTTCACAACACAAGGGCTCGAACAAAGCTTTTGGCAATGGCAGCCGAAAACGAAGGAAGGAACCTAAGTATGGAAGTAGAAGAAGTGAAAAGAAGGGTGAATGAGATTATGGAATCTCAAAGAAGAATGGAAGAGATGTTGTTAGCCATGAGGGAAAGCCTCACTTTGATGGGTGCAGCTGGAATCACAGGAGTAACTGGGACACAGTTACATAACACTTCTATGAGGACAAACCCTACAGTCACTACTGCGATACCTGTCGTGGGAGGAACATCAAATGTTACATCATTAGTACATTCCTTAGAAGGAGCTCGAAATGAAGTTCGTGGGTGCATGGGAGCCGCCACAAATGTCTATTCCTATGCCAACAGGATTTCCTATTAGGACGGGTCATGCAACCATCCAAAATGACAAGATAAGAGAAGAGTGGATGGAAAAGATGGAAGAACAGATTAAAGCGATCAAGAGTCCAAGTACTTATGGACCCCTTGGGATAGAAGAATTATGCCCTACTGCTAATATCATTATTCCCAAGGATTTCAAAATCCCAGAATTTGTCAAATACGATGGGAGCACTAATCCTTTCTTTCATCTAAAAACATACATTACCAAGATGTCAATCTGGTCAAAGGATTGGAAGTTTCTTGTCAGCTTCTTCCATGAAAGTTTAACTGGACCCGGCTTTAGAATGGTGCATCCAACAAGACCTTTCCAAGATTTCATCATGGGATAGTGGGCAAATTTGTTCATGGGACAATATCGCTTTAATGCGGATACGGCCCCAACCCGAGAAGCGAGTTGGGAACACCTTGGAAAAGAAAAATGAAGAGACATTCAAGCAATATGCCCGAGAGGTGGAGAGCTCTAGCTGCACAAGTACAACCGCCATTGACTCGACGGAAATGTGTTCGTACTTTTGGGGACTTTAGGGACTCCTTATGTTGGGACAATGGCGGGCGCCGTTCTCGAGACTTTCTTGATTTAATTGTAGGCTGGAGAAAGAATTGAGATTCTAGTAAAAGTGGAAAAGCGCCGTGGCGAAGAATGAAGGTGGTTTCAAGAAAGGATTTTCCCCTAAGAAAAAAGAGTCAGAAGTGAGTTACGTGCAAAATCGGCAACCTTCACAACCTCGATATTCACCGTCCTACCCCATATACCGAGCACCCACATACAACCCAAACACTTACCCTTCCTATCAGATATCTACACCGTCTCATCTACCTGGCCTAACCGCCCCTCCTATGAACGCACCTCAAGCCCAGCCATTCCAAGTCAACAATGTTTCTGTACCTCAACCATACACATCGACTCGCCTAACCTACACTCAATACCCACCTCCACCTTCGCAAAATTTCTCAAACTACCCACAGTCTCGACCAAACTTCCAAAATCAAGGCCGTTTCCGTCCCCAAAACTTACCCCATTTCCCAAAACTGTCCATTCCAAATGCAGATCTATTTCAAAGGTTGTTTGATGCTCACCTCATTTCAGGGAATCCTGTACGTCCCCTACAACCACCGTTTCCAGCATGGTACAACCCAAATTTAACTTGCAAGTACCATATGGATATCGCAGGGCACTCGATCGAAGACTGTGAGTCTTTTAAGACTGCGGTAAGGAAACTTATCGCTTGTGGAAAGCTGGATATTCAAGAGGAGGCTGGACCTAGCATTGTTAACAACCCAATCCCTAACCATGGTGGAAGGAATGAGGCGAATGCTGTGGGGATTGAAGGACCACCAATAAGAAGGGTCATGAGTCTGCGTACACCGATGACTCAAATATTTGAGGGATTGAAGAAAGTAGGTTATGTTATCACCGCGCCGGCCTCGTCAATGAAAGAAGATGAGATGTATGATGAAGAGTCAAGTTGCGCTTACCATTGTGGGAGAACAGGACACGATATTGAAAATTGCTGGGACTTTAAAGTTCGAGTCCAAGGTTTACTCACTTTGGGAGTAATACAAGCCAGGCAAGGGGTAGCTTCTTTTGAAGAGGTTAATGTGGTTGAACGTTTTGTACTCAAGGTGCCACCTCTCAGCCAAGCCCTGACACTAGGTAAAGTAGTGGTGTCAGTCAAGAAGCCAACACCATTCACTTATAATAATACTCATTCAGTGCCGTGGAATTATGAAGCAAAAGTAGAGATGAAAGGAGTTGAGGAGGTGTCAAAGGCTCGAGTGAATGAAATCCACTAGGATGAAGAGTCTGTGACAAATATAATTACAAGGAGTGAGCGATGCTATGGCCCGGTAGAAACAGAGAAGAGGAAAGAGAGAAGTTCAAAAGAAGAGGAAAGAGGGAAAGAAGAAGAGGAAGAATTTCTGAATATCATGAAACAAAGTGAATATGATGTAATGGAACAGTTGAAGAAAACTCCAGCAAGGATATCTCTTCTGTCACTCGTCTTGACATCTGAGTTGCATCGGAAAGCGTTGCTAAGAGTACTAAGTGAGGCCTATGTCAAACCTGATGTCACCCCTGAGAATGTTGTCAGCATGGTAGATCCGGTGAAGCGCGTCAACATGATTGTATTTATGGATGAAGAGATCACCTCTCAGGCTGAGAGAAACCCACGGGCTTTACACATAACCCTTAAATGTAAAGGGTACGTAGTCGCAAAGGTTTTAATCGATGGGGGGTTTGCACTGAATATCCTACCAAGGTCTACTCTAACCTCATTGTCAATAAGTGAGGAAGAACTGTCTCCTCGAGAAATGGTCATGCGAGCCTTTGACGGAAATAGGAGAGGCATTTTGGGAGAGATAACATTGCCATTAGAGATTGGTCCGAGTAATTTTCGGGTATTGTTCTAAGTTATGGATATTGAGTCTGGTTATACTATGCTCCTGGGGAGACCATGGATCCACGCTGCTGGTGCTGTTCCTTCTACACTCCACCAGAGTATCAAATACATTGAAAAAGGGTCGGTCATCACCATACACGGAGAAGAAGAAATCATGTTGTCAAAACCGGTTTCGTGTCAGTATGTGGAAAGTGCAGAGAAAGACGAGGAGAATTTATGGCACAGTTTTGAAGTAATTGAGACTGGACTCAGTAGGAATGAATCCCCGGCACAAAGTGTGAATCATGTGGTGGCTCGAATCATGGCTAACAATGGGTACCAAAAAGGAAAAGGCTTGGGCTTACAGCTGCAAGGTGCAAGGACACCAGTCTCATTTCCAGAAAAGCTAGACAAGTTCGGGTTGGGGTACGAAGCATCTCTAGAGGATAAAATGGAGAATATGACTCTGGGAAAAAGGAGTGATAGGGGCCAAATGAAGCACATTCCTCATTTGAGGGAAACATTTCCGGCACCAGCCGAGGTAATCATGCCTGAAGAAGTACTTCGTCACCAACACCATCTCATTATTAACGCACTGCATGAAGAAAGCCCAGAAGAATGCAAAGCAATCCATCCTTTTGCTGATGAGGAACCACTGAAGAACTGGCAGTCTGAACCAGTGATTGACGTTATTGCCTCCAAGTAATTGTCAAGTCATACTGTAACAGGGAGATATTTGAGTCTAGCTATGTTTTGATCTTATATTTATGTTATTTGAGACATTAACTAAATAAAGTTACATGTTTATTCAGTATTCCTCTCGCTTATACTTTTGGCTTATCTTTCTTTTCTTTTTACGTTCCGTTAAAAAAAAAAATCTCTCGCTTTCGTGTTATTATTCCTATTCTTCTTGCCTTTCCAACTCCAACAAATTACTTTACAGGGATCCAAATCTTGTAGAAGGTTCGCCTCATGAAAGGTACCTTGAAAATTTGTCGATTGATTCTCCTGCGACGTTTGATGAAGAAAACCTTGGATCTGATGAAGAAGATGAGATAGTTGAAAAATTTGAAAAAATATTGGAGTACTCAGAAAGAAAATTTGATGTGGGTAATGAAGTAGTTGAAGTGATTAACATGGGAACCGAAGAAGACAAGAAGGAATTAAAAATAGTAGACAATCCTGAGCGTGTGGAAATGATGGCGCTACTCAAGGAATACCTGGACGTGTTTGCGTGATCCTACAGAGATATGCCTGGTTTAGACCCTGAGATAGCGTCACATAAAATCCCATTGTATCCAGAAGCAGAAGCAAAAAGGCAAAAGTTGAGAAGGATGCATCCTGACATGTCACTAAAGATCAAAGAGGAAGTGACTAAGCAATTAGAAGCCGGATTCATAGAGGTGTCGAAACACCCAGAATGGGTAGCAAATATTGTACCAGTGCCCAAGAAGGATGGAAAGGTTAGGATGTGCGTGGATTATAGGGATCTAAATAAGGCAAGCCCGAAAGATAATTTCCCGCTCCCTCATATTGATGTTCTTGTTGACAATACAGCAGGAAATCATAGGTTCTCGTTCATGGATGGTTATTCGGGGTACAATCAAATTCCCATGGATGTCGATGACAAGGAAAAAACGACTTTTATTACCCCATGGGGAACTTTTTGTTACACAGTGATGTCCTTTGGATTGAAAAACGCTGGGGCTACATATCAACGTGCTATGGTTGCATTATTTCATGATATGATGCACAAAGAAATTGAAGTTTACGTGGACGATATGGTGGCCAAATCTAAAGAAGGGGAAAGTCATGTGGAGGTCTTGCGGAGGTTGTTTGAAAGGCTCAGGAAGTATAAGTTGAGACTCAATCCTTCTAAATGCGTCTTTGGAGCATCTACTGGAAAATTACTTGGGTTCATCGTTAGTAGAGAAGGAATAAAAGTGGACCCAGATAAGGCAAAAGCAATACAGGAAATGCCTCCTCCTAAGATTGAGCGTGAAGTGAGAAGTTTTCTCGGGAGACTCAATTACATTGCTAGATTCATCGCTAACCTCACCAGCACATGCGAGCCCATTTTTAAGTTATTAAAAAAGCACCAACCGGGAAGCTGGGATGAAGAATGTCAAGGAGCTTTTGACAAGATAAAGGCTTATTTAATGAATCCTCCGGTGTTGGTACTTCTACGGTGGGTCGTCCTCTGATATTGTACCTAACCGTATTGTCAACTGCAATGGGGGCAATCTTTGGGGCAGGATGATGAATCCGGAAAGAAGGAGCAAGCAATTTATTATCTGAGCAAGAAATTTAATGACTGTGAAACCCGATACATGGCAATGGAGAAAACATGTTGTGCCCTAGTATGGACCTCAAAACGACTAAGACAGTATATGCTCTATTATACTACTTGGCTGATCTCCCGAATGGACCCTCTGAAGTACATATTTGAAAGCCCTCATGTCTCATTAAGAGTCTCAAAATGGCAAGTGATATTATCGAAGTTTGATATCAAGTACATGACTCGAAAATCCATCAAAGGGAGTGCAATCGCGGACCATTTAGCTGAAAACCCGCTTGAGGGTGGACAACTAATAACGTACGAGTTCCGGATGGAGAAATATTGATGGCAGAAGGAGAAGAAGAAGGAGAAGAGTCTGTGTGGAAGATGTACTTTGATGGGGCAGTCAATATGTATGGTAGTGGCATAGGAGCCGTTGTTGTTTCGCCAGTCGAAAAACAATACCCAGTCGCTATCAAGTTGGATTTCGAATGCACAAATAATGTTGCAGAATACGAGGCTTGTGCTAGTGGCTTACAAGTAGCAATTGATTTGGGGATCAAGCAGTTGAAAGTATTCGGAGATTCGGCACTTATCATTTATCAAGTGAACGGTGAATGGCAAACTAAAGACCCGAAGTTAGTGCCTTATCAAAAGTATTTGACCAAGTTGACCGAGAAATTTGAAAAGGTGACCTTCTCCCATCTAACTCGAGATATGAATCAATTTGCGGATGCCTTGGCCACTCTGGCCGTGATGACCAAGTTGGATATCCACAATAAGGTCCAACCCATCCAAGTAAAGATACATAGTGAGCCCGCATATTGTGCCAATGTGGAAAGCGAGCCAGATGGTAAACCTTGGTATCATGATATCAAGCAGTACATCCAGCATAGAGAATACCCAACTGGGGCAAATGAGGTGAATAAGAAGACTATCTGCCGATTAGCAATGACCTTTTTCTTGAACGGGGAGGTTTTATACAAGAGAAGTCATGATGGTACATTGCTTAGATGTGTGGATGCCTGTGAAGCTCGTTTAATCATGACTGAAGTCCATGAAGGAATCTGTGGGACTCATGCTAATGGTCATATGATGGCACGAAAAATCCTAAGAAGTGGTTATTATTGGTCTACCATGGAAACAGACTGCATAGAATATGTTCGAAAGTGTCATAAATGCCAGATATATGCAGATCGGGCCAACGCACCGCCATTTCCCTTACATAACATGGTATCTCCATGGCCTTTCTCGATGTGGGGAATGGATGTCATCGGACCAATTAACCCCAAAGCTTCCAATGGTCATCGTTTCATTTTGGTAGCAATTGACTACTTCACCAAATGGGTAGAAGCATCCTCATATGCCACAATCACTCAAAAGGTATTTTCAAAATTCCTCAAGAGGGACATCGTGTGCAGATATGGAATTTCAGAGAGGATAATCACAGATAATGCTGCAAATCTCAATGGTGGTGAAATACAGAAGTTTTGTGAAAAGTTCAAAATCAAGCACCATAATTCGGCTCCCTATAGGCCCCAGATGAATGGTGCAGTCGAGGCAGCAAATAAGAATGTCAAGAAAATTGTGTCCAAGATGGTCGTGAACTATAAGGACTGGCATGAGATGTTACCCTATGCTTTGCATGCATATCGTACCAATATACGATCAAGTACTGGGGCAACACCTTTCTCTTTGGTGTATGGAATAGAAGCTGTCTCTCCCATAGAAATTGAGATTCCTGCTTTGAGAGTTTTAATGGAGGCAGAGTTAGAGGAATCTGAATGGGTAAAGACTCGCTATGAGCAGTTGAATATGATAGAAGAAAAAAGACTAGCAGCTATCTGTCATGGACAATTGTATCAAAGTAGAATGACCAGAGCTTTTAACAAGAAAGTTCGTCCTAGAGAGTTCTGTTCAGGAGATTTGGTTTTGAAGAAAATTCTCCCTAATCAAGAGGATGCCAGAGGGAAGTGGGCTTCGAGTTATGAAGACCCTTACATAGTCAAACACGCATTTTCAGGAGGGGCATTAATTTTGCAGAACATGGATGGAGAAGAATTGCCAAGACTCATAAACACCGATGCCGTTAAGAGATTTTATGCCTAAAAAAAAAAAAGAAAAAAGAATGACTCGTTAGGTTGAAAACCCGAAAGGGCGGCCTAAGCAAAAGTTAGAGCAATAAAAAAAAAAGGAAGAAGAAGTCCGTTAGGTCGAAAACCCGAAAGGGCGACCTAAGCAAAAGTTAGGGCAAACAAATGGGCGAAATCTCAAAGACAGAATGGTTTATACTCCAAACTGGGGCAATTTTTGTTCTGCATTCAATTGGCTAAACCGGGGCAAAATTGCTGGAAGATTAAGGGAAAGATGTGCTGAAGAAAGTAGCAACAGAGACAGCGGTTGAATTATCAAACGATTGCAGGGAATCAATTGAACGAGGAACAAGGAACCAATATTTGGGGCAAATTTTCTTTCCCTTGTAATTTTCTTTCCTATGTGCGTGTCTTACTTGATCATCAGAAAAATAAAAGGAGGTTTGTTCATTCAACGAATTTCTATCCATTCATGAATGCATGCTTAACTTATTAGGTTATGTCTCAAATAACATAAATTTAAGGCCAACAGTTTGATTTTGACAATTCTACAAGTAATGTTTCAATGATTGAGTCAGATTAAAAGATCTTGGTAGTCCAAAAGTGCAGATTGCAATATAACATTTGTTGGAAGTGGTTTCAATACTTCTCGCGTAAGCCTTTTGCCGATAAGAGGAAAAGGAAGGGTCGAATTAAGTTTTGAAAAAGGAAGAAGCAAAGAAAGAAAAGAGTAAGTTGGGAGGATTCCAAACTAACCAAAGGGCCTGAGGAAGAACAACGTGTGAATGAAGGGTTTGATTGGTCAAAGCTTTCCAAAGTCACCGTGGTTCGAATGATTAAAAGAAAAGAGAAAAAGAGAGAGAAAAAAAAAAGAGAGAAAATAAAAATTTTAAGAAACCATTTGACTGGTCTAAATGTTTGGCATGTTTAATTTGAGCGCATCGGCTCATTACAATTGCATTTTAAGTTTGAGCGCATCAGCTCATTGCATGTTTAAGTTTTGAGCGCATCGGCTCGTTGGATTTACACTTTAAGTTTTGAGCGCATCGGCTCGTTGCATTGCATGTTTAAATTTTGAGCGCATCGGCTCGTTGCATTTGCATGTTTAAAGTTTTGAGCGCATCGGCTCGTTGCATTGCATGAGCGCATCGGCTCATTGCAATTGCATTTTAAGTTTGAGCGTATCGGCTCTTTGCATGTTTAAGTTTGAGCGCATCGGCTCATCGCACTTGCATTTTAAGTTTTGAGCGCATCGGCTCGTTGCATTTACACTTTAAGTTTTGAGCGCATCGGCTCGTTGCATTTGCATGTTTAAAGTTTTGAGCGCATCGGCTCGTTGCATTGCATGAGCGCATCGGCTCATTGTACCTGCATTTTCAGTTTGAGCGCATCGGCTCATTGCATGTTGAAGTTTTGAGCGCATCAGCTCGTCGCACTTGCATTTTAAGTTTGTGCGCATCGGCTCGTTGCATTGCATGTTTAAGTTTTGAGCGCATCGGCTCATTGTACTCGCATTTTCAGTTTGAGCGTATCGGCTCATTGCATGTTTAAGTTTCGAGCGCATCGGCTCGTCGCACTCGCATTTTAAGTTTTGAGCGCATCGGCTCCTTGCATTTTTAATTTTTGAGCGCATCGCTCCTTGCATTGTGTTCTCGCATTGTCTTATGCTTCTCCCGAACAAAATTTGGGTTTATTTCTTTACTCATTCCTCACTACGATAAAATGAAAAGCTGCGGTTATTCTCTTTATCTAGTAAGAAACAAGTAAAGAGGGGCAACTGTAAACACCGAATTTTGTCCGGAATATTTTGTAAATAAAATAAAATAAAAAATAATAAAATCAAATATAAAAATATTCAACCCATACCCTAAATCAACTCAAACTCTCAAAACTTATCCTAATCAAATCACAAATGACCATCCTAGACCAACCCCAATACTTATCCTAAACAGATCTTAACTCATCATCTCAAGCCAATCCTAATCACACTCAAACTAAAACTCCTCACCCTAATCCCTTCCTATATTAACCCATAACCCCACACACTTTGGACGGACTCTAACCCTCAACAACTTATTCCCACTTGCATCGTTTCTTTTTGCCAAAACAGCAGTTCACGTTTTTATTTACCAGCAACAGCAACACTACCATTCAACACCTAACCATTAAAACCATCAGCACAGGCACACCACTATTCCGAACCGAGGCAGCCTCCATCACACACATCGATCAGCACCCACCGCACCGCCGTTCATTGCCCAGAAGCCGTCGCCTGAGCCCAGATTCTGCCAAACCCGAAACCGGCACTCCGCGGACCGCTAGCCGAACTTGGGACTCCCCTTTCTCAGCCTCGTTGCCGGCAACCTCGAAGCTGATCTGCCGTCGCGCCGCCCGACCGCTCCACTGCGACGCCGCCGTCCACCTAGCCCGACGTGCCCAGAGCTCGAAATCGAGTCGCACCAGCGCGACCCGCACCTCGGGGCATCCTCTTCGCTCCGCACCTCATCGTGCCGCGCGACCCGTCGCCAACCGCCCCGTGATAATCACATATTTTATTCATTAAGAAACCCTCATTATTAGTCATTTACACTCTTCATGTACTTAATTGACTGAATTTGATTATGTTTTGTAAGTTTGAACTCGAATCGGACTTAATTGATTTTTCAGCATTATTCGAGTCTTACACTGTTTCTGTATTTTGGCCATATCTTGAGTTCTAAATGTCTGATAATTATGAATTTTACCTTGTAGGAAAGATAAAAGAGAGCTCTACAACTTTGATGAAGAGCTCGAAGTCAAATTCAGACATCTAGTGGAGCTAATTGGGCATGGAAATCAGAATACGGGATTTGTGAACTGGAACCCGAACAGTGTGTAGTAACCAGAACATAATTCGAGTTTGGGTTTATAGAATGGGCTGAAAATTGGTGATCTGAAAGTTAAGACCCATATGTACAACTTTCATGACAAACACAAAACTTGATTCGGGCTCCTTGATGGAGATATTGGGTCTGAAAGTCAAAACAGAGGTGCTGAAACTGGTCCTGAGCAGTCTGTAGTAATTGGGTCATATCTTGGGCTGTAGGACGAATTTTTGGGTGCTTCCAGAGCCATTGGAAAGCTTAGACAATTTCCTAGAACTTTCATGAAGACCATTTGGCTCAAAAATGACGAAATCAATGAGTTCAGCAATGAATACTTTCGGAGACAAGGAAGCTCACCTACCAAGTTCACCTACCAAGCTCACCTACCAAGTTCACCTACCAAGCTCACCTACTAATTCCACCTACTAATCTCATCTACCCATCTACTACTACTCTGAATCCTCTATAAAAGGAAGCATGAGGAGAGCTCTAAACACAACATACACTTGGTGTTAGAAATAGCTTTTCATAGTTCTTGTATATTTTTCCTTCATTGTAATAGAGAAAGCTAAGTCACTTCTAGTCAATTCGGGACTCTTGAAGAGATTGTGGCTTGGATTCTTGAGACCTTGGTTATGTAATGTATTTGATTTATATTTGAATTCCTCTTCTCTTCTTCTCTGTTCTCTTGATCTTGAATGCATGAATGGTGATTCTGTTTATGTTTGATCCGATTTGATCTTGGTTTAAGATTAAGTATTGTGATGAACTCGAAGATTGAGATTTGTGATGAAACTTAGAACTGATTGATCTAAACTAATCACGTAATTGAAGAGGTTAGGTTACTGATTTGTGCCTAGGTTAATTGAATTCGGTGCTTAAATTGACATATATTTACATGAATGGTGCGATCATGCAGATTTGTGTTTATCACTTGTCAATTGAATTCGGACGATTGTCTAGTATGAATTCGGATCGACGAGAGATCTCGGTTAGATCCAAGTTAACCATTCAAATGTATTTCAGGTGTTTGTTGAAAGGTCTATGATTGAATCCACCCAATCTCGGATAGATTTGAATTGATTGTTCTTTTAATTGTTATTTCTCTTTAAATCACACATCGCGATCCTTGAACCATCAAAACCCCCTTTTTCTAACTTTCACTTGATTTGATCAAATTGCATCTACGATCCTTGAGGAGACGATCCGGTGTTGTTCACTATACTACAAGTTTAGGTAATAACTTCGGTTATAATTTTGATCGAGTTCGGCGCTCGTCAATTTTTGGCATGAATTCTCGGGAACTCGTAGGTGTAATCTTTTCATTTTGAGTAACCTTACTAATTTTTGTTCTTTCTTACCTATTCTAACAGTTATTTTTCATTTACTAACATTGTTCATACCATACTAATATTTTTATCCTAGCTTTTGAATTTTTTCGATTTAGGAAAGACGGAAAACAGGTGATTACGGTAACTATTACAATTTTCGAATTGCAACATGCCCGAGAATGAGTGAAACTTGGTCGGTTGAAGGAAAACAGCCTGATAAACAAGACTCACAGTAAACTGTGAGGTCACCCCTGGTTTTTCGAAATTCTATCATTTAAAAAGGGTTAATATAAAATAATTATTATTTTTAAGCAGGATTAACCGAGTTGTGACAGCTTGTTAATCTTGTAACTATTTTGGATCATCTGCGTTGGGACAACCTAATGATTCAAATCATTTTAAAAAATAAAATGCCATTTAATAAATAGTTAAAATTTGAATTTTTTTTATAAATCCCTTTTAAATAAATAATCTGTGGGTGACGTATAGCGTGACGCAAATTTCACTCATTCAAACTTTAATTTGATTAACAGAGTCGCGACGACCTGTTAATTCAAATTTTTATAAAATAAAAATTAAAACTTTTAAATAAAATCAACCAACCCACATTTATTTTTTATAGAACTACGTGACTTTGAATTTCTCATTGCACCTGAGGGTACGTAGGAGCGGAATTTTTATTTCGTCAAGCCAAATTTTAAATTTTCATAAATTATTTATTTTTAGTTTTTTTTTTAAAATAAAAAGGGTAAAACAAATATATTATGAGATTATTAAGTTTTGCATAACTAATTTAGGGTGACCGTTTTAGGACGGATGTTTTAGAAGTCTTTGTGGGGTTAAGTCTCCACCCTTCCCTATGCATAATCGACTCCCGAATCCAATCTGGTTCCAAAGACTATTTTCAAAAAAAGGTTTTTCCAATTTTTCCTAATTTAAATAAAATTGGTGGCGACTCTTAACTTTATTTATTTTGTTTCGCCGCTCCCGCCGCGATTACGGTTGCGACAATGAGGTAAGTGTCTAACACCTTAAGCAACATAGTGTTGAAATGAGGTATTAGATCCATGTATGCTAGGACAGTTTGGTAAGGATTTTTCCTATGTAAGTAATCTTTAATAATGTGCATAATCACGTGGCCAAAAGAGAGAGCGGGAAAGTCCAAAAGGTTCTTCGAACAAGGATTTAACCCCAGATTCTCAGAGTGTCAGTATGTACAGGGTTACAGGTAGGTACAGGAGGTGATTCGCTCACTCCCTATTATAGGAAATACAATAAATCAGAGTTCCTAGATAAGGTAACTTAGTTCTTAAATGAGCTAGGTATGTATAAATGTATGCATGCTAGCTTGGTTTCTTTAGTTAACAAAGATAATCCTTGCTAGAGTTTTAGACATATCTTACTATTTAGTTGTTAAGAATATGTTTATAAGGTCATGTATGATTAGTTATGGAATACCCATATTGAGAATTGTTGATTCTCACCCCGTTTGTTATTTCATGATAAATCCAGGTCAATGCCGTACTAAGGGTAAGTAGAACAAGAAGTTGATATTTCAGAATAATTTAGTTTATTACTTCTTGTGCAAAGCTTGTATTTAGTTATATTTGCTTTGTATTGTATAAACAATTATGTATTACATTAGGCCTTTTAAGGCTAGTGATGTTTATATATATATAAGTAAGCATGTTTCTGCATTTCATAAAGCTCTCTATAATGACTTCCTTAATGATTATGGATATATTATGAGATAGTTAAGTATGAAGTGATGTTATTAGTAATGTTTATCTTTATGTATGTTCGATATATTGAGATATTAGTATTAGGGCGCTACACATTCTGGTTGCCCTAGCCAAGTTCTCCAATGGACTTTTTGTTCAACGGGGAAGAGACCAGTGCTAGTTTTAGATGAATCGTGGAGGTGGCAATGATCCAGGATGCCGTGATGATGATGTTGGTTTCCTTCCCCGGGTTCTCCAGTGGTCACTCTTTTCTAAACACTTTTGATGTATTTTCCTTTCTATTTTTGTTTAAGCTGATGATGTATGGAATAAGAACATTCAATAAAATTTCATCTTTTTGAATTCAATCTTGTATCTTCTCTTTTCTTTTTTCGTTATCCGTTATCCGTGCTGAGTCCAACACTCAGCTTGTAAAGATTTACTCGACCTTGTTATGTTGCCCCCACCTTGTACTTGGTTGGTACAGGGAAGTGACAAGCTTGAATTCCTGCCCTCAGGGCCCATGTACTGTGTGGGGTTACAAATCTTAACTTGATCGCTGATCGCTATTTGATCTTTTTGGAATAGTCGGGGTTCGGATTGACCTTCCTCCCCTATATTATAAATGGACACACCGGGTGTAGCCAGGGTCTGTAGAAAAAAATTTTGGTCCGTGGAAAATTTTCAGACTCTATTTGCTGAAGTTGGGTGCCTCTTGGTTTGCTGTGCAACCGTCCCTTCAATTGCCGCGACAATTATAATGGCCATATGGCATGCTCCAGTTGGGTAGTCGTGCTTAGTGCTTCGCGCCCTATGATGGGCAGTTTTTTGACAATTGAGAGGTTTTGGAAAAAAAGGTCCTCTAACCATCTTATCATTATAAATAGAGGTTGAGGGTGCACCGTTCTCACTTTACTGTTTCTGAGCATTTTTCTGGTGACTTAAGGGTTCCCTGGAGACTTCGTGTGGTGGAAAGTCATGGTTGTGAGACGTTTTTCAGCCATTTTCGTTCCATTCTTCATCCAATCCTACTTCTTACACAAGTTATGTCTCATTCTGTCCTTATTTCTATCTTTGTTTCATTTGTTTCTGCCATCTTTGAGTTATAGAGTAGTCGTGCGTTCTTTTTTGGAATGCACTTCTTTTCTCCTTTTTTCAATAAGAGGAGTTTGAATGCCATAGTTTCTAAGTCTCTTCAATGGCATTGCCCTTTGGAGCACCTCTTTTGTCAAACCATATGCAGCGGAGGTTCCTTCTAAGGCTTAGACCTTATAGGGTGGGGAGGCTGGTATATGGGTGTGAGCTATCTTTTCTGTTTACCCCATTCCATGTCTAAATTTTTAAGTTAATTGATTCTGACAGTTGTTCATCGCCCTCTATGGGTGTTTCTAGGAACTTGATGGCCAAAAGAAGAACTATACCTCAAGCACCGACTCCAGAAGTCTTGATGCCGGTTGAAGACGATCCCGTCCGGATTATGCGTGGTCCAGGGCTAGTGTACCTATGGGTTGGGGATGATGCCTATGATCGAATATCCTAGTTCTAGCCCGGAGTAGAGCTAGATAGACTTTAGGGCTACTTGATGTTGAGTGAGAAAGGTAGTAGGGGCCACAAGTTTAGCATTATGTCCTCGGAGAATGAAAGGGTGTGCTCCTTCTGGTAGGCGGGTGCGCACTACGAAGATTTATTTACTCGGTTTGGACTTCGACTTCCTTTCAATGATTTTCAGCTTGTCGTCCTCTGCACTCTTCAAGCTGCCCCATCCTAAATTCACCCCAGTGGTTGGGCGAACATTCTTGCCTTCAAGAGGATTTGTTGATTAGTCGGGTTGCGGTGCTCAAAGAGGGCATTTTTCTATTTCCATGCTCGGTGGAGTCTAGCGGGTGGCAATGCTCATCAACAGACTTGGATTTCAGTCTAGTCGAGGCAAGGTCGGAAAGTTTTTCATGCTTACCAAGAAGTCATAAGGACTTTAAAGAAAAGTTCTTCATGTTAATGGCGGCCCCTAGTTTTTATCCTTTTTGGCTGGATAATGACAGAGAACCAAAGTTCAACATGTATTAGACTCAGAGGGCATGAAACGTCCCTCTTAAATTGATTAAGAAGGAGAAACATCACCTAGATGAGGATGAGGTTGAGTATGTCAAATTCTTTAAATATGGGTCTAACAAATCAGTTTGATTTCTTCATAGGATGTGTTGGATACCCCTGATGATGCAACTCTTTGGCTATTCTAGGTAGCATAGTCTGTTGTCCGCATTTAATTATATGCTCTAATATAAATTTCTTACATGTTTTTCTTGTTCTCTGACTCTTTGCCTGCTTTGTAGATAGTTTGGCTTTCATGGCGTCTAGAAATGCTTTAGAAATCCTCGAAGCCTTGAAGGTCAAGAATGCGGTTGGTCCTTCTAATGCCTCTGCGGTTGCTATCCCGGCTTCTCCGCCCCCACTAGTTGAGGTTCTTATGATTGAGAGAGAACCTATTCAGTTGGAGGTTTCTCCTCAATGGCCACTCGAGAGGCGAAAGAGGAGGGCCATAGATAGTGGTAGGTCGGACGACTGGGGTAAGAGGGTGGCTATAAGGTTCGGACCTGTTGGACTGATCAACATGTACTCAGACAACTCGAATCTCGAGCATTTCATAGACCTCAACATCATCGACAACCAAGTGGCTGGTCATATCGCTCAGCATGACGCAACTGTCAAACTTTCAGACTTATGGTCTCTTTCTGGCTTCCGAATCCCATTTTCTTGAAAGGTGCTATGACGATTATGGTATGCCAATGGCTGATAAGGTGTCAACAACTGAGTGATGCGAAAACCTGGCTCTAAAGGCCAAAGAAAAAGCTTTGAAGGCTAAAAGTGATGTTGAGGCCAAGACCTAAGAGTTGGAGAAAGAGATAACAGTCTTGAATGACACTTTGAAGTAGAAGGATGCCAGCTTGGTGGAAGTTTTGAGGGAGGTTGTTGCATTATGGGCTGATAATGAAAGCCTCCTTTAATTCTGACCTTTCTGTAGGGTGATGTCCAACAGCTTATCAAGGTTTGCACGAATATCAGCGGGGAATAGTTTCAGAATGCCGTTGATCAAGTCCAGCTCTTCAATCCCGGGGTGGCCTTGACATTGGATGCATTGGACCCTAAGAGGGTGATTCAGGACGACCGTCTCATGCTTCCCAGTGTTGCTCCAGAAGGTCAAAGTGTCGCTGAAGCTTCGTTCGCCGCCGCTCAAGATCCGGAAGTTATTGAGGAATCGACAAATGCTTCTTAATTTTTACTTTTTCCCCCTACGTGGGGTGTTTTATCTTTGTCAAGATAATTACCCCAGGTTCCGAGGTGTTAAATTTATTTACTTTGTTGATCTTCTTTTCCATAGTCCTTACTGGGTCCAACATCCATTATGTTGCTTTTTACAACTGTTTTATGGACTTAGGAATATTTCCAATCGAAGGAAAAACATGGTCCGGAGTCCAACGTCCAAAACGTGTTAGCACTTTGGATTCCTTTTACCTTAGGTAATTAATAAAAACCTTCTCCGGGGTCCGTCACCAAACGTTTTGGCATTTAGGATCCTACATGACTTAAGTATAATGTAAAAACCTTATCCAGGGTCCATCGTCAATTGCTTTGGCATTTAGGATCCTATGTGACTTAGGTATGAAGTGAAAACCTTGTCTGAGCTCCATCGCTAATTGCTTTGGCATTTAGGATCCCACGTGACTTAGGTATAAAGTGAAAACCTTGTCCGAGGTCCATTTCCAATTGCTTTGGCGTTTAGGATCCCACGTGACTTAGGTATGAAGTAAATACCTTATCTGGGGTCCATCACCAATTGTTTTAGTGTTTAGGATCCCATGTGACTTAGGTAGCATTTTAAGTGGCCCATCGTCGGGGTCTTTTAATGCTTATGGTTTAGTGTGTGAATTTTCCTAAGACTTAGGATTTTTTTACTGCACAACCTGTTTAACATAAGATAACTCACGGTAGGTACCATAATGGCATTACACAGATATCATTATCCATTCAACCAATAACCACATAATGGTTGTAGCCAAGTGTTGAAGTTTTATGTGTAAACCCTACAACTCACGACCAACCTGTAAATAGGGGTTTGGTAGGTTGTCTTCTTAACCTAGAAGTTGTCTATAACCTTAAGGGTCCTTCGAGACTTTCTAAATGCAAGTAGATGTGTAGAACTTACTTTGTATTATTGATTTGGTAAAGGACTATGGTCCATACAAAGTGCTCCCATAATGACTGGGGTAGATCAAACATGAAGTAAACTAAGAAACTGGGCCTTAGAAGACACTTAGCTATAGTACTTTATAAGTTTGTTCGCATTCCAAAAATTTTTGACCAACTTTCCTATTAGTGTTTCCAAGGTGTAGGCTTCTTTGTCATTGATGACCACGATACGGTAGAGGTCTTCCCAGTTAGGAGCTAACTTTCCTTGGGAAGTATTCTTGCCTTCGATATTAGCTCTATGGAGAACTAGGTCTCCTGGTTGGAATTTTCGAGGAACAACCTTTAGGTTGTACTGTGTTGTCGTCCTCTACTTGATAATGGTGTCGCTTATATGAGCAACGCGCCTTCTTTCTTCCAAAAGATCTAGGTCTTCCTTGATCAATCCGAGGTTACTGTCGGGTGAGAAGTGTTGGAGACGCCAGCTAGGTTCCCCTATCTCTACCAGGATCATAGCCTCACTCCCATAAGTGAGCTTAAAGGGAGTTTCACCTGTTGTAGAGTGAGGTGTAGTCCAGTAGGCCCAAAGGACGTGGTTTAGTTGTACCTAGTTTCCTTTAGCCTCGTTTAACCTTCTCTTTAGTCCGCGGACCATAACTCAGTTGGCAGCTTCAGCTTGTCCGTTTGTCTGGGGGTTCTCAATGGCGCTGCAGTGATGCTTGATTTTCAAATCAGCAATCAGCTCTTCGAACCCAT
Organism: Ormosia emarginata; assembly: GCA_029884605.1. Classification (NCBI taxonomy): domain Eukaryota; kingdom Viridiplantae; phylum Streptophyta; class Magnoliopsida; order Fabales; family Fabaceae; genus Ormosia; species Ormosia emarginata. Next base: position 11,630,152 of record JAQQTP010000071.1, read on the forward strand.
TGTCTTTGAACTGTGTTCCGTTATCCATCACAATAGATTCTGGGATTCCAAACCTAGTAATGATGTGATGCCAAGTGAACTTTTGAATTTAGGCAGAAGTGATAGTGACTAAGGGTTCTGCCTCAATCCACTTTGTGAAGTAGTCAACAACTACCACCAATAATTTTAGCTGTCTGGGTGCTTGAGAAAACAGACCTAGAATATCTATACCTCACCTGTAGAATGTCTAGGGAACAGACGTCATGGATAGTTCCTCGGGTGGAGCATAATAATAGTCCGAGTGTTATTGGCATTAGTCACATACTTGGACATGCGCAAGAGAATCAGATTCCATTGTTGGCCAATAGTACCCTGAGCAACTTTAAAGCTAAAGTTTTGCCTTCTAAGTGGTGCCCACAGCTCCCCTCATGGACTTTAGCTAGCACATATTCTGTTTTTTTTTTTTTTGGCGTGAGGCATTTAAGAGGAGGCGATGAAAATCCACGTCAGTACAACTGCCCATCATAGATGGTGTACCAGACCGCATTTTTTACTAACTTGGAGGCTTCCTTCGGGTCCTTAGAACAGACACTGGATTGCAAGTATTCCATTATTGATGTGATCCAAGTATGCTCTTATCCTTCTACATGGAAAACAGATATGTCCATGATGGAAGGTTGCGAGAGGGTCTCCTGGATCATTGAACGGTTGTTACCCGGGCTCATGGTGCTGGCCAACTTGGACAAGAGGTTGGCCTTTGAATTATATTCCTGGGGTATGTGCTCCACATTCACTGCTTGGAAGCTTTTGAGGAGCCCTTGTACCCTGGCTAGGTACTTTTGAAGGAGAGGCTCCTTAGCCTGATAATCACCTTGAATTTAGGAGATCACGAGTTGGGAATCTTTACAAAGTGTAATCTTAGCTGCTCACAATTCTCTAGCCATTACCAGTTTGGCGATGCATGCTTCATACTTTTCCTGATTGTTTGAAGTGAGGAATTCAAACCTCAGGGAGTTCTCAATGGTTACTTTTTCGTAATTCTCCAAGATTACCCCAGCGTCACTCCCTTTGGGGTTCGAGGAGCAGTCAACAAACACAGTCGACATTATTCCGTCGGGACCGCTGGGGTCTGAAGTAAGTTCAGCAAGGAAGTCTGAGAATGCTTGTGCCTTGATTGCAACCCTGGGCTCATATGCAATTACAAACTTAGAAAGCTCAATGGACCAGACAATCATTTTTCCTACTAAGTCTGATTTATGTAGTATCTGACGGATAGGCTTGACCCGTCCTTACCACTATCTGATGGCATTGGAAGTACTATTTAAGTCTTTTGGCCGTGATGATGAAGATAAATACAACTTTCTTTATTTTCTAATAGCGGAGCTCGGGACCTTGCTTACAAAATAAATCGGCTTTTAACCTGTCGTCGTTTCCCAGATAAGCACTGAACTCATGGCCTCCTCATGAAAGAGGTACACATACAATATTTCGCTTAGTTACAACCTTGTCAGAATGGGAGGAGAAGATAGAAGGTTTTTCAAAGACATGAATGCATTATCACTCTTCTAGTTCTACTAAAAACTTATCCCTTTTTTTAACAACTTAAAGAGGGGGAGAGATTTGTGAGCAGCCTTAGCGTGGAACCGTGCGAAGGTCGTGATTCGTCCTGTCAATTATTGTACTTCTTTTACGCTTTGAGAGCTATGCATGTTGAGCACCGCCTGACACTTGTCTGGGTTTACCTCGATTCCATGATGAGTCAGCATTCGCCCAAGAATTTGTCAGCCTAGACCCCGAATGCACATTTCTCTAGATTAAGCCTCATATTGTGCTTTCTCAATTGGGCAAACATTTCTTCGAGGTCCGAGGTGTGTGATTTGAATAATAGGATTTTGAATATCATATTATCGATGTAGACTTCGAGCATTCTCCCCACTTGAACTTCAAAAATTTTGTTCATCATTCTCTAGTAGGTGGCTCTTGCATTTTTCAAACCGAATGACATTACCTTGTAGTAGTAGCTTGTCCTCTCAGTGATGAAAGCAGTTTTATCTTTGTCTACAGGATACATTGGGATTTGATTGTACTCGGAGTAAGCGTCCATGAAAGACAACAGCTGAAAGCCGAAGGAGCTGTCGACTAGTTTGTTGACATTAGGGAAGGGATACAGATCTCTAGGGAAAACCTTATTCAGGTCCGTGTAGTCCACACACATCCTCCACTTCCCGTTTGACTTCTTCACCAAGACTACATTTGAGAGCCATGTGGTGTATGAAATTTCCCTGATGAAGTCGGCACTGAGTAGCTCCTTGACTTGATCTTTGATAATCTGTTGTCTCTCTGTGCTAACTTTTCTTTTCTTCTGGGAGACCGACCTTGCATCTTGTTTAATAGATAAATGATGACAGATGAAAGCGGGGTCAAGCCTAAACATATCGGAGGATGTCCAGGCAAAGAGGTCATTGTTTTTCTGCAAGAGCTCTATAAGCTGGCGCCTCTCTTGTTCTTCCAGATTTGCACTAATCTTGGTGACTTGATCCAGCTTGTCACCTTGCTGGAGTGGAAGTAACTCTTCTTCTGGCTGGGGCCTAGTACCCTGGATCTCTTCATGTACGTCTAGCTCAGTCATAAGGATGTTGACTTGATCCCGAGCCGTGCTAGATGTGCGCGTTTTGGTTTACTTGGGGGTTCTACAGATTTTGAGACTTTTATTGTAGCATTTATGCGCTGCGATCTGATCGCCCTTAACCGTGACCACCTTATTATTCTTATTGAGGAATTTCATGGCCTGATGAGCGGTAGATACTATAACGGCAATACCATTTAACATAGGGCGACTGATAACAATATATTTTATTCATTTTATAATCCTTTCACTAGGTTTCTTAAGGTTCAATTTGGCTTAATTAAGTTAATTTTGTCACATTTTATGAAATTAAGCTTAATTGGATTATTGAAGAAATTATTGCTTGAATTATCATTAATTTTGGTGATTGCATTTTTAAGTAAAATGACCACAATTTGAGTTACAATTATCTGATTAATGTGATTTTGGTCTTGTTGAAAAGTTTAGATAAATCTCTAATAACTATTCACTTGATAGCAAGAGTCACACTGATAGTAATATATTTCATTCTTTGTATAATCTTCTCACTTGGCTTTTTCAGTAAACTGGCTATAATTTGAGTTATAAATATCTGATGGATGTGATTTTAGTCTTGATTTAAAGCTAAGATATATTTCTACAACTTTCATGAAGGCCTCAAGACCAGGGACACATGTTTGGATAACTCAAATTGGAGTTGAAGCAAAATCTAGCGTTTTGAACCTGACAGCTTGACCTCTATGCACTCATTAGGCTATATCTCGGGCTATAGGAGTTCAACAATTCTGAAATTTTGACAGTGGAAGGTTAAGACCCATATCTACAACTTTTATGAAGAACACAAAATTCAATTCAGATTCCTTGAAGGTGATATTGGGCTTGGAAGTCAGAACATAGGTGCTGGAGTTGGGCCTGACCCATGAGTAGTAATTGGGCCATATCTCGAGTTGTGGTTGTTGGATTTGGCTAAACTTGGTATCTATGAAAAACTGAGACAATTTCCTAGAACTTTCATGAAGATCACTTGATTAAATTCTGACGCATGCCATGATCTAAGAGCAGAGACATTTCAGAGCCAAGAAAGTCTATAATTTCAGCTCATTCATCATCTATTTTGATTTTACTTCTCATCATTAAACAACTCCATTGTCTTCTTGCACTCCTTGAACTCTATAAAAGGAGACAAAGACTGATCATTTAAGGGTGTTAGCTTAGCTTAGAGTTTAGTTTATGCTATTGTGTTATTAGTTTTCCTTTGTGTAGTTTTCTGTTGTTTTTAATTGAAGTTATGTTCATCATCTTCTTCTTCTCTCTTTCTTTCTTCTTGTCTATAAGTAACTAAATCTTCATCTTGCTTGGGTGAAAGAGTGATGCTCTTGGTAATGAAATAAGGTTAGATTATTCTACTTCTTGTGCTTGAATGATATATTTTTATGTGATCTTTATATCTGTTGTATGTTGTTTCTGATTAATTTAGAAACTCTTCTTGTATAATGAATATCTTGATTCATTGTAGATAAGATGTTGGCACAGTAGATGCTTGAGACCATTTACAAGTATTAGTAGATAATTATTGGAACCATAATATGATTACATGTTTAATCTAAATTGAACTTTGAATATTAAATCTTCCGATTGGAACCTTCATTATGTATGATTTCAATTGAGTTATAAAAAGAATTAATCTTGTCTTTAATTTATTACCAAGAGTGGATCTCCTAACCGAAGCAAATCCTTTTCATTTGTGAACAACTTATATCATCTTTAGTATTGTGACAAATCTTCTCCATACCTCAAATAATTTTTTCTTCATCAATTCCCTGTGGATCGACCTCGGACTCCCGAGAATTTACTACTTGAAACAACCTGCACTTGGGTTTGAAACTTTTAATTATCCCATCAGTGACCTAAAATAATATTGTATGCTGATGGGCAGTCCACAACTAGAAATCTGACTTTAACAGTTCTGTAGATATTGTCGTCGCCCAGGGTTAGGAAGGTTTCAAAGTAACCTAGCGAGGTAGCCTATTCTCTAGAGAACCCAGTGAGCTCACCATCATAAGGGGTTAACACATATAAGGGGAACTCTAATCTCTCAAAGGTGTCCATGAACATAATGTCTGTCGAGCTTCCTTGATCGACGAAGATATGCCTGACCTCGACGTTAGATATTATTCTGGAGATAACTAGAAGGTCATCATGATCCCGGATAATATCATCGTAGTCCTTGTTTGAAAAGGAGACGTGTGGTTCTTCCTTGTCTTTAACATATGGTTTACGCGTGGAGTTGGAAACTCTTAATACTGTCATCTAAAGTGCTTTATTCTGGGAATTGTTGGATGATCTACTGCCTACGAATCCTCCGAAGATTGTGCTAACGAGCTGGTCCTTTTTGTTGCCTCCACTTTGAGCATCCCGGTTCTGATTTTGTCAGTTTTCAGTATCACGACAGGGTGGAGTCTAGGATTTTCTAGTGGGGCTGTGGTTTCTTCTCTTTTGTCACGAAGTCAGACTTTGCCTCGGACTGCGGCTACATCTTCGCTCTTTTCGTCTTTCGCGATTCTTATTGTTTTGAATACCATTGATATATTTTTGCAGCCGTCCCTACTTGACTTGGGATTCTATGACATCGCGAAGCTGATTGCAATCTTCTATTTCATAGCCATAACATTTATGTCATTTATAATGCTTTAAGTGATCCCTTCGAGACTATTTCTTCAGTGGAGGCGGCCTCTTAATATCTGTCTGAACACCTCCCTCAAAATTGTCTCTCGTGGGGTGTTCAAAGAAGTATAGTCAGAATATTCAAGCCGATAAGGATCACCCTTAGAGGAGTTTCGAGGATGGTTGGAGTTCCGGTTATTTCTCTGGTAAGTGGGCTTACCTTTTTCTAGACTCTCTTTAGCCATGGTAACTTCCTCTAGTTCGATATATTTCCGGGAGCACAAGTAAAGTTCGGTCAAAGTCTCTAGCTTCCTTTTCACCAAAGGCCAAAAGAAGTTTGAATCAATCCGAAGGCCACTCCTGTAACACCCCAATTTTTAGAAAAATGTCCCGAATGTTCTGTTTGCTGTTTTTCAAGCTTTTGTGTAAAAGACCGTTGTGTCCCTATTTTACTGTTTCTTGTTTTCTGTATGAAATACAAATACGTTTTTCTGTGCTAAGATTTTATTTAGTCGTTTTTTACGTAATTTGTTTCGAGACGGTGAAATAAAAGTTTTGTCAAGCTACTGTTTTAATTTTTCTGTGTGATATACAGACATATATTACTATTTGTAATTTTATTTGAATGTTTTGGATGATTTGCTTCGTTGTGGGAAAAAAATAGAAAAATAACCATTACGTCCCGAATATACTGTTTTTAATTTTTCTACCTGATACAATGTTTAATATTACTGTCTGTGATTTTATTTGGACTTTTTGTGTGATTTGCTCCGGGACAGGAAAATAATATTTTTTGGGGTAGGAAATCTTGTTTTAATTATTCAGAAATTTGGGGATCTTACTAAACCCAATTCTGAATGAGACGATAAATAATCTTTTAATTTTTAGGATTTAACTGTCAAATAAAATAATTTTGTATTATTATAATATTATTTTGTTAGTCAGTATAATTAGATGACAGTGGACCTGGAAATGTTTTGCGGGACCTACGTTTAGTTAAAACAATTAACTTAGTAGCTTAATTAAGCATCATTAGTAGTAGAACTTTCAAGAACATGGTGACTAAGCTTAATGACTAGGCTAATTAGTGACTAAGCATGGTGACTAGGTTAATGACAATGCTAGAATCAACCAATGGGAGTTAAGCTTGCTAACCAAGTTTTAATCTTGACCTTTGATCCATTCTAAGGCTTGGATGAAGCCAACCCAATGGACACCTTGCATGGCTCCATGTCTACGGCCATTTGGCCTTTGGAAGACCAAAAATCATTTCACTCTTCATGCATTTTCTCTCTTCTCTCTCTTCCAAAAACCCTAAACTCCATTGAAGTTTTCTTGAAGCTCTATTCGGCCAAACACTCTTTACTATCCAATCACTCAAAAATTTATCCAACCAAGTTTTCTAAACCTAAACACAAATCTAAGAACATCTCTAGTTGAGAGTTCTTGCAAAATCCTTCATTTGAGGCTTGGAAACCTACTTGGGAGATTTTACCTAGAAGGTGAAATTTCTTGTTTTTCATTTCTAAACTCTTTTTCAAAGTTCTAAGCCATGATTTATCCATGGTTTAAGCTCTCTTTTATGTTTAGTAACTTGTAGATTTTTGTTTAAGTTTGTTAGGTTTTGAAGGAGAAAACCGAAACCCTAGAAGAGGTGTGAAAGAGTATTTTGTCTTCATTTAAGGTAAGAGGAAGACTAATCTTATCATCCTTAGGTGGTGGTAAGAAGATGGAGATTGATTGTTGTGATTGTAGAATCCATAAGGATTCCTTTGTGTGATTGTTAGTAGCTTATTTGTGTGTTTGTTAGTAGCTTATTTGTGTGTTTGTTAGTAGCTTTCCTATTTGATGTTTGTAATAATTTGTATGAAGTTGCATGTCTACAAGCTTTGACGCGAAGGTTTGATTTGCATGTCTACAAGCTTTGATAATTTGTATGTGTTAGAAATGCATGATAATTTATAGGATGTGAATAACATGCCAAGGTTTGCATGAGTGTTCCAAAGAACACACCAATGAGGCTCACGGCCATTAACCAAAAATGGAGAACCAAAATGTTCTCATTATTTTCTTAAAATGTGATTTAATTAACATAGGCAAATTAACAAGATATAAAATTGTTTAGAGGAAAGAAAATGAATTTAGAAATCAAATGACACAAGTGTATGTTTCGGCCAACATGCCAAACTAAGTATCCATGATTTCTAAAATCAAATCCAAACCATTTCCAAGTATAAAGATGCAATATATGTTAAAAAGAATTTTTCTAAAATGAGTTTTGAAGAAATGAATTGATTAGAATTAAGTTTAAGAAATTAAAACTAATGATTTTATTGTTAGAAAGGAAATATAGTAACTTTTGTAAATTCCTAACATATGGCTCATGCTATAATTTTGAAGCATGTTAGTGGTTTTCAAAAGGATTAAATTATACGGTTAAAAATTAAGTAAACAGAATTTTTACGGAAAAATTAGGAAACCATTAATATAATTTTCTAAGCAACATACTGTCAATTTTTAGTAAAAACGGGCAAATAAGATAGAAAAGATGTCCAAAAGACAGTATACGGTATGGAAAATATTTTACGTAGTTTAAACGTATTATTTATTATTTCTGTTTATTTAAACAGTAATTTTTAAGGGATTTGGACGATAAAATGATTTTTAAAAAAATCTTACGCGATTGAGAAAACGTATTAAAAACTCTACATGATTTTAAAATCAAAAAAATAGATTTACGTGATTTAAAAACGTTTGTAAAAATGACGAGATTGTGAAAACGCGATAAAATTTCTACGCGATTGACCAAAACGGTATTTTCTGTATTTTTCTGCTGTCGGGCTATGAGGTGAACCCGTACAGGCTTTGGAACGATGATTTGTCCGGTGGGACTTCAGTATTTTTATCTTTGAGGATATATTTTAATGAGGGTATTTTGGTAATTTCTTATTTTTGGATCATATATTGAGTTTATGCCAATTTTTGGTGGATTGGTTGACGAGGTGAATCACATCGTGTTGTCGATGCGATAAACGTAGTGTGGTTCATTGTCTTTATGAACTTGGAGACGTTAGTGTACGGGATCCCATATATGACATGATCGGTCGCTCGCATTGGCCGTGGTAACCGATAGCACACTAATGGACTCGACACGCATTATATTTAATCGAGATTTTGTAAAGTCTAATAGTACATTGCCTGTAGTGACACGACGTTTGACAGTGTGCTACACCAAACCATGTGTTGTTGGGCTATAGACGCAACGTGAGACAGCGGAATAGTTGGTTGGGCAGCCGTGGTACTAATGGACTTTACAAGTCATTCTCTTTGATATCTGTATGTGTTTAGCTCCATAGAGTAGGATCGTGTCATATTGCATATGGTTATATCTTGGACATTATTTTATTTTATCTGTTTATTTTTATCTGGTTATTATTATGATAAATTGTCTATTTCTTATTTTATTTTATCTGTGATATTATTTTATCTGTGATTCTATTTTATCTGTGATATTATGTGTTGTTGTGACATTTAAATCTTTACACTATCCTGTTATTAATTACTGTTATAGCTTTTCATATTGCATGAACTGTATATCTGTTGTTTGTCGTTTTCTTATTTACCATGTTTGTGATGATTTTAGATTGTCTTACCTCTTTATTGTATGTGTTTTCTGTATATATTTATTTACGTGGTAAAGAGTTTGAGGAAGAGGACCAGCCTCTTGAGATTTTGTATCCTGAGGAGGAAGAAGAGCAGCAAGTCAAAGATCAGTACGATGACCAAGAACCATCTGATCATCCATATCCCTTGGATTGATTGTTGGGTATGGCGGTGCCAGGATTTTTAGGTTTTGTACGTCTTGAGTTTCACGGTGGATCGTTAGCTTGGCATCTGCGGGGAGATAGAGACTCAGTGACTTACGTGGGATGGTTGACTGTGTCCCTACGACATGAGTTTGATGGAGAGCCAGTTATGACGACTACTGTATTTTTGCACTTAGAGTTACCTTTATCTCTTAGGCGTTATTGGGGTGGTGTGTCCACTGAGCCTAGTGAGATGAGTATCGTATCGACTGCGCGGTCTCGTTTCCGCCGAGTGTCGAGGCATCCTGGATATTTATCTCCTGAAGATCTTCCTGAGAGTGATCCTTCAGAGGGTTAAATATATATGATGTGTATTTTGGGCGCGTCTGCGTATGTATATATTGACTCTTTACTATTTTTATTTACTGTTTCTGTTTAAATATTTGTAGATATAGTTGTAAATTATTTGTATAACTTATAACTTGGACCATATGTATATTATGAGTGATGTTGTTCTGTTTATTTTATGTTTCCGCGTTATTTTATTTAATAATATTCTGTTTAACAGGAATTATTTTACAACCCGTAGTAGTATGTAACAAATGTTTTACAACTTGGGTAGATTTTATTTATCTTTCTTTTATTTTCTTTATATATGTGACATCCCCACAAGGGTGTTACAACTCCAGGCATAGTGAAGAGCAATCCTATCATCCGGGTTTTCTACACAAAAGCAAATGTTATTGAATCTCTTGATGTATTCACGAAGGGGCTCTTTGCTCCATTGGCGAATTCCAGAAAGAGAATTGACCGATTTAGGTTGCTCTTTGGTGGTGGTGTAGTGTAGCAAGAAGCATTGTCTGAGGTCCTCCTATCCAGTGACGGATGTTGCTCGGAAGGTGGTAAGCCAATGAAGGGCATCCTTCTTTAAAAAGAGGGGAAAGACGAGGCATATCAGCTTTTGGGATCCCCCATGGAACTGCATAGAATGGGTATAGGCGTCTTAGTGCTCTTGAGGGTTTGTTGTCTCATCATAAGGCTCTATGTTGGAAGGAAACTTGAACTTCCTTGAGACTCTGTGCGCCATTAATTCATCTGAGAAGGGCTGCGGTTGACGATCGGGGCCCAGATATTTCCAATGACCTTGATAGCGTCATGTCGGACCTTTCTTCGGTTGTCGTCTGTGTTCCACCCTCTTTCATTGTTTTCATCATTCACAGATCTTTCAAGATCTTCTAGCCAATGGCGCTGATCGTCCAGTTGATGTCATTGGTTGTCGATTAGTGCTCTTTGTTGGCGCACTAATTCTTGAAGGCGGTTTCTCATCATCTCAAGTTGAACAGTGTCTTCGTGATGGGATGCATGATCTGCATCGTTATTTGAGGGCCTCGGGCAAGCATGCACAAGAATCTTGAGCCCTTGAACAACATTGTTGGCTCCTCCGCCAGGGAGCACGAGTCTTTCTCGAACAGGAACCCTTCACGAGGGGTGAGAGCTCTCGGCAGAAAGCAAAGTCTCATGCCCCTCGTTAAGAGTTTCAACAATAACTGTTTGGCTCCTAGTGGTGGAGGTTTCAACATGTGCTGGTGGTACGATAGACTAAGGATCGCGTTGCGTCGCCAGGCCCTGTTCTTAGCCAGGGGCAGCGGGCGTAGTGCCTTCTTTTCTGGGATGCTGTCTTGTGCTCACCATGGTTGAATGAGAATAGAAGTTTAACAGATTCTTATAGAGAACGCCAATGTTCTGAAGTGGATTCAGAGGGGTACCTGAAATAGGCATGTCATAGTGGTTTCCTCCTTGCACAGTTGCAGCATAATGTGTTAGACCAGGGGGTGGGTACCTGCAAAGGGACTCTAATGCTCAAGTCAGATAGTGCACAAGTAGGGTTATGTAGTAAGATATAAGATACCTGATTAAAGTGACTTAACCTGGTATTTATAGAGCGTGACTAGAATCATAATGTGATCAGTATTAAGTGTAGGTATTTAGAATTCATATCCTGTTATGGATCGCCTTCCTTTTATTGTATTGTTAGAGAGGGATTCCTATCATATAGGAATGTAGATATCGTAATTAGCAGTTGGAGGCAGTTATGAGTCCTATAATCTCATAAGATCTCAATTTGCAATTTTAGATACTTTAGGGTATATTCACTGTGCATATCTAGTGATCTTGTTATTATGTCACAGTGTCATAGTCCATTAGCTTTTAGTTCCGAGGTCTTGACCACATGTCACCAAGGCTTAGCCGGGATACTCATGGCAGAGGCCAGTGGTATGTGTGCCGAGTCTTATCCCACTAGACGAGATCCTGGATTACGGTTCAAAACACTCTATATATCTTCAATTAGTCCAATATGGAACCCATTCACATAATTATTTTTATATAATAAGTGGATGTGTGACCCCAATCATTGTGTAAAAACAAAGCAATGACTCTGTCTTGTAGGGTTATATGGCCCCCCATTTTCAAGCATTGGTGTGTCGGAGTGCCTTCTTACTTAATGTTGGTTCAGCTACAACATTTGTTACCAGCATGTTAGAAAAGAGAGATGCAAGGAAATAATAGAGGGAAGGAGAATTATGCGTAAAAATATTAATGAACAATATTTATTAATATCAACACTAACTTAATAACTACATCGACATTTACTTATAAATAAGTGTGTTTGTTTGTGCTTAATTTGTAAGAAAAATATTTTTTATATTAAAAAAAAATACTTCTTACACATGCACAACTGTTTGGATAAAAATTTTGAAAAAATGAAAATAAAATAAAAATCAATTTTACGCTTTTAATCAGAAACTGTGATTAGTAGCTTTTTGAAAAATAAGTTTTTTGCTTTTCACTTTTAAAACTAAAAAGTATTTTTTTTGTAATTGTATTCAAACATAAAATAATTTTTGTTTTCATAAAAACTTTTATAAAAAATATTGTGTTTATTTAAAATCACTTTTTTTTAAAGTTTATCCAAATACACCTTAAAACAACACCAAACAAATTTAGGTCCTTTTCAATAAGAATTAATGGCTTTTCAATAATAGCCTAAGAATTGGCCTAGTGATTAAAGAATTATTCTTCATACTTTAATTACTTGAGTTAGAACGTGTTTGAGTGTCTAAAGAAATTAATTAATTCTTATAAATGCAACATGCTGACGTGAGGGGTGTGCCTTACGATCACTCAAAAAAGATTTAGTGTTCTTTGTTTTTTGGTATTGGTAGTATACAGATAAATTTGGATTAAGATCCTCTCAATTGTCCATTAAATTGACTACATCCAGTAACAAAATCTTAGTCCTCCATCAATTATAAAGAAAAATCAACGGTGACAATTTAACAAGTGTTGGACGATGTCATTTTCCTTTCTTCTTGAATTGAGATTTTACTTCTCATTTTCCCTCTCCTTCTTCCTTCCCCGCCTTTTCTTCGACAAATCCCATGGAGGCCATCAACTCCCTCCATCAATCAACCACCACTAGAACATGTCATAGAATGTCGTCTTAGCTTTTGTCGTCGCCCCCGCCGTAACGCACCGCTGCCTTGAGCCTCTGCATAACCCGATGCTACGACGTCATCCCACGTTGTCTTAGCTTCTGCCATCGCCCCCGTCGTAGCTCGACGCACTGCCGCCTTGAGCTCTCGTATAACCCGAGGCTACGACGTCATCCCAAGCCGTAGCACGCCGTCTTAGCTTTTGCCACCACCCCTGCCGTAGCCCGACGCACTGCCGCAATATAAAGTATTAGATCGGTGCCCTCTTGATTCTCATGGAGTTGGCTTTAGTCTGCATTTTACCATGGCTAACTTGTGGCTTTGACTGCCATTTTCAATTTCTAGTGAAATTTAAATAAACAACATCAGGTTCTAAAGGAACAAGGTAAATGCACATTAAGTAATTGTACTATAGAACAACATAACTTGTTGTTTTCTATATTATGACAATAACTTCATATGTTCTTGCGGGTGTCAACATATTTTTCAATTTTTGGTTACTGTTAAGTACCATTTTTTTCTTTTTTTTTTAGTTGGTTGAAGTTCCATATATCCGTAGGATTGAAATACATGAAAGAGATTAAGAAGTATCAAATTCTTGATTTTGTTGATGAGCATAACCATCCTTTGCACCTTCCAGAGACAACTCACATGCTAACATCCTAACGAAAATTGTCTCAAGTTCAAGTTCATGAGATTAATTTGGCAGATGACTCAGGCATTAAGTAAAATGCCTCATTTGAATTAATGAGTAGACAAGTTGGTGGAAGAGCAAACCTTGGTTACACACGTTTAGATCAAAAGAACTATCTTCATAGCAAAAGATTGAGAAACATGGCATACGGGGAGGCAGACAACTTATTATAATACTTTCAACAAGAATCAATAGAAAACCCATCATTCTATTATGCAGTCCAATTAGATGTTGAAGAACAGATAACAAATATTTTTTGGGCTGATGTGAGAATAATTATGGACTACGAATACTTTGGTGATATGCTTACTCTTGACACTACATATAGTACCAATAATACATGTAGACCTTTGGCTGTGTTTGCATGATTTAACCATTTTAGAGGGGTGGTAATTTTTGGAGCTGCGCTTCTTTATGATGAGACTGCTGAATCCTTTGAATGGTTGTTTAGAGAATTTTTGAAGGCACATAAGAGCAAAAAACCTCTAACTCTTTTCACATATCAAGACCATGCAATGGCTAAAGCTTTATTTGAGGAAATGCCCGAAACATATCATGGTTTATGTTCTTGGCATTTGATGCAAAATGGCATAAAACATCTTAGTAATTTGATGAAGAATAGGTCTAATGTTTTGAGAAACTTGAAGTTTTACATGTACAAATACTTAGAGGAAATTGATTTTCAAAGAGCATGGATAAGTTGGTAGATGATTATAAGCTTCAAGAAAATAGGTGGTTAATATGTTTGTATAAAGTAAAGGAGAAATGAACAAAGTGTTATATGAAAAACGCTTTCACAATTGGCATGCGAAGTACACAACTTAGTGAAAACTTGAATGTAGATTTGAAAACTTGCTTGAAACCTGACTTGGATGTAATCCAATTTTTCAAACACTTTGAAAGGGTGGTTAGTGATAAGAGATATAATGAATTGCAATGTGAATTTGAATGTAGGCAAAAATTACCAAGGTTGAAGATGGAAAATTCACCTTTATTGCAACAGGTTGCACAAAAATATACTCTTCCTCTTTTTGATCTTTTTCAAAAAGAGTATGATAAATACTCTGCAGCTTATATAAAAGAAGAAAATGACGGTGATTCAAACCATGAATATTTGATTGGTTTGTGAAATGAAGATGGAGAATATAAAGTCTCATTTAGTCCTTCCATTAGCACAATTTCATGTAGCTATAGAAAGTTTGAGACTTTTGGCATTTTGTGTTGTCATGCAATCAAGGTTCTTGATGTGAAAGATTTTAAATTACTGCCTAATCAGTATATATTGAAAAGGTGGACAAGGAAAGCAAAGAATGGACTTGTGAAAGACACACATGGGAGAAATGTTCAGGAAGATGCTAATCTTGATAACACACACTGGTATAGGTAAATTTGTCCTAAATTGGTGAGAATAGCCACACAAGCATCTGACTGTAAGGAAGCACAAATCTTTATGGAAAAGGCAGTATAGGAGTTAAGTAAGCAAGTTAATGATATTTGTAAGAAAAATTTGGGATTGAAAAATAATAATGTCAATTCTTCTTTTGTTGTCCCAAATACAAACCTTAATACCCTACAAGTCAAAGGCTTGAAAAGAAGAAATTGTATGAAAAATTGTATAAAGCGTCTAAAGAGTTGGGTTGAGAACCAAACCAAAAGGAGAAGAAAGGGTCAAATCATCAATGTTTCACAAAATAAAGAATTCAAGGTAATTTCATTTACGACATAACTTTATTAAGTAATGTGTTTTTGAATTTCTTAACTTGCCAAATTTAATATTTTCTTGCCTATTCTTGGTTTTGTTGCTTTTGCATAGAAAAATAATGTTTCTTGTAGCATGCTTCGCATTTCAAGTTCTCAACAACAACTTCAATTAACTGAGGTATATTAAATATCTTAATTTATTTATGCTTTTAAATAAAAAATTAGCCACTTGATAATATATCAATCAATTGCTTGTTACTTGTTATTCACGTCATAGGACACCGGGTTGCATAATTCGATAACTGATGAAAGTGATCATGGTTTTAATAGACTTTTAATGGTAAGTTTTTTGACACACTTGTAAGTTAAGATTTATATATAGTCTTAATCCTATTTTTTGTTTAGTATGATCATGTTTTTTATTTATTTAACTAGTTTGTTGATTATTTTTATAACACAGGAGCCATTTGATGATACTTTTTTTTTCCAATCATTAAGGTTTGAGTTCAACCATGTATAAATTCCTCTAAGTGATGTATCAAACTTAACGAGCAATCAAACTAGTTTTTAAACTTAAAGGTGATTTTTCAATATATGATATTCTCATTCATATGTTATTGTTATTGCTCAATGCAAGGAAAATACCACGATCGTACTATCTATTTTCAGCTTTTGCGATTTTGTGGGTTAATTAGTGAAGGAGTTGTTTCATAACATTTTGTTAGGTTAGTGACATATATTTATGCTCAATAAATTGATCTAATATTGTAATAACAAAATAATTAGATGTTACTTTTGCAGTTTTGCAAGCAAGGCATATATATGACAATGAGGCAGCAAAGCAGCATGGTATAGGCCTCATTGCTACTGGTGTCCCCTGCATGGTCCTAATTGCTTTAAGTTGACCTTTTATTTTATTTTATTCTTGTAAAAGCTAACCTTTTAATTTGATATTATGTACTCTTTTTTTATATTTTAATATAATTTATTTGGTTGGTTAACCTGATAGATCTTTTATATCAATTGTATTCTAGCACAATATTTACTCATTATTCAAATTTATAATGACAAGAAGTAAAACTGAGGCAATAAAATTTGATTCATGGTATTAAGGCAAGATTTCATGTCTCATGTACAATTTTACATTGATGAACACAATTGCAAATGATATACTTATACATAAGAGAGATCATCATATCATATTTTCAAAGATCTCTTAGTTGTTAAGCAAAAAATAAATAAAATCTCTTGTAATGTACAATAAACAAATCCTTCCATCTTGCAAACATTGTAGCCATTTCTTTGATATGTTTCCTTGGGAAGTTGTCACAACAAACCTGCAGCATAATGAAACTTCCAATGGAGATGCATATTTTGCCCAACTCCTCCACAGACTCCACAAAAACCAACTAGAACATGTTTCCTATTCTTCACTCAAATTTTTTGAGTGGGAAGCAGCCTCTGGTAGCTCATATTTCTTGACCTGCAATAGTTGGACAGTAGGTAAATAAGATTTAATCAATTTTTACATACAATGAGCACTACAATAAAATTAAGTGAAGAATATATCACATAGTATAATTGTGCAATATGTTATCATGACATGAAATGCCATTTGATGATTATCATGTATGTGCTAATAAGTAAACAACCAAAGCCAGAGAAGTAATTAAAATGAAATGATTACTTGAAGCTAATAAATAGGGAATACTCAATTTACCTACTGGATAGAGCACCTAGACAGAGATTGGATATATACGCAACTGAGGAATAGAGAATGGTGTAGGCAAGTAAACACAAGAAGTAGAGAAAAACACTCTATCAGTAAAAAGGAAAGTAGAGAAAAACACAAGAAGTAGTGGACATTGTTGAAGAAGGATCCTTTGCTTTAATAGTGGGTATTGACAACTATTAACAAAGTCGCAGTACAACAAATATAAAAATAGACAACCATCATTGCAGTGAACAAACAACTCTTTTCATTCAATCTTTCTTCCTCAGGGTACGAACATTATAGTACTTTTCTAATTTATAGTCAAGAACGCCTTTCTAAAATTTGTCCTTATGAAAGACTGAATACATATGCATTATACGAAAGTTTATAAGAACTTTGAACCATGCCACGTGATTAGATTAAAAACTAAAAGACACTAAATTGACTATAGGCCTGGTGGTTTAAATAGAGGAACCAGATTAAAAATGGCATCTATGTCTATGGGCAATTCAAGGGCACAGGTAAGGACTGGTGACGTCTTGCCCTTCCAAGTGTTAAACCATGGACCCCTTCCAACTTCTAGAGCTGCCATAGTACTTGAAACATCCAATGTGATCTGCAAATTACTAAACATTTATGAGAATGTTCCACAAAACACCAAATCCAGAGAGAATTTAAATGTGTGAATAAGAAGACACCTTCCCTTTGCTTCCATCATATCTTCGTTCCCACATTTGAAATTTTAGAATTCCAAAGCATGTATCTTTACAAGCTGGGGAAAAGCCTGCTTCTGTTGTTGGAGCACGCAATGTAGTGCCTGGATCCTCTGTTGTTGCTTCTAATTCAACCTGCCAAAATATAATATATTGAGTCTGTCATTAGCCAACAAAAGACCCATCTGGCTAATTTGTTTCTCCTAGATTGAGAAATTAAAGTTGCCCAAAGCAACTGCCACTTGCTAATATTAATCACATTATCATTAAACTGTTCAGCTCATTCAACTACTTACCCTCTTTTCATAAACAATCATCAAACAGAAATTTAGATTTCATACTTTATAGATGTCATTAAATGGAAAATGAGATGCAAAACTTTAATACCACCTACAACTACTGTGTGTGTGTAGCATTAACCTTAACCACCAACAAATAATAAAATGTAATTAGAGTGATATAATTACCACATATCTGCCATTGTCTGCAAACATAAACCAATAACCCTAAGGAGCAACTTCCCAGTTAACAACACCATTCCATGGCACAAATTCATAAAAGTTTCCACCATAATGAATTCCAATCTGCACCAGTTTGCAACATATTAAATATTATAAAAATTAGGAAAAATTATTTATAAAAAATGATTAAATGCACATAGTGACCTACAGAAGAGGGCAAATAGAAACCCACCCCCCCACCAAAAATTCTTATAAGAGGAATATGAGTTTTTTACCATGACTTGAAACAAAAGAAATCACTATCTACCATTAGATATACTAACACTAATTATAACATTTCAAAAGCAATATCAACCTAATTAAACCATTCCACAAGAAATATTAACCTTACTCCTCATCTTTCCTATTAAACAATATCTGGAAAAACTAGTAAATTACAAATCTATGACTCACTCATATGACTGTAAGCAGAGGACAAATGTTTCGTTCAAGTATCAGTAATGCAATTAATGCATAATTGAAGAAATCAAAAAAGTGTTTTCATCCTTACGGTAGAGTTTGTAAAATCAAAGAGAAAAACTTACATGAGCAGAGGCATGTTATTTTGACAAAAGGAAGGAGAACAATCAAGTTAGCCATACATCCTTGTCCTTTTGCCATTCCCATGGAGGCCACCATTTATTTCATATGTAATCTTAATATATTACATAAAGTCATTGTAGTAAAATTATGTAAAGAGCCACATTGCTAAACGAATGCTGTAGAAAGTTACCAATGCCGCATTTTCAAAATTCTCTGTTATTCCAGGAATTTGCCTCAAGCCACCAGCTGCTGTAAGCGCAATTTCTCCACTAGCACCTTCAAAAACATTACATTGCACCTGCATTTGACATGAACAATTGACTAGATAGAGCAAAGACAAAGAAGAGGACACTAGTTGAGGATCTATGCAAAATAACATACAAAATACCTAAGTGATAATATATAGATGTGCGCAGCCAATTACCCCCAACATGCATCTGCAGAAAAGCACAACCAAGGGAAAAGGAGCAGAAAAGAACAATGAAAAAGGGAAAAAGAACACGCGGGAGCTCAAGGCGGTA
Organism: Ormosia emarginata; assembly: GCA_029884605.1. Taxonomy (NCBI): domain Eukaryota; kingdom Viridiplantae; phylum Streptophyta; class Magnoliopsida; order Fabales; family Fabaceae; genus Ormosia; species Ormosia emarginata. Next base: position 11,649,086 of record JAQQTP010000071.1, read on the forward strand.
GTGTGTTGGGCTATGGCGGGGGCGATGGCAGAAGCTAAGACGGCGTGGGATGAAGTCGTAGTATTGGGTTACGCAGGGGCTCAAGGTGGCAGTGCGTCGAGCTACGACGGGGGTGTCGGCAGAAGCTAAGACGGAGTGCTACGGCGTGTTCTGATGGTGGTTGATCGACGGAGGGAGTCGATGGCCTCCATGGGATTTGTCGAAGAAAAGGCAGGGATGGGAGAAAGAGAGGGAAAAGGGGAAGTAAAATCTCAATTCATGAGGCTTTTTTACCATACTGCCATTTGTGGTAAAACTAATTATTAAAATGTCATTTTTTTAAACTATTTATCAAAATACCACCATTTTGAAACTATTTATCAAACTGTCATCATTTTATCTTACGTGACTTTTTTTAATATTTTTTGGACCACGTAGGATGCGTTAAAGAGGGTGACACATCCACGTGGATTACGCCAACAAGCTTGGCGTGGATGCGCCATCCTATTTGGCGCATCCTACGTGGATATGCCACATAGGATAACTTATTTACAAAGGATGTGCCACACTTGTTGGCTCAATCAGGGTGATTATGCCAAGTTTGTTGGCTTAACTAGGGTGATTTCAAATAATGAAAAATATGTTATCATGTGTTGTATTTGGGTGAAAATTATATATATTTTTATATCTTTATAAATCTATTGATGTTAAAATTTTAAGTCTTATTAGACTTTTTTAATGAAATTAAGTTTATGGTAAAAAGAAAATTATGGTTATGCAAAAATTTAACCATAGTACTAAGATTATCAATAGAAACGAAATGACAAACATGTTTAATCCAACAAGGGTACCAAAATAACAATAGAAAATCATCGATAGTAATTTAACCAAAACTACTAAATATAACATTCTCAGATATACTAATGACATATAATTATACGTCAATGAGATGGGCCAACATCAGAATGCGATGGTCTGTGAAAGAGATCAGAAGGACCTGGTTGTGATGGGTATGGTGGGTAACCCGTTGGCGAGTAAGGATATAGTGGGTAACCTTGCTGTGGGTAAGGATATGGTAGGTAACCATGTGGTGGGTAAGGATACGGTGGGTAAGGGTGTGGTGGATATGGTGGGTAATATGTAGGTGGTAGCTGAGTGACTGGGTATGTAGCAGTTACATTCGGAACGGTAACAATGGTAGGCGTGGTTTGAGGATGAGTCGTGTATTGGCTTGTAGAAACGGAGGCCTCGGGATGTCGAAGTCGTGTCCGAGTGCTCGCTAACCTTGTCTTCCTTCTACGTCGCGTCCCTTATGTACTGGACTCCTCGGGTGACCCTAGAATGTCATATGTTGCTGGAGCTGGGTGAAGTTGTTCCACCGTAATACGATCTTGCTCCTGCAATGAATGTAGGATTTGCGCAGCAAATTCTCTAGCGGCAGCGTCCGTAGTCGAACTGAACCACTGCTCTGCAATGTCCGCCTAAGAAACAGATATAAACTATGTCATTATAATCAATATAAAATACATATAGTTAACACTGAATTGCAAAAGAGCTTACTGCATTCTCAATAGATGCACCGGTCGAAGACATCCAGCGTCTGGTAACTTTTTTATACCAACGCATGTACTCAGAATGCGAAGTGAGCGGTGCTTACAATGGAGTTCCCCTAACAAGCTTCTCCCTTCGACTATCCCACGTGGCTATGTAAATAACATGTGTAGCTGGCCAATTCTCACCATGCCTACCTGCTAGTGTGATTGAGTGCAAACTGTCGGGCTGATGCGGTCTCCGTGGTATGGGCTGGTCAAGACCAAATTGGCGCATAACCTGATCTGGCTGGTGCCACTCAACAATGTGAAAATATATGAGAGGGACCACTGCTAGTGCTATGTTCCTACGAGCCACACAAAGAGGTGGAAGTGATGCCACCGTCTCATCTTAGTACTATAGTTAAATTTTTACATAACCATAATTTTCTTTTTACCATAAACTTAATTTCATTAAAAAAGTCTAATAAGACTTAAAATTTTAGTATCAATAGATTTATAAAGATATAAAAATATATATAATTTTCACCTAAATACAACACATGATAATATATTTTTCATTATTTGAAATCACCCTAGTTAAGCCAACAAGCTTGGCGCAATCACCCTAGTTGAGCCAACAAGTGTGGCGCATCCTTTGTAAATAAATCATCCTATGTGGCGTATTCACGTAGGATGCGTCAAAGAGGGTGGCACATCCACGTGGATTACGCCAACCCCTCTTTGGCGCATCTTACGTGGTCTAGAAAATATTAAAAAAAGTCATATAGGACAAAAGGGTGGCAGTTTGATAAATAGTTTCAAAAGAGTTGCATTTTGATAAATAATTTAAAAAAATAACATTTTGGTAATTAATTTTACCACAAATGGCAGTATGGTAAAAAAGCCCAATTCAGGAAGAGGGAAAAACGACGTCGTCCAACACTTGTCACTAGATGGCTGAGTTGATTTTTCTTTATAATTGATGGAGGGATGAGATTTTGTTACTGGATGTAGTCAATTTAATGGACAATTAAGAGGATCTCAATTCGGATCAATTTAGATATACTTCGATTAATCTATTTTTGATTTGATTAAAGACAAATTATTTACATCAAAATTAGAAAATTTATCAAAATATTTCTTACAAACTGACACTTAGTCTTAATTAACATAAAAGCTGACCCAAAAATACTCTTAATTAATTTTTTTTAATAATTGTTAGTCAGATAAAACACAAATGATGGCATCCAAGCAATAGATTAATCCATTTTGATTTTTTTATATTATTTTTTTAATATCACTTTTTATATTATTTTTTATATTATTAATTATATTATTATTTATTTAATCACAATTATTAAAATATAATATAAAAATAATATATATATATATATATATATATATATATATATATATATATATATATATATATGATCATCATTTTTCTAGATTAATAGAAGGCTACGTAAAAGCTTTAGTATCACTGTTTTTTTTTTAAAAAATTTTGTTGTGCTAAACTTTAGTATCACTATCATTACACAGTACACATAATACTTACGTGTACTCAATTAAAATAAAGGAGAAAGAGACTATACGAAAGAAAAAGAAAAGGGTGTCTTTCTAGTGTTAGACGCAACCCCTATAAAAATTGAATCAAAGATTGAATTTATAATTGAATTATAATTAAATTAAAAAATACTCAAACTAAAAATATAATTGAATTATGATTTAATTTGTTTAATCAATTTATTAAATCTAATTTTTAAAACATTAATTAAACGTGATATGACATTTTTGTCAGCATGAATTGCTTTTAATTAAGGCTGCACATAGGTCAATTTGGTTTAAGTTTAGGGAAAAAAAAATTCAAACTAATTAGTTGAAGTCGAATTGAGTTGGATTGAGTTTGAAATTTTTTTTTTTTCCGAGTAACCCGAACCGAATCAACCCGATTGTTAGGATTGAAAATTTGATACATATGTCAAACAACAAGAAGAACCAGAAGAATGCAGACAAGGATGCCAAGCAACAAAGACGTGAATTCTGGTTTTTTGCTGCACCTTTCTCCAATTGGTCAACGAGAACGCCCCCCACAGGGCGATGACTTATTGCATTCCAATAATCCAATTCTAATTGCAAACTCAATTAAACAATCACAAAATTTTGCAATTCATAGGTGATAGGTCACAGGCTAACAGTCACAAACCTAAATCCCAAAAGCTCCACACCAAATTCCAAACGGCATTGAAGCGTAGATCCAAGAATCATCCTAGGTCGCGCTCGCAGTCACAGTCGTGGTCGTCTCGCAAGCATGGTCGCCGACAGAGGTCTCTGTGTGCTCACCATCGCAGCTTGTCCTCAACGTCGCAGAGTCATAAGCATGGTCGCCTGCATTGTGTCGCCAGCCCTCACATCGGAGGAGGACGAGATCCTTGTCTAGATCTACGATGCCGTCGTGCTCCCCATATCTACGCCATTGGTGCTCTCCAAATGTACGTTGCAGTCGTGCTCCCCAGATCTACGCTGCGATTGTGCTCCCCAAATCTACGCCGCCGTCATCATTTCGCCTAGTGTCCGTTGTCGTCGTCCTCAGTGACTTGAAGAGTATTGTCTACATTGCACCCATATCCTAGAGAGAGAAAGAGAGAGAGAGAGAGAGGAAAGGAGAATGTGATAGAGTAAAGACAAAGAAGTGAAGTGAAATGGACCAGAGAGACTGAGAGAGGAAAGTGTGATAAGTTTGGCTGTAATCGGGTAGTCCGGTGGTTGGGTCGAGTCATCAGGTTAGTTTCTTGAACCCGTTACCCAAACCAATAAATGGTTGGGTTGATTGTATTCTACCCTCTGAAGCATGGGTACTCCTCCTAGGAGGAGTACCAGTACATACTGGGTATGGGTACATGGTGGTTACATACCGGTACGTACCCAATATTTTTTTTTTATTTTTTTCATTTTGGATACGGCTCCTTGGCGGTTGGGTACGGCTTGGTGCGGCTCCAGCGACGACTAGTACAGTTGGGTCACTTTTTCTCCAAAAGCACAGTCGTTTGACGCAAAGAAATGGGTATTTTGCTTCAGTTTCAGAACCCCTAGTTTTGAATTCGAGAGTCAACCTTCAGCAGCTCTTCATTCTCCTTCTACCCGAGTCTCTGACGATTGCAACTCCAACGGCTCCACCATTTTTCCTCCCTTGTTTGAAGTGCAGCCCTAAACCTTCGATTCTTCATATCAACGACTGCAACTCCGAAGGCGACCATTCGACTGCTTGTCTGAAGGCGACCAGAGCCACGATCGACTGCTTCTCCTCATTCGACAGGTTCTCCTCTTCGTTTCAGTCTTCAGTCCCCTCTCTGCTTCTCCTCTATGCGAGAATCAGGCGACCAAAACCCACCTCCTTCTTTCCTTTTTCTTATTTTTATTAAATATATTAACATTTTATTTTCACATTGCCTCTTCGATCTTATATTTTTTTTAATTTGTTCTGTGCATATTATTAGTGATTAACACATTTTTTTAACACTAATTATTCATTTAGGTATGAGTTTGTGTGTTTTAATTTTTATGTTATGTTATCATATTTTATTGTGTGAGATTTTAATTTATTTATATATATATATATATATAACGTAACTGCATTCTCTTTTTTTTTAAAATTTCATATGTCGTACCCGTATCCGTACTGGATACCGATACCGTACTCGTACTCGTGCAATGTAGGTTCTACCCGAACGGACTCGATGACCCGAATCAACCTGGATATTTTATATTAGGTTGGGTCAGGTTGATCGAATTCTCGGGTCATTGGGTCGGGTTGTGCACCCCTACTTTCGATGAATTTGGGTGGACAAAACAAACTAGCTCATTAACTCTGCCTCTGTCTCACTCTTGCATAGCCACACCAAGGGTTACTCAATTCCGCTAACTGATTGTTTTGAAGTAAATTATGACAAAAGTATAACAATGCTTAGGCGTTCTAAAGATGCCAAATCTCTAGATCGCGACTTTTTTATTTTCCAAATGTAATTTGAAGTTAAATTTATTTAGTAAGTGTAAGTTAAAAATTAATTTTTAAAATAATATAAAATAAATAATATTATATAAAAAGACATATTTTCTAATCATGATTTATATAGAGATTTTTATTTTATTTTAAAAGAAATTGTGATTCTCAACTACAACTTACTTATTTGATATTTTTTTATTATATTTATGATAAAATCGTGGTTTTTATATACGACTTACGCTATTTTTTTAAAGTGAAGTGAAGTTGTGCTTCACATGCTTTGACGATTTCTTTGAATTTTTTTTTTTTGGTATTTTAACATAAGAACCACAAAATTTTATCTTTTTTTCCCCCACAATTTGATACATAAATATCATGTTTCCAATGTCACAAGCTAACAACTTTTTGTGTATGTGTAACAAGTGGTGTCATCCCAGAAGTACAACCTTTATACCTAACTATACAACTAACATCATACAGTTAATTTTAGACCATTTACATATTGATTATGTTAAATATATTTTTTTATTTCTATCTTCTTTGAACACTAATATTAGTTGATAGTTGAAAATTAACAACTACATATATTGGCCATTTTATATGGATACCATATGCCACACAAGAAATCATGCGGTGTCCTATATATACAGGTAAATATATGTAGTTATTAATTTTTAAATACTAATTAATATTATTGCTCAAAGATGATAAAAATAAAAAAGTAGATTTAATCTCATCAATATCTAAACGGTTTAAAATTAATCGTATCATGTTAGCAATATTGTCAGGTATAAAGGTTGTACTCCTAAGACGACAACACCTGTTACATACACACACAAGAAATTATGAGCTTGTAGCATCGTAACCATGATATGATATTTATGTATCAAATTGTAAAAAAAAAAAAGAAGATAAGAAGTCATGGTTCTTATGTCAAAATGTCAAAAAATAAAATAAAATCAAAGAAGTCGTGTCTGCGAAATACAACTTCAATTCATTTAAAAAATAAAATAAAATAAGCGTAAGTCATGTATGAGAATCTCAACTTCACTTTAAATATAATAAAAAAATGACAAAGAAATAAGTCGTAATTGAGAACCATGACTTTCTTTAAAATAATAATAAAAAATCTATATATAGATTGTGATTAGAGAATACGACTTACTATACAATATTATTACTATTTTGAGAATTAATTTTTAATGTTCTCATTAGAATGAAAAATAAGAAAAAGAAAAGTTTTATTCGAGCATTCAGTTCTTGTTGAAATTAGAGCAAGAATTTATGAGCATTTTTAATGTTGTCATGTACCCCTTGCCCGTTCGATCTTTAGTGTTGTTGTTTTGTTAGTGGTTGGCGGAATGTTTGACAAAGGCACTGATTATGATGAACATGAGTTACAAATCATTAAGTTGCATTTAGGCATGTTAAGTCAAGCATGATTTACTCGATGAAAAGCTTGAGCTTAAACTCATTTCCTTCATTGTGTTTGATGTTGATGCTATCCTTGGATTTCAATTTGTTGTTGGTTTGGCATCTAACTCCCCCTTTTTTAGCCTTTGGAGTGGCATAGTGCATGAGTCATTCCTACTGGTTTGAGTGTTGGCATTCCTGCCTTGTTTGGGTTATTTTGCTCTATATTTATTTTGTTGCAATTTAGTACCTACATGAGGTAGATCTGGATCTAGCAATGGTAACCACAAAATCTCCTTGCTGAGCCTCAGCCTTCAAATCAATAACCTTTCCAAATGCCAGTGAAAAACTCCACATAAAGAAGAAGTAAAAGGACAGTGAAATTAATGATTTTACAGCTGCTTTCCAACTTCTATTGCTAAGTAGTTTTGTTATCATTTTATTTACATTTACACCCTCTGTCATGGGCTTTCCAAATTGAAAATGCACATAACAAATGACAAGTGTTATGTTCATGTTGCTATCTGCAAACTGACGAAAAACGGCTAAGTATGAACAATAATGGTGCAATTCTTTTTAGGCTTGCAAATTACTTGCCAAGTGATAAATCAAATATAAGGCAAATTGACCAGACTCTAAATGCTTGTGATTTTCTGTTAGCTGAGCTTTCATAAAGTTCTTCTAGTAGATAATATATTGTAAGCTTTTGGACTATGACGTTGCCCATTAGGAAATTTGACACCTAATTGATTTATGATTTGACCATAATATAATTGTTTCACTTTCATGATCCACTAAGTCCCAAGGATTTTCTGCTTTGTGAAAGAAGATAGGGCATTCTTCGTGGGTACCTAATGCGCTACTACAAATAGATTAAAATAAAACACAATCATATCCTAAGATGTAACTGCTGCTTTGGGTACATCGAATTGGGCATATAAATCACTATGAATTGAAGGTGGAACAATGCATGTATTACAGTCACAAATCACAATTCAATTATTATTAATAGTTAAAGTTCACTGTCATCTTTTTAATTTGTATGTTGCTTTAACTTATCTTACAATATTGCTGAAGAATATAATTTCCATATGGCAACAAGCATATCAGTTTTTGTGTTTAGAGCAATTCGGGGAATTTAGGTAACACAATTATTGCTTTCTTATTTTTTCCTCACTCAGACATTTTATCATACAGATCATGGGCACTCATCGAAGACATAAAATCAAAATCACAAAATATAACGAAGCAAGACGAACAAATCCATGAAGCATATCCTGAATGAAGAGCATGACAAGTTATACGAAATACAAATTGAGCAAACAAACATAGAGAAGGTTTGCAATGGATCTGACCCAACCAAACTAAATCAGCACTAACCATCAAACCAAACCTCAAATGATAACACAAACACTCACCATTAAGTGAAGATCCGTGGTCAAGAATGCAAATCTCTAAGCTGACGACACGACAAATTCACAGAGAGATAGTTTGCGAGTTGAGCCTTGTCGATTTGCCAATCTACCACCACCCTAAGTGTCTCAGCTCCACACACACCTTCACTATAAGCCACACCTCAACTGCATTTTACACTAACAACGATGGAGGAACGAGTGAATTGGATTTTAGTCAATATAGCATCTAATGGTTAAAATTTAAACAGAGTAAATATTGGCGCCGTACCCGTTGCGTCCTCCGATGGTCTTCTTCACATTGTCATCGTAATTACTGCTCAGCCTTATTTTACTGGTTCGCTTAGACTACGGCAGAGAGGGAGGAAAAGGAAAAAGAAAAAAGAAAGGAAAGGGAAAAAGAGAGAGAGAGAATTATTTAGCCTGAGTTATTATTATTTTTAAATATAATCGCTGTAAAATAATTGAGAAATGTTTTATTTTTTTATTTAATTTTTTATTAATTTTTTTAATTATTAAATAAAAAATATTAAATATTTTTTATGTTTAAAATATTCTTATTAATTGCTGTAAATATTTTATTTAAAATTTTTTTATTTAATATTAAAAAAATTTATAAAAGAATATAATATTACTCAAAATAATTTTATATTGTCACAAATTTATTTATTTTGTAGTATTTGATACAAATGTTATAAAAATCGTTAGTGAAGTATTAATTGCGGCAGTTTATAAAAATTGTCATAAATAAATTGTCATCATTTGACTAATTTTTTTGTAATGTACGGTAGAATGTGTTTATCCTTTTTCACGTGAAGTCAAAACATTTGGCAGCTTCTTTTTATTTCACGTAAAGCTTAACTAGCCTGGTGTTTTAAATTCTTGTTTGTCTTTATTATAATATAAATTATATATTTTGATTTTTAAGTCTTTTTTCTATTATTTTATTAATTTTCCCTTTTCAGTTTATATTTTGAGATATGATCATTTGAACAAAAATAATAATAATAATCAAGGAGGGGGAAGAGGAGGATTGAAATGTTTATGATTATATAATTAGAGTTTTTAGTTTATGATGAACTTAGTGAGACTTAAAACATTTTAGGAGTAAAATATTTTAGACAATATCTAAAAAAGTGTGTGTGTATATATATATATATATATATGATTGTTGTTAGGGGAAGAGGAGGATTGAAATGTTTATGATTATATAATTAGAGTTTTTAGTTTATGATGAACTTAGTGAGACTTAAAACATTTTAGGAGTGAAATATTTTAGACAATATCTAAAATTTTAAGTGTGTATATATATATATATATATATATATATATATATATATATATATATATATATGATTGTTGTTATTTTGCAGTATATCATTAAGTATTTTATAAAATTAGATTTTAATAAATTTAAAAATAATTTCAAATTTATAAGAGATTAAATTAATATATTTTTTAAAATTAAATTGGAAATTAATGACTGATTTAGCAACTAAGTAATAAAAAATAAATTAGTGATTGACTTTTAAAATATTTTTATTTATTCAGAATTTTAATGAATGATTTAACGACTAAAAAACATGAATAAAATACATTAATAACTAATTTAGCGACGAATGATTTTTAAATATTTGCAATTCAGATATTGATTTAGCGATGAATTTTCGGTCTCTAAAAGTTAGTTACTATTTCAGTTTTTACTTTTTTTTTCTTTAAAAAAAGGACCAAAATTAGCCACCAAATTTTTTTATTAATCTGTTGCTAATTTGGTAACAAAAGTTAGGGATTGGTCCAAATCAATCTCTAAAAATTGGCAGCGAAGGTTTTAGCAACTACAACAGATCAATCTCTAAATTGGTAGCTAAATAATTTTGCAACCGATTTTTGAAAACTAGCGACCAATTTTAAAGGCTTTTCTAGTAGTGAGTGCTCCTTTTTTTCTTTGATTCGAGATCCTTTTATAGATTTCAAATATTAGCCGTTGGAGCTCGTCAAAAGGTCTTATGCTTGCAGGGACAATTATCGTTTTCTTGTCTTGTAGTGGTTAGGTACTTTTTCTGAGACTTTTATCCTTTCCGGCGATAGAGAAAAGTTTCTATCTTCAGATGTTCTGACCTTGATCCTTCTGAAACTTGACCTTTTCCTCTGAGTTCCAAAGATTAATTCTCATGTTGCATCTCTTTTGAGTTTAGGACTGGTAGGCTTAAAAAATGAGAACATCCTTTTCTTTGACAAACCTTGACTTAAGTCTTTGACAATTTCCAACTCAATAGCTCCTCTTCCAGAATTGAGACTTGAAACATTTTTGTTTTGAGAGCTTTTCTTGGAAACTAAATGCTCCTCTTCTGAGTGTTGTTCATATCTTCTTATTGAGGCATGATGATTTCTTTTGCATTTAGATTTCAAACATTTGATTGAGACATTGAGGACTTGCTGAGTTTAGATACTTCTGTTCTTTCCGAAGACATTTGAACCTTTGTCAAAATGGCAAGTCCTTTTGAAGTTTGAGTCCATTCAATCATCTTTTTGTTTGCTACAACTTGATAACACTTGTATGGAAAATATTTTCGTTAGTGATCACATAAGATCTAAGTGTCAGGTTGTTAATCATCAAAACTCATAGAAGTCCTAATATTTAAGACTTCAGAAGGGCTTTAAAGCTTACACTGGCCAGACATGTTCATGTTCATGTTCAACAAACCACCATCAATCAAATGCACCAAAGCCATATATACATTATGGAAGAAAAAGCAACAACAACAAAACTAGATTAATGAAAGCTGTGTTCGTGACCAAACTAGCTTCCCACCTCAAACTCTCTCACTCTCAAACATCTATTCCCTTCTTCTTTCCCTTCCCACCAACAACAATTTCTTCCCATTTGCCACAAAACCATCCACACCCCCTTCCTCACCTTCTCCATCGTCCAAAACCAGCAACAACAACAGTCAGCACCCAAAGACAAAGAAAATAAGTCCCTACACATCATCGACAACATATCCCTCAATGGCGCCGCCGGCATGGAGTACCTCATTGAGTGGAAGCAACCACGGAGGCAAATGCCGCGTCTGCTAATATCTAAAACAGTAAAAGTCTTCATAAGAATGTCATCGCTATCTCATTGTTTATCCAACCCATATTGTCTCTGCACTTTTGAAACGCTTTGATCCCTCTTCCGTAAATAGTTCATTTTATTATGGTCAAATCAAACCATCATCTTACAATGATTTCCTGGTCTTGTCTTGAATTGCATACGTTTTAAAAGCTTGTGCATCACCAACGAGCTAGTAACTCAACTGACACTTTTCGGTTGAAATGGTTAGAGTATTGTGGGAGGTTCGATTCTTCATTAAGCCTTACACTCCTATTTGAGAATGCAATCAATGGAGCTATATTACCTGTGATGTTTACCATTTGTACACGTTGGTTGAAAATTGGTGAAATAAAAAATTATTGCCAATGCATATTAGGATGATGAAAATGAAACAATAAACAAAAGATAAGAAAAAAAAAACTGGTCATTAGCAAGAGCATTTCTTTTCACGATTGTTTTTACAGAGCGTGGATGCTTTAACCATAGTTGTACAATGAAGATGTTAAGTGGAGGTCGAGGTATTGACATCGCAACATGGACTTGTTCATGGCAAAGAGATGAGCATGGATTAAAAACTAAAATTTTATTGGAAATTGTCCGACCACATTCATATTCCCATCATTGCACATGATTTTGCCAAAATACAAGCAACAGTGTCGGGTTATATTATCAAAGCATTCAGTTGCATATCATTGCACACCTAGCACATGACAGCATTGCCCTGACAAATCAGAAAGAACCTGTGGGCTGTGTCATTCATTTTCTATCCGTGTTGTTGAACTTGAAAGCAGATTCAACACAATTCTAATCTAAAGTCTTTTTCACTCAAACTACTTGATCATATCTCAGCTGATCATGTTGAATGCTTTATATGGGTTTCTTCCTTCTCACATTGGGCCTTTCTACCTCCTTTACAAAATCCTTTATGCCTGCAGGCTGCAGCACCTGAACTACAACGCCTATGTGGAAAAGATGAAGTGAAGCAATTTTTATGAAGGAGCAATTTTGAGTTGTAACTTGGAAGGTAGGATCATCCTATTTGGGTTCATAGGAGTAATGTTTCGATACACCTTTTGCTGACTGATTGTCAACACTAACTTTAAGTTTTGAATCTTTTTCCCATTTGAGGACAAGTCATCCTTGGTGAAAATAGAAGGGAACTCTGCAAACAAAATGGAACATATGTATTGCAAATTGGATATGTATCATGGCAGCATATAGTCAGTAAATTTCATGAAGGGATATTGATTTTGATGTCATGGTCTTATTAATACAACAAAAATCTTAGATGCATGTTCTCATTCTTGTATTTAATGGATTTAATAGTAAAGAAGTGTTGTTTATCAAAACCCCATCCAGCTGTCCATTAGATGTCAGCATTGGCAGCTTCTAAGTGAGCAATTACCATTTTCTTATGCTGAATGAAAATGAAATTTTGTATTATTATATTTGATACACTTATAAATCCCTGGTGTCATCTGAAGGTTTTTAATTGAATAGGGAGTTGATTGGAATGTATCCTGAACCTATGACATCCAACTCTGCAACAATCTAATGTATTTTCAAGTTTCACTACGCTTCGGAAGTCATCTTCCTGCCTTATTGAGATACCTTACAGTTCCATTCAAAACCTTTTCTCTCGTATATCATAGTTGAAAGATCAAACAACTAGGTTGTACCAAAAAGGAAAAAAAAAAAAAACTAGGAACATACACAGCTGCTTTTGCTCCATAGGCTGATAGGCATTTGGAAGGTGTACAGTAGATGAAATGCCTTAGGATAGTTGAAATTTACATAATGATTGGTAAGCTTCCCTTATACTTGTTCATCTCGAGTTGTGATTTCAGCTCCAGAATTACCGATAGTGATGACCTCGTGAGTACAATGTTCCTTTTTTGCATTGCCCTCGTTTGCAATTTGTTTAGCCGGCAATATAAGCTCTTTAATAATTGGACTTGGTGGGCCGTAATCTTTGCTTTTACCCCACACCACAAGGTACAAGCCCAAAACAATGACAATGGCACCGATCACCCTGTAAAATTTACCAGATTCCATTAGTTGCTTTTGATTAAGTTCTTTGGGTATTTGATTTCATTGGTACTCGATTTTCATAATTACCTGCCGAGATAAAATTGCTCAGCCAGAATGAAGGAGCCCATGATGGCCACAATCACCATGCAGAGGGGGTTAAATGCAGTTACGAAGACTGGGCCTCTAGTTTTCATCACTACTCCTTGCAAGTAATAAGCCAGTCCTGAGCATACTATGCCCTGTATGCAAATATTTTCAAATTTAATTAGTTTCTTAGAAAAAGAACTAGAATTAGTTGGCACTTAATGAGTCTTGGATGAATAAACGGATTTTATTACTTTGTTTTATTTAACAATAATTCATGAATCCTAGCTAAATTCTGATCAATTTTTTCTTGACTGCATGTATCACTACTCATGTGGACTTTGAATGCCAATGTTGGTTTATTGACTCCGGCATCAGGGTTCCATATAAAGGAGAGGAAAATACGTCTTGTATTGTCCTTCACCCATCATTTTCCATATAACATGCTTTTCTAATATTTTCAGTAGTTTAGTTGGATGACCTTACACTGTAGATAGCGGCCAACAATTTAATATCCCATTTCAGAGACCAAACAAAAGGGTTGCTTCTTTCCATAATCATAGCCACTACGGCACCTTCAACTGCTCCCAAAAGGCATATCCATGCTGTAAGAGAGAGCTCAGAAGGGTAGGTTTCAAGGGTAATAGCCTAGAGAAAGAGATGAACCAGTGTTAGGGACCCAATCAGATTAATTTTTTTTTTTTTATAAAGTTTGGTTGGGAATCCTCTATATTATTATTGTATAATGATTCAGAATAACTCACTTGGAGGATAACGAAACAAGAATAACTAAAGCATCCAATTGTGATCATCGTGGCTCCCTTTATTGGATGTTGAATATTTGCCCCACCATTATGCTGGTTGTGGTTGTTGCCTCCGTGTATCCCAAAAAGTACTGGGCCTTTTATTAGTGTCATGACCATGGCGCCAGAAACAGTTGTTAGAGTTCCAACCATCTTTGCTTGGCTGCGTATACTTTTTATTTTTATCTTCTCAAGCCTGGGCAGAAGCAGAGAAATTGCTTAAAGATGGCATAGATACTGAGAAATTCTTCCCACTTAGTCCATACAAGTAAGCCAATAATAGAGTGCCAATTCATGTGGTATATTTTTAAATGACAGAAAAAAAAATATTTAAGTAAATCTAATTGTATCTTTAATCTTATAAGTACATCTATCTTTGCTTACAATCATATCATCTTACATTTACAAAAAATTCTTATATACACCTTCTTCCTCCATCTAAATTTTCACCCTTTGATTAGATTAACTTTGTGTTTTACACTATACAGCCTAGATGAATTAAATGGCTTGAGATCAGCCAAGTGTAGGGTAGAATCTCTCTGCATCTACATAATTTTTACCATCTATTTAATTATAATTGGTTTCATATCATTTTTTTGCGGTTAAAATTTGATTCTGTCATATACCTTAAGAACACTTAAGAATCTCTCGTGTATCTTAAGGATGTATAACTAGCATTTTTCTAACCTTATTATATACATAAAATCTTGATATAGACATAATTCATATTTATTTGGATATAACTGGGTTAGCTTAAACATTTTTCTTTCAAAGTATAAAAACAAGAGTGGTAATTTTCAGTTGGCTTAGTCATCTATATTAGAATCTCAATCTTTCAGATTGCGAAGCATTAAGCAAGACCAACACCTATATCTGATTAGTTTTGCTTCAATATCAGAAAAATTAATTTGTCAGAGGAGTGAAAACAATGTTTAGCTACCTGAGAATGCTAGCCATGATGAAGGTAATGGCAGGAATCATATTGGCCATGGCAGCGGCAAAGGTTGCTGTTGTGTACTTTATCCCCAAAATATACAAATTCTGGTCAATAACTGGCCTGCCAGTAAGAAATTAAATATCAAAGTGAAGTGATTGTATTCTATTGATGGGAGAATGTGTTTAGCAATGCAGGAAATTACTCTAGCACGCTGAGTGCCACTATCTTCATGAAGATTGAAAATGTCATCTTCGGCCTTACTTTCCTGTTAAAATAATGCAACATGACTTCAAATTTATGTTCACAAAATAAATAAACACACATACAGAGGAAGAGAGATACTTGTCAAGAAACACTGCAAATGGGGCTATGACAAAGAATGCAACAGCATGGCGGTACACGATGAGTACATAACTGTTCATCCCCTTGTTCAATGCAGCCTTGGATAGAACATCAATACCTGCAAATCCAGACTGCACAAATATGACAGCTATGAATGGCTTCGCTCTTTCGAACCAATTTTGTGTGTGGTGGTTCTCCATCCTGTTAGAGCTTCAACAACCTTAACCTATTTCTTGAGCCACAAGAATGAAATATATAGCACAACATAGAAGGGTCATGTTTATATAGGAGGGGAGAGGTATAAATTAAATATATTAGTAGCTTTCAAGATCAGTAGTGTCCACTACGTACCCATATATAAGAGCTCTATTATTTCACGCAATCAAATGGAGTTAAATGTCACAATGATCAACGTATCCATCCTGAGAATTCTTTACAACGTCGGTGTCTACTTTCAATTATTATTACTATCTTTTGAATAGTTTGTTGTTACTCATGCTAAAGTAGCTTTTGTCATACCTGCTATTTGTTTTTGGAATCGGCTGTCCTTCTCATAAGATGAGGAAAAAGCAATGCTAATGGTGATTTTATTGAAGTGCTAGTGTTTATGGTTTAAACTTCAAAGCATGAACTATATATCATCTATGATTGAGCTCAACCATGAGCCAGCCTACTTGTACGTAAAATTTATGTATTGGAATTAACAAATATGCTTTGTATATTCCTATTCTGGACCGTTATCCAGACCACGTCTAGCAAGACCCTTGGGATACTCCATATTTCCATTATGGAACCCATTCAAAACATTTTTTTATATATAGTAAGTGGATGTGTGACCCCAATCATCATTGTGTAAAAACAATGACTCTGTCTGCTTCTATGGTTATATGACCCCCATTTTCTAGCATTGGTGTGCTACTGTGCCGAGATGCTCCCTTGACATCTCTTCATCTGCAAAAAATTCTCAAAGTGAAAATACAGTAACAAAAGACTGATCTTTGAATAAGAAAAAGAGTAGATGCTAAAGATTCCGAATGAATTGGCTGAATCGAGAAAGTTTTGTACTTTGAAAAAGAGTGGATGGAATCTTAGTCAAGGTGGGTCCAACTACAACATTTGTTACCGGCACGATAGAAAAGAGAGATACAAGAAAACAATAGAGGTAGGAGGGAAGGAGAATTATGCCTAAAATATTAATGAACAAAATTTATTAATCTTATCACTAATTTAATAACTATAATTACCGTTTTAATTGACATTGGCATTTACCTATAAATGAGAGTGAGATTTTTTATGTTTAATTTACAAAAAAAAAGTATTTTTATTAAAAATTATTTCTTCAACGTGCATAACTATTTGGATAAAATCTTTAAAAAATAAAAATCTCAAGGGTTGTGAATAATTCAGCTGCATTATTGAAGGCCAGTTCAATCAGTCCATAGTCGAAGGCGACATATATGAAGGATGATTAGCTCAAGTGTGATCATCAAATGGTTCAGAGTAATTCAGCTGCATTAATGAAGGCCACTCCAATCAGTCCATAGTCGAAGGCGACATATATGAAGGATGATTAGCTCAAGTGTGATCATCAAATGGTTCAGAGTAATTCAGCTGCATTAATGAAGGCCACTCCAATCAGTCCATAGTCGAAGGCGACATATGAAGGATGATTAGCACAAGTGTGATCATCAAATGGTTCAAGTAATTCGGCTGCATTAATGAAGGCCAGTCCAACCAGTCCATAGTCAAGGCGACATATGAAGGATGATTAGCACAAGTATGATCATCAAAAGGTTGAGAATATTTCAACTGCATTATTAATATTGAAGGCCAGTCCAATGAGTCCATAGTACATATGAAGGATGATTAGCACAAGTTTAATCATTCGTGGAGGATGCTAATATGGATTTAATAAATTTGAGTCTATTAATGAATTATTTTTTTTAATTTAACAGTATTTATATGTAAATTTGAGTGTATAAAAAAAATTATTAGTTAAAATCTGTAAGTTACTTGTATGTATAATTATTTGTAAAGAAAAAAAAATATTTTGACTAAATTTTTGTGCGAATTTGAATGTTATTAGTTAAAATCTGTCTTTTAATTTGAGTCATCGATTTATTTTAATAATAAATCAATGGCTCAAAAGTCACGGTCCATTCATGGACCACTTACAAAGTAACCCATATTAGACATTCCCTAATCATCATATCTCGTTTATTCAAAATTGGGTTATGAGTGTTACCTAAGAAGGTATGAAATAGTGAGCTCATCTGTGATGCAACCGCGATAACAACGAGCTAGGAAGTAGTTACATGCAAAAGACATTCCGACACTCAAATTAGTACGTGTGCAAGGAAGATAATGTATATTGGGAATTAGTTCATATATTTTCTCCCTTACTTACTGTATTTATATGAGCATTTTTAGGGTATGTGGTGTCTGAGCATTCAATGCATATTGAATGCAGCTACCTAGGATCGTCGAGACAGGATCATGGAATCCGTTACTCCTTTGTCCTTATTCCCCTGTCTATATGAGATATGGTCAGAATTTGTTCTTGTCGTTATGCATAACATTTAGGCTGCTTCATGCGCACTGTACATATGGGTGCCAGCTTGATGGATCTGGTTGCTCTAGGCCTACAGACTCATAACCCAGTCCAGAACACCGTTATTATTTAGTTTTGCTTTCTACAGTAATGTATTAAAGATTTGGTCAATGGTACTCAAAGTATGGTAAGTAATCAAGTCCAATTTGCTGTTGGTGGTTATAGGCTTTTTAGCAGTTTCTTCTTTGTGCTTTTATTATGTGTAGGCGCTACCAAGACCTTTGGGATACTCCATGTTCTGAAGTTGATTCATATGAGTACCTAAAATAGGCACGTCACGGTAGTTTCCTCATTGCGCAGTTGTAGCAGAGCATGTTAGACCAATGGGTGGGTACCTGCAACAGGATTTCAATGCTCAAGTCAGACAGTGCACAAGTAGGATTATGTAGTGAGGTACAAAATACCTGATTAGAGTGACTTAACCTGGTATTTATAGAGTGTGACTAGAATCATCATGTGATCAGTATTAAGTACAGTTTTTAGGATTCGTATCCTGTTAGGGATCGCCTTCCCTATATTGTTAGAGAAGGATCCCTATAATATAAGAATGTAGATATCGTAATCAGCAGTTGGAGGCAGTTATAGGTCCTATAATCTCGTAAGATCTCGATTGGCAGTTGCAAATACTTTAGGATATATCCACTGCGTAGTGATCTTGTTATTATGGCCCAGTGTCGTAGTCCATTAGCTTTTAGTTCTGAGGTCTTGACCACGTGTCGCCAAGGCTTAGCGGGGGTACTCACGACGGAGGTCAGTGGTATGCGTGCCGAGTCCGATCCCACTAGACGGGATCCCAGATTACGGTCCAAAACAGTTACCTCCAGTTTGGAACTTAGATGGAATAACTGAGTGTCAAGGTATATAATATAATGGGATCACAAGGCACGCGATGAACAAAGGAGCCCTAACGTTGATGCCGGGTCTCACGATGTTTTATGCAGAAGGTCGAGGTCCGTTGTCAAATGTAAAGTACCTCCAGGGTTGGCATACGAGGTTGGAATCCATCATGGATTAAAGCTTACATTGTCATTCCACCATCCGAGGTTTGCCTTTTGTTGCCCCCTTACACGACTTATAAGGTCTTTGTCCTTTCTTGCAGCTTTGCTCTGCGACTCATAACAGTTCTGAGCTTCCTTGGGAAACTAGTGTTTTGACTTTATTGGAAATTAAAGATCCTTTAAGAAAGGATATCCATTTCATATTGTTTCCCAACCGCCCACTGCTCTTGTAACCAATAGGAAATAGAGAGCATTAAATGTGGATTTTGTTGTGCAATCAGCTCATCTTTCCAGGGACCAATTAGAATGCTTCGTTCTCTTTATAAATAGGGAATGTTTGCGTTGAGGATGACATTCCCTTCGTTGCATTCCCTTTGCTTTGTGATTCTGTTTGAGAATGATCTATTTTCAGAGAGTGGTTTCCTTTTCTTTTTCTGTGCGCGCATGAAGGGTTTTGCTCTTTGTGAAGGTCATCTTCCTGTTCTTTCCAAAATTTCTGAAGGTGTTTACTTTGCTTTTTTTTAGTCCCTCCGATGGGGGCCTTTCTTTCTCGGTGTAATGGACGACAAGAGCCTTTCTCTCTCAGCATATGTAGGAGTGTTTGATTCACCCACTATTGCCGAGAGGATCTATGGTTCCTGCCGTGTTGGACGGAGACACTCGGAGATGCTCCGCTCTTGCCCCTCCTCCTTCCTGAGTGATTTGGAGGCACTAGACCAGTCTTTTGGCAGGTCTTCTAAGTACAGTCGGATAAGCAGGAGTGCCTATTGGAGCAACTCCCCGTGTTTTGAAGCAACTTGGAGTGATTATGAAACATATTAAAGTTCCGGTAGAACAATCTTTTGATGAAAGGCTATGTCATGTTCAACAGGGAAAGGCAGATGTCGGCCTTTATTATCACTGTGAAGGAGGTAGTGAAAAAAGATTTGGATGGTGGTGACTCCGAGGATCGTTGTCATTAACGAGTGTTCTGTTTTGGTTGCCCTTTCTATGTTCTCTAATGGGCCTTCTGTTCAACGCGGAAGATACCGGTGCTGGTTTTAGAGGAACCGTGGAGGTGGCAATGATCCGGGATGCCGTGACGGTGATGTTGGTTTCTTTCCCCGGGTTCTCCAGTGGTCACTATTTTCTGAACATTTTTTATGTATTTTCCTTTCCATTTTTGTTTAAGCTGATGATGTATGGAATGAGAACATTCAATAAAAATTCTTCTTTTTGAATTATGTCTTGTATCTTCTTTTTTCTCTTTTCGTTATCCGCTATCCATGTTGAGTCCAACGCTCAGCTTGTAAAGATTTACTTGACCATGTTATATTGCCCCCAACTTGGTACTTGCTTGGTACAGTAAAGTGGCAAGCTTGAATTCCTGCCCCCGGGGCCCGTGTACCATGTGGGGTTAAGAATTTTAACTTGATCGTTGATTGCTATTTGATCTTTCTGGGATAGCCGTGATCCGGACTGACCTTCCTCCCCCATAATATAGATGGACACACTGGGTGTAGTCGGGGTCCATAGAAAACATTCGTGGTCTGTGAAAAATTTTCAGACTCTATTTGCTGAAGTTGCGTACCTCTTGGTTTGCTGTGCAACTGTCCTTTCAATTGCCGTGACAGTCGTGATGGCCACATGACATGCTTCGGTTGGGTAGTCGTGCTTAGTGCTTTGCGCACCATGATAGGCAGCTTTTGAAAATTGAGAGGTTTTAGCAAAAAGGTCCTCTAACCATCTTATCATTATAAATAGAAGGTGCATCGTTCTCACTTTACTCTTTCTGAGCATTTTTCTGTTGACTTAAGGGTTCCCTAGAGACTTCGTGTGGTGGAAAGGTGTGGTTGTGAGACGTTCTTCAGCCATTTTCGTTCCTTTCTTCATCCAATCCTACTTCTTACACAAGGTATGTCTTTTTCTGTCCTTATTTCTGTCTTTGTTTCATTTGTTTATGCTATATTTGAGTCATAGAGCAATCGTACGCTCATTTTTTGAATACACTTCTTCTCCTTTTTTTCAATAAGAGGAGTTTGGATGCCATAGTTCCTGAGTCTCTTCAATGGCGTTGCCCTTTGGAGCACCTCCTCTATCGAACCATACGCGACGGAGGTGTCATTCTGAGGCTTTAGACCTTGGAGGGCGGGGAGGCAGATATATGGGTGTGAACTATCTTTTCTGTTTGCCCCATTCCATGTCTGAATCTTTAAGTTAATTGATTCTGATAGTTGCTCACCGGCCTCTGTGAGTGTTTCCAGGAACTTGATGGCCAAAAGAAGAAGAGCTAGACCTCAAGCACCGACTCCAGAAGTCCGGATGCCGGTTGAAGATCAGATGCTAGTTGAAGACGATCCCATCCAAATTCAGCGTGGTCCAGGGTTGGTGCACCCATGGGTTGGGGATGACACCTATGATCGATTATCCCAGTTCCAGACCGAAGTAGAGGTAGATAGTGTTCAGGGCTACTTGATGCTGACTGTACAAAGAATGAAAAGGTGTGCTCCTCCCGGTAGGCGGGTGCGCACTACATGTTCCTGTACGAAGATTTTTTAACTTGGTTTGGACTTCGGCTTGCTTTCAATGATTTGCAGCTTGCCGTCCTCTACACTCTTCAAGCTGCCCCATCCTAAATTCACCCCAATGGTTGGGCAAACATTCTTGCCTTCGAGAGGATTTGTCGATTAGTCGGGTTGCGGTGCTCGGAGAGGGAGTTTTCCTATTTCCATACTTGGTGGAGTCTAGCGGGCGGCGATGCTCATCAACAGACTTGGCTTTTAGTCCGATCAAGGCAAGGTCGGAGAGTTTTTCATGCTTACCAAGAAATTTAAAAGGACTTTAAAGAAAAGTTCTTCAAGTTAATTACAGTCCCTGGTTTTTATCCTTTCTAGGTGGATAGTGACGGGGAATCGAAGTTCAACATGTATTGGACTCAGAGGTCATGGAACGTCCCTCTTAAATTGATTGAGAAAGAGAAACATCACCTAAATGACAATGAGGTTGAGTATGTCGAATTCTTTAAAATGTGGGTCCAACAAATCGATTTGATTTCTTCAAAGGATGTATTAGATACTCCTGATGATGTAATTCTCTGGGCTATTCTAGGTAGCGTAGTCCGCCGTCCGTATTTAATTATATGCTATAATATAAATTTCTTACATATTTTTCTTGCTCTCTAACTCTTTGACTATTTTGTAGAAAGTTTGGTTTTAATGGCATCTGGAAATGCTTTGGAAATCCTCGAAGCCCTGAAGGCCAAGAATGTGACTAGTTCTTCTAATGCCTCTGCGATTGCTACCCTGACTTCACTGCCCCCACCAGTTGAGGTTCCTATGATTGAGGGGGAACCTATTCAGTTGGAGGGTTCTCCCCAATAGCCACTCAAGAGGCGAAAGTGGAGGGCTGTATATGGTGGTAGGTCGAACGACTGGGGTAAAAGGACAGCTATAGGGTTCGGTCCTGTTAGACCGATTAGCCTGTACTAGAAGAACTCGGATCCCAAGCATTTCATAGACCTCAACATCCTCGATAACCAAGTGGCTGGTCATATCGCTCAGTATGACGCAAAGGAGATTCTGTCAAACTTTCAGACTTATGGTCTCCGTCTGGCTATCGAATCCCATTTTCTTGAAAGATGCTATGACGATTATGGTAAGTAGATGGCAGAGAAGGTGTCAGCAGTTAACCGATGCAAAAACCTGGCTCTAAATGCCAAAGAAGAAGCTTTGAAGGCTAAGAGTGATGCTGAGGCCAAGACCCAAGAGTTGGAGAAAGAGATGGCGGTCTTGAACGACATTTTGAAGCAGAAGGATGCCAACTTAGTGGAAGTTTAGAGGGAGGTTGCGACATTCTGGGCTAATAACGAAAGCTTCCTTGCTCAGAAACAAGAACGTTAAACTAGGATGGCCTCTCTGTAGGGTGATGTCCAGCAGCTTATCAAGATTTGCACAAATATCAGCGGGGACAGTTTCAGAATGCCATTGGTCAAGTCCAGCTCTTCAATCTCGAGGTGGCCTTGGCATTGGATGCATTAGACACTAATAAGGTGATTCGGGACAACCATCTCGTGCTTCCCGATGTTGCTTTAGAGGGTCAAAGTGTTGCTGAAGCTTTGTCCGCCACCGCTTGGGATCCGAAAGTTGCCAAGGAATCGGAAAATGTTTATTAATTTTTGCTTTTGCCCTCTGTGTGGGGTGTTTTATCTTTGTCAAGACAATTACCCTGGGTTCCGAGGTGTTAAATTTATTTACTCTGTTGATCTTATTTTCTATAGTCCTTGTTGGGTCCAACGTCCATTATGTTGCTTTTTACAACTGTTTTATGGACTTATTAATATTTCCAATCGAAGGGAAAACATGGTCCGAAGTCCAACGTCCAAAATGCGTTGGCACTTTGGATTCCCGTTACCTTAGGTAATTAATTAAAACCTTGTCTGGGGTCCGTCACTAAACGCTTTGGCATTTAGGATCTCACATGACTTAGGTAAAATGTGAGAACCTTGTTCGGGGTCTATCGTCAATTGTTTTGGCGTTTAGGATCCCACGTGACTTAGGTATGAAATGAAAACCTTGTCCGAGGTCCATCACCAATTGCTTTGGGGTTTAGGATCTCACATAACTTAGGTATGAAGTAAATATCTTGTCCAGGGTCTGTCACCAATTGTTTTGGCGTTTAGGATCCCACATGACTTAGGTAGCATTTTAAGTGGCCCATTGTCGGGGTTTTTTAATGCTTACGGTTTAGTGCGTGAATTTTTCTAAGACTTAGAATTTTTTTACTGCACAACCTGTTTAACATAAGATAACTCATGGTAGGTACCATAATGACATGACACATATGTCATTATCCATTTAGCCAATAACCACGTAATGGTTGTAGCCAAGTGTTGAGGTTTTGGGTGTATATCCTACAACTCGCAACCAACCCGCAAATAGGGGTTTGGTGGGTTGTCCTTTTAACTTGAAAGTTGTCTATAGCCTTGAGGGTCCTTCGAGACTTTCTAAATGCAAGTAGATGTGTAGAATTCGCTTTGCTTTATTGATTTGGTAAAGGACTAGGGCCCATACAAAGTGCTCTCATAATGACTGGGGCAGATCAAACATGAAATAAACTAAGAGACTAGGCCTTAGAAGACACTTAGCTATAGTACTTCCTAAGTTTGTTCGCATTCCAAAAATTTTTGACTGGCTTGCCTGTTAGTGTTTCCAATGTGTAGGCTCCTTTGCCATTACTGACCACAATATGGTAGAGGTCTTCCCAGTTAGGAGCTAACTTTCCTTGGGAAGCATTCTTGCCTCCGATGTCAGCTCTACGGAGAACTAGGTGTTCCCTGATCAATTTGGGGTTACTGTCGGGTGAGAAGTGTTGGAGACGTCAGCGAAGTTCTCCTATCTCCATCGGGATCATGACCTAACACCTATAAGTGAGCTTAAAAGGAGTCTCACCTCTTGTGCTCACCATGGTTGAATGAGAATATAAGGTTATCATATTATTACAGACGACGTCAATGTTTTGAATGGATTCAGAGAGGTACCTGAAATAGGCTCGTCACAGTAGTTTCCTCATTGCGCAGTTGCAGCAGAGCATGTTGGATCAAGGGGGTTGGTACCTACATAGGGACTTCAATGCTCAAGTCAAACAGTGCACAAGTAGGGTTATGTAGTGAGATACATGATACCTGATTAGAGTGACTTAACTTGATATTTATAGAGCGTGACTAAAATCATCATGTGATCAGCATTAAGTGCAGGTATTTAGGATTCATATCATGTTAGGGATCACCTTCCTTTTGTTACTGGAGAGAGATCCCTATAATATAGGAATGTAGATATCGTAATCAGCAGTTGGAGGTTGTTATAGGTCTTATAATCTCGTAAGATCTCCATTGATAGTTGCAGATACTTTAGGATACATCCACTGCGCAAATCTAGTGATCTTGTTATTATGGCCCAGTACCGTAGTCCATTAGCTTTTAGTTCTGGGGTCTTGACCACGTTTCACCAAGGCTTAGCCGAGGTACTCACGACGGAGGCCAATAGTACGCGTGCCGAATCCGATCCCACTAGACAAGATCCCAAATCACCGTCCAGAACACTCCATATATCTTCAATTAGTCTAATATGGAACCCATTCATAGCATTTATTTTATATAATAAGTGGATGTGTGAACTCAATCATTGTGTAAAAACAAAACAATGAATCTGTCTTGTAGGGTTATATGGCCCCCCATTTTCAAGCATTGGTGCGTCGGGTGCCTTCTTACTCAACGGTGGTTCGGCTACAACATTTGTTACCGGCATGTTAGAAAAGAGAGATACAAGGAAATAATAGAGGGAAGGAGAATTATGCCTTAAAATTATAATGAACAATATTTATTAATATCAACACTAACTTAATAAATTCATCGAAATTTAATTATAAATAAGTATGTTTGTTTGTGCTTAATTTGTAAGAAAAATATGTTTATATTAAAAAAATACTTCTTACACATGCAGAGCTATTTGGATAAAAATTTTAAAAAATAAAAATCTAAAAAAATCAGTTTTATACTTTTAATTAGAAACTCTGATGAGTAGCTTTTTTAAAAAAATAAGTTTTTTGCTTTTCACTTTTAAAACTAAAGTATTTTTTTTTAATTGTATCCAAACATTAAATAATTTTTGTTTTCATAAAAACTTTTATAAAAAATATTTTGTGTGTTTATTTAAAATCACTTTTTTTAAAGTTTATCCAAATACACCTCAAAATAACACCAAAAAAATTTAGGTCCTTTTCAATAAGAATTAATGGCTTTTAATAATAACCCAAGAATTGGCATGATTAAAGAATTGCTCTTCATACTTTAATTACTTGAGTTAGAACGTGTTTGAGTGTCTAAAAAAATTAATGAATTCTTATAAATGCAACATGCTGACGTGAGAGTGTGCCTTACGATCACTCAAAAAAGATTTAGTGTTCTTTTTTATTTTTTGGTATTAGTAGATCAATTTAGATACACTTCGATTAATCTATTGTTTTGATTCGATCAAAACAAATTATTTATATCAAAATTAAAAAATTTATCAAAATATTTCTTACAAACTGGCACTTAGCCTTAATTAACATAAAAGTTGACCCAAAAATACTCTTAATTAAAAAAGCTCTTTTTTAATAATTGTTAGCCACGACAAAACACAAATGATAGTATCCAAGCAATAGATTAATCAGTTTTTATTTTTTATATTATTTTTTATATTATTTTTTATATCATTAATTATATTACTTTTTTTTACTTAATCATAATCATTAAATAATAATATAAAAATAATATATAAAAAATATATGGTCATCATTTTTCTAGATTAATAGAATTAGAACGCTACGTAAAAGCTATAGTATCACTTTTTTTTATTTTATTTTTTTTGTGCTGAACAACTTTAGTGTCACTATATCAGTACACACAATACTTACGTGTACTCAATTAGAGAAAGAGACTCTACGAAAGAAAAGGGTGTCTTTCCGGTGTTAGACGCAACCTCTTTAAAAATTGAATCAAAGATTGAATTGGTAAAGAATATATAATTGGATTATAATTAATTATAATTAAATTAAAAATACTCAAACTAAAAATATAATTGAATTATGATTTAATTAGTTTAATCAACTCATTAAATTTGATTTTTAAAACATTGGTTAAACGTGATATGACATTTCTGTCAGCATGAATTGCTTTTGATTAGGGTTGCACATGAGTCGGGTTGATTCAGGTTTAGAAAAAAAAAATTCAAACCAATTAGTTGATGTCAGGTTGGGTTAAGTCGGGTTCAAATTTTTTTTTCAAGTAACCCAAATCGAACCAACCTGATTACAATCGGGTTGGTTCAGGTCGGGTAATCAGATTGGGATTGAAAATTTGATACATATGTCAAACAACAAGAAGAACCAGAAGAATGCAGACAAGGATGCCAAACAGCAAAGGCATGAATTCTGGTTCTTTGTTGCACCTTTCTCCAATTGGTAAGGGAGAACGCCCCCCACAGGGCGATGCCTCATTGCATTCCAATAATCCAATTCCAATTGCAAACTCAATTAAACAATCACGAAATTTTGCAATTCATAGGTGATAAGTCACAGGCTAACAGTCACAAACCCAAATCCTAAAAGCTCACACACCAAATTCCCAATGGCGTTGAGGCGCAAATCGAGGAATCGTCCCAGGTCGCGCTCCCAGTCGCAGTCATGGTCGTCTTGCAAGCGCGGTCGCCGACAGAGGTCTCTGTGTGCTCATTGTCGCAACTCGTGCTCACAGTCGCAAAATCACAAGCATGGTCGCCTACGTTGTGTCGCAAGCCTTCACTTCAGAGGAGGATGAGATCCTTGTCTAGATTTATGCCGCCGTCGTGCTCCCCAGATCTACGCCGCCGTCGTCATCTCCCCTGGCATCCACTGCCATCGTCCCTAGCGACTTGAAGAGCACTGTCTACACTGCACCCATATCCTAGATAGAGAGAAAAAAAAGAGGGAGAATGTGATAGAGTAAATACAGAGAAGTGAGAAATGGACTAGAGACTGAGAGAGGAAAGTGAGATAAGTTTGGTTGTAATCGGATAGTCGGGTCGAGTCATCGGGTTAGTTTCTTAAACCTGTTATCCGAACCAATAAATGATCGAGTTGATTGGGTTTTACCCGAACGGACCTAATGACCCGAACCAACTTGGATATTTTATATTGAGTTGGGTCAGATTGGTCGGGTTCTCAAATCATTGGGTTGGGTTGTGCACCCCTACTTTCGATGAATTTGGGTGGACAAAACAAACTAGCTCATTAACTCTGCCTCTGTCTCACTCTTGCATAGCCACACAAAGGGTTACTCAATTCCGCTAACTAATTGTTTTGAAGTAAATTATGACAAAAGTATAACAATGCTTAGGCGTTCTAAAGATGCCAAATCTCTAGATCACGACTTTTTTATGTTCCATATGTAGTTTGAAGTTAAATTTATTTAATAAGTGTAAGTTAAAAATTAATTTTTTTAAAATAATATAAAATAAATAATATTATATAAAAAGACATATTTTCTAATCATGATTTATATAGAGATTTTTATTTTATTTTAAACGAAGTCGTAATTCTCAACTACAACTTACTTCTTTGATATTTTTTATTATATTTAGGATAAAGTCGTGGTTTTTATATTCGACTTACGCCAATTTTTTTAAAGTGAAGTGAAGTTATGCTTCACATGCTTCAACGATTTCTTTGATTTTTTTTTTGTACTTTAACATAAGAACCACAATTTTTTATCTTTTTTTTTTCACAATTTGATACATAAATATTATGTTTCCAATGTCACAAGCTAACAACTTTTTGTGTGTGTATAACAAGTGGTGTCATCTCAGAAGTACAACTTTTATACCTGGCCATACTGCTAATATCATACATTTAATTTTAGACCGTTTATATATTGATTAGGTTAAATATACTGTTCTATTTCTATCTTCTTTAAACAATAATATTAGTTGATAGTTGAAAATTAACAACTACATATATTGGTGGTTGAAGGTGTACCTGAGATAAGCACGTCATGATGGTTGAATGTGGACTCCTCCGTAGCACGACTGTAGCAGTGGTAATGCGAGGGAGTGGGTACCTGCAAAAGGCACTCTGACACTCAAGTTAGACGGTGCACAATGAAGGCATTCTGTATATCAGATGAGATCCATACCTTTGAAACCTGACATATCATTTATAGGAGTGTTTTAGGATGATTGCAATCTGTATTAAGTGCAGTTATTTAATATTAGAATCTGTTAGTAATTGTGATCACTTTTAACTAATTTCCATTTTATGTGGGATGTAATTAGCTTTCATATCCATCTAGGATACTTCGAGAGATTTATGCCTAATAAATAGGCAAATATACTCATCAAGATAGCACGCAGTAATATTTGGGTATTATTCTAATGGGTCGGGTTACTCCTTAACTGTCAACCCAAAATCCAGTCCAGAACAGTCGCTCCCAGCTTGACACTTAAATGGGACAACTAAGTGTCAAGGTACCCACGTTTAGTAGGAGCACACGACACGTAGTGAACAAAGGAATCCAAGTCAGAGTTAACGCAGGATCTCACGATGTCTTCCAAAGAGCCGAGGTCTGTGATATATTATAATATGCCTCTGGAGTTGACGTGTAAGGCTGAGATTCGAGTTGGATCGCTCTGCTTACGTTGTCATTCCACCTTCTGATGTATGTCATATGTTGTCCACATGTGTAGTTCAGGGGGTCTCAATTGTACCATAAGTGAGTCCTGCTGAGGGTGTCAATGACGGATTCTGACGTTATGTGGGTCGAGTGGATCCATGGGACATGAACCCAAATCACGGTCTAGAATAGTTGCCCTCAGCTTGACGCTTGGTCAGTATAATGAAGTAGCAAGTCTCAATGCCCCCAAGCGACGAAATTCATGCTTTACTTGAGGTTGTAATCCATGCTACTCTGTTGGGTTATGAGTTTTAGTCTAGAGGCGTTTATGATCATTTGACACTCGTGGACATGCTGTAGTCCGGACAAGGTCTATGCGTCAATTGATTTGCGGTGGACATTCCAGTGTGCAACCGAGGTCTGTAGAATGAACCAGAATTGCTAGTGTTTACTTATTTTTCTATGGTTCGTACTAGGTCCAACGTCCATTATAAATATGCACTTGGTAACAACTTCAAGGACTTAGGAGAATTATAATTAAAACCATAGTCAGGGGTCCAACGCCCAATCATAGAGCATTCAGAATTCCCCTTGACTTAGGCAAAATTTAAGGTGACTTGTAACCAGGGTCTTTAATGTTTACAATCTTAGTGCAAAAAATTGTTTAAGCAATTTTCGCTTTCAAAACCTATTTAACATAAGACATTCATGACAGACACCTCATGGTGGAGCACAAACGTCATTATCCGTTATGCCAATTAATTTCGTAACCACAGAATGATCATGACCAAGTGTTGAGGATTGAGTATGGACTCATAACTCTCGACCAAAACGCTCAAACAGGTTTGGTGGGTTATTCCTTTTAACATAGACTCTCAAGAGACCTCGAATCCTATAGGAAATAGGCTCAAGACAATCTCAAGGCATTTTCCAGTTTGAGGGTTTTTAAGTTATTGAAATCCAAATCTCATAAGGAACGAGCTTAGTGGACATTCTCAAGGCATTTTCTAGCTTGAGGGTCCTTCGAGACTTAAAAAATTCCAGATCCCATAAAGAACGGGCTCAGTAGATATTCTCACAGCGTTTTCCTACTTGAGGGTCCTTCGAGACTTAACAAATTCTAGATCTCAGAAAGAATGAGCTCAGTGGACATTCTCAAGGCATTTTGTGGCTTGAGGGTCCTTTAAGACTTAAGAAATTCTAGATCCCATAAGCAATTGACATTCTCAAGACATTTTCCGGCTTGAGGGTCCTTCGAGACTTAAGAATACGCTTAATCTCTGTAAACCTAATTGGCTTCTGGGTTAAGGTCAGGCTTATCAGGGTACATGTGAAAACCCTTGAATGCGTTCCTTGACCTTGGACAATGATCAAGTGGATTCATCTGTCTGGCCATCGTGTATAGTTGATCATCTTTAGACCTTGTACTTCTCGGACCTCGTCAAGGTGTGGTAACTTTGTGGGTCACGTCAGACTGAAGTACTCGTGGACTCAAGATCACGACTGAGGTACTAGCATTTAGATGATGTCATGCGAAAGTACTTGTGGACTCGAGGTTGCGACTGAAGTACTGGTTAAATGAGATCGAACCTTAAGAACTGGACGTGGCTTATGTTTGCAGGTCTTGGAAGTCCCAATTTGGTTTACGAGTGCAATATATGCATGAGACTTGGCTGTTGATGTTCACAACCACTACAAGAATATATGCGGTTCTGATGTGCACTTCGGGGTCCGAGGTGTCATATATTTACAGCAATTTAGCTTTCATAGCTAATAAGCAATAAGCAATTATTATAAAGTCAGCAAGCAACCTGTGTCACGCCCATCCACGATGACTATAATCGTGACTTAAACGTGATATGGACTCGTACGCTTCTTCTTTCGATGCAAATGTTCCTTGTTTTAACGAAACAAGAACCCCATATCAGCACATTTGCAATACGGGAGTTTCACTCGGATAATGTTACACTTTTGGCACCCTGGTGGAGCCTTCTCTCGCTCGTGATCACTCCACTTGAAACACCAACCAAATATATCATCATCTCATAGACCAGAGAGGAAGAAGCAGGGGACTAGTAGCTGTGATAAGTTCAATTGCAGAAGCCATCTATGGTTAACCCTTATCTTTATGATCATTTTATGGGGTCACAACCTTTAGGAATGGATGTCAAAAACCCCTTCAGATTCTCTAAGATAATGCACCCCAAAATTGCTTTGAGTTCTAAAGCCAATAGTCCTTCATCACATTATTGTCCTACAACAAAAGAAAGGGAAATGACAATGGTAATGGAAGCTGCTAATATTGAACTTCCCCAATGTCTCTCACCTAGGATAGCTAGAAGCGACCCTGCAGCATTTGGATGTGATAATAACATTATTGCATAAGGGAAATATGTAAAACACTGCACTGGCAAGGCAACGGGGGTTCAATTCTTTGAGGGGCTGCAAGAAGAGTTCCCGTGATGAGGTTGCAGTTCAAGTTTGTGACTGATCATTCTTAAAAGTAGTAACAAACATTGGGCCTGTGCCCAGCGCATAAACAACGCGGAGAGGAGCGGGAGATGAGGCCAGAGTAAGCAGCTTCATCTGAAAACCCAGAATATATTGCAACAGCTTCATTTGAACATGAAATTCAGGTCGGAGGGCAGCAAAATTGAGGAATCCCAGCCCAGGTGTAGAGAACCACTCTAATGGCCACTTGAATAGGGCATCAAGGCGAGAACCTCAAATACTGCTGTAGCTACGACTACCTTTCTAGCACTGCCATTGGCGGTGCTAAAGGGATCCCAGAAGGCCTCAGGGCCACTGAGTCCAGCGAGTCGCTGAAGCTCCAAGTCAACTGGGTTCTGAACTTAAGGGTTCAGAGCGGGTTCTGTACTCACCACCACCGAGCGTTGGCGGCGACTGGGATCAGTGGTGAGTTTAAGTCCCCTGGTAGTGATTATCAAAATTTGCTAATTTCTTTGGTGCTTTGTTTGTTCTAGAACCTTCGTATCTTGTGCATCGTTTATGGTTTCGATGATCTACTTAAAGATCACTTCTGAGTTTAAGACATCATTGTCTCCAACAGACCATACAGGCGCACGACCCACCATACGGGCTCACGACTCAGATTTGCAACGCAAGGGGCTCGATGGATTGCTACCTTTGACAAAGAGGAGCAAGGGTGGCAGAGGCGCACGAGGAGGATAAATCATGGGTGCTAGTCACGAACGGAGTCATCACACTCATCGGTGTTCACAGATCCACCAAAAGGAATAAGAAACGATGAACTGAGCAGTAGATCCGGCAACATGAACGAGTTCGTTGGTCTTCAACTCGGGTAATATCCACCAAACAACCAGTAGATCCACGCTCACCAAGGTTGATGTGACCACGGCAAGGATCGTAGTAATAAAAACTGAGAAACGGAGAGATCGTCACAATACCAATTCACGAAGTTAGCTACTATTTAAACCAAGATTTGAATTAAAATGGGTTTCAATAACAATAACAAAATCAAAAGAACCAAAAGCAATGACAATATTTTTGGGTTTTTCTAGTTGGAAATTTATCAAACACTTGGTGTGCAAGATGAAAAACAATCAATTAATGAAAGAGTTGGGATCAAGCTTCATTTGATTTCACTTGTTGCATATCAATTGGAATTAATACAAGCTACTATTCCTATTTTGTTACCGAATTCTCTAATTTAATCAAACCCTAATTCCTTAAAGCGATTGACCCTTTGTTCCCAATTAAAAACCCTAATTCTAGGTGAATTTAAGAGAAAACAAACATTACGATTTAGAATTCAAAGAGGTAACAAGCAAATCAATGACTATTCTAGCCTAGAGATAAGCAAGGTTCATAATCTCATAACACAAATCATATATCAAATTTCCATTCAACATACAACCTTAAAATCATTCCAAAGAGGATCAATCCTTGAAAGCATTAAGAAAAGAGATCATAAACTCAAAATAGAGATAGCAACTTATATTAATTAAATCCAATATCAATAACAATCAAGATCCATCAAAATCCACCTAATCCCAACAAGGAGAGTTTAGCTAGACATGGAAATAAATGTAAAAACTAGAACAATAGGGAAGAAGATGCAAAACTCCATGGAAGATTGAAGAAAATGCGAGCTTCCACTCTTCTTCCCTTCCAATCCACCGTAGAGCTCCCAAGATAGGGTGTTTTCTCGCTCCAAAACGGCTCCCCACTCTTCTCTCTCCACGCAAAGACACCTCATTTAGGTCAGAAAATATGAATTTAAACGGTATGGGCGCCAGGCGCTCGTCTGCAGAGCGCCCGGGCGCTATATGTCCGTAACGCATTCATTGTCATGAGCGTGAGCGCCAGGCGCTCGATTTAGGCGCTCAACATCCAGCGTGTCTCCTTTGAAGCTTAAGAAGAGCGCCCGGGCGCTGTGGCTCAGCACAGACTTGCTCTTGATCTTCCTTGGAGGCTTTAAGTCCTCTCTTGAGTGCTTTTCTTCGCCACATTGAGCTTCATCATATTTCTCTTGGTGCCTGCAATCAAAACAACGATAAATGAGTTAAAGCACTAATAATTCTAATCAAAATGAACTAAATCTAACAAACTAACATAAATTAACTAAAAAGACAAAACAAAACTTTTTTAAGGTCAAAACAACGTCAAAAGTTGGGTTTAAGCGGTGAAATCCCCTCAAAAGGCTTTGAAAAAATAGATAATCTAGCAGATTATCAAAGGTCTACTACTGAAACAGAGACGTCACCATAAACATGTCGGCAGACCAAAGCTGCCACAACCCTTTGTCACCAAAGTTGTTCACCGGAGAAGTGCTTGAATTCGGGGTCCAGGTCGCGCTCTAGTGATTGGTTTCTTGGGGCGAAGATTTGTGATGTTATGGTGCGTCTACTAGTCGTGGGTTGCCGTAGCTTGGTCACAAATCTAGTCTGATCTAAGCTTTTGGACCTCGACCTGCTTGTGGGTCACTGGCAGTGGGGTTGATGTGCTCCATGGTTACCTTGTCCAGTTGTGTGGACACCAGAAAATTAGCACGGACATAGCTTGCACTGTCATGGCTACACCCGCATAGCTTTTCGCCGAGAAGAAGATGAACACTGGTCACTCAGTCTCATCTGGATCGATGTGAAAGAAGCCAATCATGGTCCAGAATGAGTGGCCAACACAACACAGCCAGATTGGAGATTTTGGTTAGAGCTTGTCTTCTCCATCATGATGATGATGGTGGGAATATAAATTTATCGTTTTCCACATAAGACACTAATTTTTTGAAGTGGATTTAGAGATGTACTTAAGATAAGCACATCACGGTGGTTTCTTCTTTGTGTAGCAGTAGTATAGCATGTTAAGCCGGGTGGGTGGTACCTACAAAGGGACTCTAACACTCAAGCCAGCTTATGTACAAGTAGGGTTTATACAATGAGTGATAAGTTACTTGTAAAGGTGAATAAGTCTGGTATTTATAGAGGTTGGAGGGATACACTCCCGTCATAGTTACAGGATGAGATACATTCCCTTGTTAGTTGTTGAGGATCCTTATATTACCAAAATGTTGATATAGTAATCATGAGTAGCTATGAGCGCTATTATTCAACAAGATCATGATTAGATCATGAATGACAATGACATATATTCTCAGGATTTATCCATTGCATAGGTCTTGTTGTAATATCTTAGCTACCCAATACCGTAATCTGATATGTATAGGGTGGGACTCTCGTAAGCTGGTCTAGCTGAGGGCATCAATGGCAGACCACAGCCTACTTCAGGTCGGGTCAGTCCATGGGATATGATATCGGATCACGGTCAAGAACAAATGCTTCGACGATTTCTTTGATTTTTTTTTTTTGGAATTTTAACATAATAACCACAAATTTTTATCATTTTTTTTTCACAATTTGATACATAAATATCATGTTTCCAATGTCACAAGCTAACAACTTTGTGTGTGTGTGTAACATGTGGTGCCATCCCAGAAGTGCAACCTTTATACTTGGTCATATTGCTTGTGAACACCCAATTTTGTCCGGGTCCTTGAAACTTTTAATTTAAAAAAAATAAAAATGAAAAATATAAAAGATTTTTTTTATTATTTATTTTATTTTACACGCACTTCTCTAATTTCTAATCCAGATCAAGTACAACCCAATTGAAATAATGTTCGGATCCATTTAATTATTTGATCCATTGATTCACTAGCCCATTTGTTTCAAGTTCCTGTTTTATATATATATAAGGGGTAAAAGGGGAAGTAACGTTGCAGCAAACCAAAAGCATTTGACAGAAAGCAAGCATTGAAGAGGAAAGGACCTGCAACCTCTATGTATGAGCAATCACAGGCAAGCAGAAATGTTGCAAGCAAAACAAAAAAATAAGGACAAAACAAGTGTCTTTTTTTTGTGACGGCAGAGGAGGAAAAGAAATAGTGTCAGCAGAGGCTTTCAAAAATAAATCATCAAAGAGGCAAAGAGTAGCTTCCCCTGAAGAGCTGCCTGCAACTTCTCTGCAATAATGGTGAATATCAAAGCTGTGGAAAAAGGCCAAAGGAGAGATGATATACGAAGATGGAAGGATGCAGATGATGCAGGAGAAAGGAGAAAAATCTTAAATTCAAAATTAGAGTAGAAAAAGACTGCACAATCTGCTCTCAAGCCAAGGAAAATAGAGTGGAAAGAGACAACACAATTTGCTTTCATGCAGGCCAAGCCAGAAATGTTCGTGCTTATATAAAAGGAGAGCATTATCAGGGGGGCTAAAAAAAAAAGAAAAAAGGGGGCTAAAGATTTCGGAGAACTCTGTGGAGGTTCAAGTCAAAGGCCACTATTTACCATCTTCTTCATTTTTCCATACTTCGAACACCATTGTTAACACGACAGCCTCCATCCCGCAGCCCCCATCTCACCCTGACCATCTTCAACATCCAACCTCATCAACCGTCACCTTGCCGCAACCTCCTTCGTGCTCACACTACCTCTGCCATCATTTTCTTCCTCATCATAAAGCCTTCATTCACCTTCATCTTCATCATCATCTTCCACAACCACCACCCACCATAACCACTACCTATTAACAAACCTCCACCTTCACCAATCTCACCACCACCATCAACCATACAATCCCATCACCACCATTATCACTAAAAACCACCATCAACTTCCATCCTCAATCCCTCACCAAAAAAAAAAAAAAAAAAAAAAGAACCCAAAAAGGGGGAACAACACAGAAAAGCCAACAAAAATACCCAAAGCTCCCTTTCCTTCATCCTCCAGCCCACCCAAAACCCATCCCCTATCACAACCCGTAAACCACCATCACACCACCCCTACCTCTCTTCCACGGCTGCCTCCCATACGCAACCAGACTGTCGCAGCTCACCGCGCCATCCGTCGGAACAAACCAGAACCGCCCCGAACTAAGAGCCACCGCCGCTCCGGCCAAAGTCTCCGCCATCCGTGACTTGCGTCACCTGATCCGATCTGAGCTCGCCGGATTCCGCACCCAACACCGTCGAACCAAGCCTCCGATCCGTCATCGCCGTCAGCGCCCATCGGATCCGGAACTCCACCCGAGCTCGTCGTCACCGTACTACGCCTGTCCGGCCGAGCCACCCCGTCGCGCCTGTCGAGCCGTAGCTGCACCGCCCACCGAAAGTTGTGCGACCCATTAACCTACTGCAGCCCTACCGTACCACTTTGTGCGCTCTGGCTCTCCCCTGGTTTGTGTTTCTGCTTCCAGGACCTCTTCTCTTAATGTTATTTTTAGTTGGTTCCATATATCTCATTTAGATGACATTTGTATTTGTTATTTTATGGACAAAACTGAAGCATGTGGGC
The DNA here is from genome assembly GCA_029884605.1 of Ormosia emarginata. Taxonomy (NCBI): domain Eukaryota; kingdom Viridiplantae; phylum Streptophyta; class Magnoliopsida; order Fabales; family Fabaceae; genus Ormosia; species Ormosia emarginata. The sequence continues at coordinate 11,686,322 of JAQQTP010000071.1, forward strand.
TTTCATTTCAAATTAAGGATATAATGGTCTTTTTGATTTAAAAAAAAAAGAAGAGAAAGAGATCCTCAAAAAAAATAGAATAAGGGAAAAAATCAAAATATATTTTGAGCTTATTTATTTGTATTGTTTATGACTAGTTCTTATTTGATTGTATTTATCTTTTATTTAATTATATGTTTTATGTTATTTCATGTGATTAACGTGAAGCAAAAATGAAGGAAATTAGAAAGGGAATAAAAAATACGAAAAATGATAAAAAAATAAAAAGTGTATAAAAAAAATAATTGAACCCTTTTTTTAAAGATTAATAAAATAGGATTAACTGAGTTGTGACAGCTTGTTAATCTTATAACTTTTATGATCATCTGAGTTGTGACAACTTGATGATTCAAGTTTTAAACAAAAATCAATCATTTAAACTAATTAATGTGAGTTGCGACAACTTGTTAATTAGTAACTTTTAATCATCGAAATTTGTGACAACTTAATGATTCGTTTCTTTTCAAAGCATAAAAAAAAATCATCAATCAACTGAATCTTCAAAGCCCTTTCTTTTAAAATGAAAAATAATTAACCCACAATCGTTTTCTAAAGAATGACGTGACTTTGAATTTCTCATTGCATCCGAGGATACGTAGGAGCAGAATCTCAATTCTGTCAAGCCAAAATTAATTTTTTTTTCATAATTTATTTGTTTATATAGTTTATCTTTAAATAAATAGGTAAAATAAATATTTCAAGGATTATAAAAATTTGCACAATTAATTTAAGGTAACCGTCTTAGGGCGGATGTACTAGGGGTGCCGCGGGGTTAAGTCTCCGCCCTTCCCTGTGCATAATTAGACTCTCGAACTCGAGTTTTCGAACGTAGACCATCATTTTTGGTTTTCCAATTTTTCCTAATAAAAAATAAAATTGGTGGTGACTCTCTTAATTTTTTTAATTTAAGTCGTTATCCTGCCGCAATCCTGGTCGCGACAGTTGACGACTCCACTGGGGACACTTGAGAGTCAAGCCTTTTGTAAGTTGGTTGTGCAATTTTTGTGACGTTTACATATTTGTTTTACCCTTTTTATTTTTGTTTTGTTTTTTTTTCCTCTTTTTGTTAATTTGCTTTTGATTATTTTAACTGTAATTTTTATTTGTCATACAAACCTTAGGGTAGAGAACCTTTGGGAATTCGTATTGTGTTGTTTTGTTTTGCAGGATGTGGGTAATTTTTAAAGTCACGAAGGTTTGTATGCTCCCTACACATTGCACCTACACGTTTCTCACACACATTCGAGTGGGGCCCTATACCCGGGTCTGAGTGAAGCCTAAGTTAAGTAGAGGTTGCATAGTGATAGCCATTTTGGATGTACATCTTGTTTGGTTATTACGAAAACCTCATCTAGAGTGTGTCTTTTTCATAAATGTCCCGCACTTGGTGGTTTACCCACTGTTTGTGGTTAACATTATGAAATGGGACTTAGCTCTAGAGTCCTTTAGAATAGTAAAGTCACCCAATGAGAGTTCTCACGAATCAGAAAACTTATAGATCTTTAGGGTAGAACTCCTCAAATTTAAGGCAATCCCTTAGGGCACAAAGGGAGCATACCTTCTTCTCTTCTTCAAATTTATTCATGTCGTAATTACTTTTGTACATATACGTAATAAGTAGTATAGTCCATTAACGTGATAAACCTAATCGCACCCCACTCAAGGACAAGTTTTATTTGGAAATAAAAAGGGAGAAACTTTTTTCAAAAAAAGGGGGGTGCAAGTCACTATTAATGGACCAATTATTTATCATTGCATTCATTTTAAAGAAAATAAAAAAATATACTTTGCATCCTTGCATCATGTTTATTTTACTATACTCTAATCTCTTTGTCATCCCTCAGGAAAATTTATTAGAGAACCGTTAAATTCAATCAAGATTTGAAGTGAGTATCTTTGATGAAAAAAAATATGGGATCAGATCATAAGGATATGACCTTGAAGAAGACTCTGCGGCTCAAGGCCAAGAAAGTTAACACTGAGAGCCTAGTGATCATGGGCCGAATGCTGAAGAAGACCCAACGTTTGACACTCGCAGTAAAGTATGGGAAGATCCTGGACCTGTTAGAGGTGAATGTGCAAGTAGAAGCGATCACTGCAGTGGCCCAATATTATGACCCACCTCTTCGATGTCTCACCTTTCAGGATTTCCAGCTAGCCCCCACTTTGGAAGAATTTGAGCAGATTCTGGGTTTGCCGTTGGAGGGTAAGAAGCCATACTGTTATATAGGACACTACGCATCCATCCAAACTGTAGCAAATGTTCTGAAGGTGCACGCTAGAGATCTACAAGGAGCGCAACAGAATAGGAATGGAACCAAAGGGTTTTCAAGAGAATACTTAGAGGGACACATGCATCACTTAGCCAAAAGTGAAGATTGGAATGCTTTCATGGATGTGCTCACCCTCACCATTTACGGCCTAGTCTTGTTCCCTAATATTGATGACAATGTGGATTACGGAGCAATTGATGTGTTCCTAGCTTGCAAGTTTAACACCGACAACCCAGTTCCAGCCATTCTCGCTGATGTTTATTGCACCCTAAACTTTTGTCATGAAAAGAATGGCAAGAGAATCCTCTGTTGCTTGTCGATGCTATATGTGTGGCTCACAACTCATGTTTTCAACAGATCATACAGAACGGAGTGCCCTATCACTGACTTCAATATGTACCAGCTAAAGAACAAGAGCAGCCATGAATGGGCGGACCATTTGGCAGAATTGGATGAAAAGCAGATCAGATGGTATCCTCGATGGAAAGATGTAGAAGCTATCATCTACCAGTGTAGAGGATTTCCAAACGTATCCCTCATGGGTACACGAGGGTGTATCAATTACAATCCAGCTTTGGTACAACGATAACTTGGTTATCCTATAATGGGACCACCTACGGAAGTCCAAATAACCCATTTTGTTCTTTACTATGCTGACATGGAAAACATTGAGTCACTTCAGAAGATCCGAAGTACTTAGGACAAAATCATCCGAAAAGGAAAGGAACTGGGGGTTAGAAGTTGTGCCGCCAAGGAAAGTTACCGCCAATGGGTTAAAGACAGAGTTCAGGAAATCAAGTTACCATTTAAGGCCCCAACAATTCCTTTGGTTGATGGATCTTCAGCTTCTGTCTTGATTGAAAGTGAAGAGATGAAAGATATGAAAGTTAGGATCACGAAGATGGAAAAAGAAAATGAGAAAATGGAAGCGGAACTGAGAGAAACCCGCCATGAATATGCAGCCTTGAAGCAAGAAAACGTTGAAAAGGATCACATTCTCGAAAGGGCTAACAAAAAGATGAAGACGAAACATGATTACCTGCTGAAGACTAAGCATTGTCTAGGGGCAGCAAACAAGGAATTAGCACTTCGAAGACAAGAAAGAGATAGAGCTATGGCTGAAAATCAACAACTTAGAGAACAACTCAAGAATGCCAAGTTAACCCAGAGGAATGCGATGCAACTGGTGGAAGAAATGAGACAACAAATGGAAATGACGTCTAAGAGATATGAAGATATAGTTAAAAACAAGAAGCTCCACATAAAAGAGATGGTTACAAGATATGAGGCAATGTTACAACAGGAGCAGGAAAAAATGAAGGAATTGATGAATCAGGTGGAACAACAAAAAGGCGACATCAATGGATGGAAAGAAGAAGCGTATTTTTAGAGGAGTCACTTTGCAAAATTAGCATGTTTGGCTAATTCAGCAATTGCGGATACCCCGTATCATTTGAGGAAAGCTGATAAGATGGTTAATCCTTTTGAGACACCAGTAGAAATCAGTGACTTCATTGAGTATTGTAAAGACCTAATAGGATAAATGAAACAGATGGCCAAAGTGTATTCAGATAGAGAATAGTCTTATTCGGTTATGGTATGATGTATTCAGCTATGAAACAATGTATTTGATTGTCATATCTTGTCAGTTGAATGAATGAAGTATTGATGGTTTTGACGCTCATTTTCTGATCCCATATTTCACTTGAGACTTAATACTTTTGAACGAGACGTTCTGGGTAATAGTAATGACAAAACAAGGATCAAAGATACTCATTTCAAATCTACTTGACTTAAAATCACTAACGGCCCTCTAACAAATAATGAGTTCAATTCCTTTTTTTTTTAAATCATAATTTGGAATTTTACAACTTTCAGGTAAAAAGTTTTGAACCATTGCTCGTCCTCGAAAAACGAAGATCACACAAACCCGAACCTACGAGACTAGGTTACAAACTAGGCTCCAAGAGATGTCAAACTCGGGAAGAAATTTGGATCAAGAGATGGATGAAATAAGGGAAAGAATAGATGCGATGGCAGAAGGACAATCGAGGGTCGAAGATTTACTGAGACAATTAACTGCGACCCTCAGAGCAACAAATGGAACCTCTGTCGGCGCTGGGGTAAATGCAAATGCAAACAGTAATGTGAATGAAGAGGATAATTCTATGAATGGAAATCCCGAAGGGGGAAATAACAACGCAGAAGTCACTCATGAGCAGCCAGTAAAAATATTCCTGAGCAACAACTCCGAAAAAGAAAAATTAAGAGATGAGTTGATTGGAAAGATGCAAGAGCAAATTAAAGCCATGCAAGGTCCTAATTTATATGGCTCGATGGGAATCAATGAACTATGTCCTGAGGTTGAGGTTAATATCCCTAAGGACTTCAAAATTCCAGAGTTCTCAAAGTACGACGGAAGTACCAATCCAAAGTTTCATCTAAAGACTTACATCACAAAGATGGCCATTTGGTCGCGTGATCAAAAATTTCTGATCATTTTTTTTTCATGAAAGCCTGACCGGGCCAGCTTTGGAATGGTACATACAACTCGACCATTCAAGGATTTCCTCCTGGGATGATTTGACCAGCCTATTCTTGGGGCAATATCGATTTAATATTGACACCACACCTACCCGAGAGCAACTAGGGGGAATGCAAAAGAAGCATAGTGAAACTTTCAAGCAATACGCCCAAAGGTGGAGAATGTTGGCAGCCCAAGTTCAACTGCCATTGACTTCGTCAGAAATGAGCTCGTACTTTTTAGGGACCTTAGGAGCACCTTTTATTGGATTGATGGCAGGAGGGACCTATATGGATTTTTCTGACCTGATTGTGGCTGGAGAGAGGATTGAGAATCTTGTGAAAGATGGAAAATTACCTACTGGAAATACGGAGAGCAATTTTCCTAAGAAGATGGCACCGATAAAGAAGAAAGAACCAGAAGTCAGCTATGTGCAACAACAAAACTCATGTTTCCCTCGTAATCCATAACCATACCCTGCTTATCAAGCCTCTTCACCCGCTTTTCCAGCTTACCAAACTTTATACCAAGTGAACCATGTTCCCTCACCACGTACATATGTCCCCACTTGTCCTGTTTATGCTAATCGTCCTCCTGCACCTCGAAATCCAGGAAACCAAGGGTATGCTCGATCCCCATCGAATCTACCCCATTTTCCAAAATTGCCAATCTCAAATGCTGACTTGTTTCAACAGTTGTTCGATGCGCACTTGATCGCATGCATCCCTGCTCGCCCCATGGTACCCCCATTCCCAGCTTGGTACAATCCTAATGCAAATTACAAGTTCCATATGGACAACCCAGGACACTCAATCGAGGATTGCGAGGTATTTAAAACAACAGTGAGGAAATTGATTGCCTGCGGAAAGCTAGATTTTGAAGAGGAGAAAGGGCCTAGCATTACCAGCAACCCAATCCCGAATCATGGGAAAGGAATTGTAAATGCCTTAGAAAAGGACAAGGAAGGAAATCAAGAGGTAGCAAATGTCAAAACTCCCATGAAGTTAATATTCCAAGGTTTGGCCCAAGTAGGCTATTGTTCTTCAATAACCTTAAAGGATATAGAGTTTGAATATGATTGTGAATACCATATGGAGAAGGGACACGATATTGAGAGTTGTCAGGAGTTCAAAACTCAGTTGCAGAAATTCATGGCTCTGGGTATAGTGGATGTTACTCGATCAAGAGAATCCACAAAAGAAATAGATACTGTGGAGCGTTTAGTTCTCAAACTTTCGCGTGCTGGTGAAGTCCCAAATTCGGGAAAGATTGTCATAGCAATAAAGAAGCCTATACCTTTCTCCTACAGTGATACTCATGTTGTACCTTGGAAGTATGATGTCAAGGTAGAAACACAAGATAATGTAGGACAAACCTCTTCAGCCCCTATCGCTCAAATAGCAGAACTCGCACAAGCAGTGCCGAGTATCGGGGACATAGGAGGGATCACGAGAAGTGGCAGATGCTATGGGCAAGAAGATAAGATTGGGAAAGGAAAAGCAATCAACATAGAAACAAAGGAAGAAGAAGAGGAAGAATTCCTAAAAATTATGAAGCAAAGCGAGTATGATATTGTAGATCAACTCAGGAAAACCCCAGCTTAGATCTCTCTTCTGTCACTCATAATGAACTCTGAACCTCATCGCAAAGCACTGCAGAGAGTGCTAAACGAAGCTTATGTGAAGCCAGATGTTACCCCAGAAAGCTTAGTAAACATGGTAGACCCAGTGAGGCACGTCAACATGATCTCTTTCTCTAAGGAAGAAGTGGTACGTTCGACAGGAAATAACCCGTGTGCTTTGCACATCACTTTGAAATGTTAGGGGTATGTAGTGGCAAAAGTTTTAATTGATGGAGGTTCTGCATTAAACATCCTCCCGAGGAATACCTTATCCCAACTGGCTATGAGGGTAGAAGACCTAAAGCCTCAAGAAATGACGGTGCGAGCCTTCGATGGAAGGAAAAGAGGAATTCTGGGAGAAGTGACCCTTCCACTCGAGATAGGCCTAAGTTGTTTCCAAGTACTGTTTCAAGTAATGGAGATTGAGCCTACATACACTATGCTCTTAGGAAGACCATGGATCCACGTTGCTGGTGTTGTTCCCTCAATCTTGCACCAGTGCTTGAAATACATTGAGAATGGATGTCTGGTTACCATTCGAGGAGAGGAAGAAATCCTACTGATGAAGCCTACTTCAGTGCCTTATGTTGAAAACACTGAATTGGAGGTGGATAACTTTTTGCACAGCTTTCAGCTAGTAGAAGTGAAAACGAAGAAGGACGAGTCATCCTCCAAAGATGTTCACCAAGTTGTGACTCGCATCATGACCAATAATGGTTATCGAGCCAGAAAAGGTTTAGGAGTTCAGCTACAAGGAATCAAGTCTATGATCACCCTGCCAGAGAACAAGAACAGATTTGGTCTAGGGTATGAGGCATCTTTGGAAGGAATGATGAAGCATGGCTTGGCTCTCAATGAGGGAAGAAGGAAGAATAAAATGACAAAGACGATTCCTCATCTGAAAGAGACGTTCCCCGTCCCTACTGAAGTTATCAATGGAACTTCCAGTCAGGTCCGCCTAATCATTAACAATGTGGAGGAAGACTCAGGAGAAGACTATGCTATCTAGCCCTCCAGCAGTTCGAAACCTCTAAACAATTGGAGATCTGAGGCGTTATTTGATGTGGTTGCCATAAAGTAATTGTTTAGTCGTGAAGCTATCTTAGACTTTTGTAATATTGAATCTATGTTAACTCTTATCGAAGCTTTAATGTAATGAACTTGTGTGTTTCTTGGTATGATTCTCTGCTCATGTTGTCTTTCATCAAAATTTCAATGCAATGAACTTGTGTGCTTCTCAGTTGATCCACCGCTTTGTTTCTTTTCTATCTTTGACTTACGTTTTTTAGCCTTGTCCAATTACCATATTTTCTTTCTGTCAATAATTTCCAATCTGGCATAAATAAATCTTCCAAGGATTTGGGTCTTGTAGAGGTATTGTCCCATGAAAGGATTCTTGAAAAATCAAAGATTGATTCTCATTCAATGATGGATATAGATAACTATGACTCAGATGAAGATAAGAACGCCATTGAGGAGTTTGCCAAATTGGTAGAAAGGTCAGAAAGAGAATTCAGCTTGGATAAAGAGGAAGTGGAGGTGATCAATATGGGAACTGATGAAGACAAGAAAGAGTTAAGGTTAGTGGATAACCCGGAGCGAGAAAGCATGATCAAGTTATTCAGAGACTACATGGATGTTTTTGCATGGTCTTATCGAGATATGCCAGGGTTGGATCCGAACATAGCTTCCCACAAAATTCCGCTACACCCCAATGTTGAGGCGAAAAAGCAAAAGTTGAGGAGAATGCACCCTGAAATGTCTTTAAAGATCAAGGAGGAAGTTACCAAGCAATTAGAAGCAGGATTTTTAGAAGTATCTAGACACCCAGAATGGGTAGCGAATATCGTCCCTGTTCCAAAGAAAGACGGAAAAGTCAGGATGTGTGTAGATTATAGGGATTTGAATAAGGCTAGCCCTAAAGATGACTTCCCATTGCCTCACATCGATGTCCATGTTGATAATGCAGCAAGAGGCTATAGATTCTCTTTCATGGATGGGTATTCTGGATACAATCAGATTCCCATGGACACAAACGATAAAGAGAAGACCACGTTCATCACAGCATGGGAAACTTTTTGTTACGCGGTTATGCCATTTGGTTTGAAGAATGTTGGGGCCACCTATCAGCGTGCCATGGTTGCTTTGTTCCACGATATGATGCACAAAGAAATTGAGGTATACGTGGATGACATAGTCGCCAAGTCCAAAGAAGGGGAAAGCCATGTGGAAGTGTTGCAAAAGTTGTTCGAAAGACTCAGAAAGTACAAGTTAAGGCTAAACCCAACAAAGTGTGTTTTTGGTGCATCAACTGGAAAACTGCTTGGTTTCGTCATTAGCAAAGAAGGGATCAAAGTGGACCCAGACAAAGTCAAAGCAATACAAGAGATGTTCGCTCCTAAGATCGAAAAGGAAGTGAGAAGTTTTCTCGGGAGGTTAAACTATATCGCTAGATTCATAGCCAATTTGACTAGCACTTGCAAACCGATCTTCAAGTTACTAAAAAAACAACAACCAGGAGAATGGGATGAACATTGTCAGGAAGTTTTTGAGAAAATAAAAGCTTACTTGCAAAGTCCTCCTATTTTGGTGCCACCTGCACCTGGGCGGCTGTTGATATTGTACCTCACGGTATTGCAGATATCCATGGGAGCAATGTTAGGGCAACATGATGAAACAAGAAAGAAAAAACATGCCATCTACTACTTGAGTAAGAAGTTCAATGATTGCGAGTCCCGCTACATGGCAATCGAGAAGACTTGTTGTGCGCTAGCATGGATGTCTAGAAGGTTGAGGCAGTACATGTTGTACTATACAACTTGGCTGATCTCAAGAATGGATCCGATAAAGTACATATTTGAAAGTCCTCATGTTTCCACACGAGTCTCCAAGTGGCAAGTGGTTCTTTCTGAGTTCGATATAAAACACATGACTCGAAAGTCTATTAAAGGAAGTGTAATTGCAGATCACTTAGCTGAGAACCCGCTCAATTGCAAGCAACCTATAATATCTGAATTCCCAGATGGAGATATTTTATCAATTGAAGAAGGAGAGTCTGAGGAGGAAGACACATGGAAGATGTTCTTTGATGGAGCAGTCAACATGTATGGGAGTGGTATAGGAGCAGTAATCACCTCACCAAGTGGGAAGCAATACCCTATCGCCATCAAGTTGGAGTTCGATTGCACCAATAATATTGCAGAATATGAAGCGTGCGCTCAAGGGTTGAAAGTTGCGATAGAATTGGGAGTGAAGGAATTACAAGTATATGGAGATGCAGCACTGATAATTTATCAAGTGAACGGGGAATGGCAGACTAAGGATCCAAAGTTGATTCTATACCAGAAATATTTGATGCAGTTGGTCGAGAAGTTTGAAGGGATCACCTTTTCGCACTTGACTCGGGATAAGAATCAATTCGTAGATGCTCTGGCTACTTTAGCTATGATGACCAATTTGAATATTCATGCTAACGTACAGCCTGTCCGAGTAAGGGCACAGAGTGAACCAGTTTATTGTTCTAATGTCGAGGAAGAAGAAGATGGTCAACCTTGGTTCTATGACATCAAGCAGTACATTAAGTTTAGATAATACCCATCAGGGGCAAATGAGACAAACAAAAAGACCATTCGTAGACTCTCCATGGCTTTCTTTTTGAACGGGGAGGTACTATACAAAAGGAATTATGATGGTACACTCCTCAGATGTGTAGAAGCTAAAGAGGCTCTCGTCATCTTAACAGAAGTTCATGAAGGGATCTGTGGAACACATGCCAATGGTATCATGATGGCTCTTCAAATCCTATGATGTGGTTATTACAGGTCCACTATGGAATCTGATTGCATAGGATATGTTCGAAAGTGTCATAAATGCTAAGCTTACGCTGATCGCATTAATGCACCTTGTAACATCCCAAAAATTTATAATTTTAGGATAAATGATCATTTTACAATATTTGGAATTTTCTGGAATTTTTATGGATTTTTCTAAGAACGCAGAATATTTTAATATATTTCTCGTTTTACGTGCACACTGGGTAGAGTTGGCAAAACGACTGTAACGCTCCCAAAGTTGGAAAATTTTATTACGAATAGTTATTTTCTAATATTTGTGATTTATGTGCATTCTTTCGAAATTTTTCGGAAACGATGAATATTTTAATATATTCCTCGTTTTGCGTTCGTATTGAGCAGAGTTGGGAAAACGACTGTAACGTTTCGAAAGTTGGAAAATTTTGTGACGAACAATCGTTTCATAATATTTGTGATTTATGGGAAATTTTCTTGAATTTCTCGGAGACGTTGAATATTTTAATATATTCCTCGTTTCACGTGTACATTGAGCAGACTCTGGAAAACAACTGTAGCACTTCGAAAGTTGAAAAATTTTATGACGAATATTCATTTTACAATATTTGTGATTTTTGAGAATTTTCTGGGAATTTTCCGGAAACGTCGAATATTTTAATATATTTCTCGTTTTGCGTGCACGCTGAGCGGAACTGGGAAAATGCGATGTTTTCTCTGCGAACCTTGAACTATGGACATGTCGACGGGAAATCTTACTAAACCCGAGACTTGACACAGTTTACGAGGTTTCATAATTTTCGAGAAATCTTAACAGATAAAACAAATCAATATTGCGAAAAATTCATCTGTCAGATAAATTAAATACTGACTCGTCAACTGTAACTATTATCCATTGGATAATAGTGTGTAATAAAAATCCTATCACATTATCCTAATGCAATCTACTTTATGTCTAATCCATTCACTTTAATTCAAATTTAATGTTAAATAATCAAAGCTTCTTTGAGAAGCTTTGACCAAACAATGACCAAATGGCCCTTGGCTTCCAAGAGAAGCCAACTCTCCCCCTCTCTCTTCTCTCTCTTCATGGCTGGAATGCAGCCCATGCAAGGGAAATGTTTGCATTTCATTAATTCAATTTACTACACTTTAATTCATTAATTCTCAAAACACTTTCTCTCTACCCTTTCTTCCTTCTTCTTCATTTTTCTCTTCTCCTCCTTCTCTCTACCTCCACCATGAGCACGAAATTGCAGCCCCTCCTTCCACCATTTCTCTTCATCTTTTCTCCTCTCTAAGCTTATTTCTACACTTGCCTTCACTTCCTCTACCTTCTTTGTGTAGAAAGCTTCATCATTTTCCTTTCCTACCTCCATTTTCTCTCCACCTCTTCTCTTCTTCCTCCTCTTGGCTACGAAAATGGCAGCCCACTCTTGACCACTTCTCTTCATCCTTTTGCTTCACCAAGACCATTTCTAGACTTCTCTCAACCTCCTCTACACTTTCTCTTTAGAAAATCTTTTCAAAAATCCATCCTTTCTACCCCTCCTTCTTCAAATCCGAAAATCACTCCTCCATGGATGGCCAAGCTTTTTGATTTTTCTCTCCACTAAACACATTTATACACTCATCTTCATCTTCTCTACAAGTTTCATTTGGAAGGTTTGCTCAAAATCCAACCTTGTCTCCATTGTCTTCCAAGGTAAAGATTCTTGATTTCTTTCCATTTTCTTCTCATTTTCGTTTTCCTTGGTTACCTATATGACCAAGGATCATTCTTTTCAAGCTTTAGTTTGTAAATATGAGAATTTGACCACTTTATGGTTCTCTTGAAGGTGGAATCCGAAAATTGCAAATCAAGGAACCAAGGAGTTATTTTCTTGCATTGTCTCCTCTAGGTAAGAGGGAGACTACTCACTTCAACCACTTATGGTGGTGAGGAGACTTGTATGTGTGTTGATGGAGAAATCCATCCTTGTATGCTCTTTGTATGCTTACTTGAATTATAAATTTGGTATGATTTAGTATTCTTGAATTTGATTAATACTTGATTATGCTCTTGAATATGTTTGATATATAAATGGTGCTTGATCATGTTGGGGTTACTAAATGAAAAATTTGGAGTTTCCTACCTCAACATGGTGCCACGGTTTTGGCATTGAATCTTGGGCACTTAGATTGATTTTAATGAACTAAAGACCTAAGTGAACTAATGACAAGAAGTTAATACCTAAAAGAGAAGGAAAGAATGGATTTGAAGACTTGAAATGGAAGAATGTGATTTGGGATTCACCATTAGGAGGCTCACGGTTTTAGGCTAGGAAGTGTAGGTAAATTGTGATTTAATTATGACTAGGGTAAGACTTAAGTTGATCAATGGATGGATGGAATTAAATAGAAGAAAATTTTGGAATGGAAACCACTATGAGGGCTACGATTTTGGAGCCAAGAAATTAGGACTTTAGGTGAGTTAATTTAACAAGTGAACAATTTAAAAAGGGTTAAGAAAAGGGCATGCAAAATGATAACTTGAAAGGATTTGAAATTGAAACCATGGTGAGGCCACGGCCTCTAAGGCATCTTTGAGTGTAAGTATGTGATTGTGGTAATTTGGAATCATAAGGAACTAGGTAATTAGAAACCTATATAACGAAAAGGATAATTAATGAGTTGGAAGAATTTAATGAAATTAAGACTTCATAAATTTTGAAGGAATAAGAGTGAAATTATCATAAGACTTAAGGAAATTCTAAGTGAGTGAAGAACATGAGAGTGTGAGGCCTAAGAGCTTAAATAAATTGCAAGTTATGGGAAATTGGATTGCTTAGGAGTATTGAATTGATTTCAAGAATTGATTTTGAACATGAACCTTGAAAAGGGAAACAAATTCTAAGTTAGGATTCATAATGAACCTAATGACACATCAATTGACTTGATCCTTGTATTATGATGTTATGGGTCCATGTGAGTGACCATTTGTATATTGATGCTTATATTGGCCTAATGTGACATATTATGGAATTGTATGAGATTGTGAATCATACATGTTCATGCATAGTGTCTTATGCATTGTGATTGTCCTTGTGGACTGTTGTAAGGTCAAGTTGCTTAGGAGATTGAACACACCTTAGTGCAGGTGCGAATAGACAAGTGTAGGTCATTGGTTGACCTTGGGGGCGTCGGGGTACGGGTTCCTCACAATGGGAGGTTGGTAGCTCTCCTGCCCGTGGAGTAGACCAATGCAAACGCACCGACGATCCGGACCGAGACACTGTCCTATATCGTGATCTAGTGTAGAATGTCTGTACAATGCCATGATTGTGCACGAGAAAATTTATTGATAGCACTGGCCTCGGCAGCCAAGTTACAGACATGTCTCCTGATCTTTCTCTCCGACTGTTTGGGTTTAGCTCCATGGAGTAGGAATTTGGGAAAGCATGCATGTGAGTCATGATATACCCTGTCATTGTTAATATTTATTTCTCTATAACTATGACTGATTTAATTATTCTTGTGATAATTATCATTCGTTGTGTTAAATTCTAGAATTATTATTATGATTTGTCCGATATTGTCAAATCTTGCTATTACTGTTCTTCTTCTTTGTTGCTCGCTTTACTATAAATATCATTATTATTATTGATTCTTATCATTGCTTACAATTGAATTACTTTTATTAAAAATTCATTTGTTGCCGTTAATAAATATATGAATCTGTATTGCTTTGTGGGCGCTCTGCAGTGTGTCGTTTTCTTACTACCGTAATGGTAATGAAAGATGGGTGTCTCACCTCTTTCTTATATTTTTGTATTTTGTTTTATATTTATATTGATAAAAGATCGTGAGGAAGATGAAGAGGGACCACACCTTGGTTGATTGGATTGGGCATTTGGACAAGATTTCTTCGGGTACGTACGAGTGCAGTTGCGTGGAGGCATTGATGCCTATCGTGTCAACTGGGACGCCGAGCGTCATGTACACATGGGGTTGCGGCTTTGTCTGCTGGTAGTACCCATCCTTGGGTTACTACTTTTCCCCCTTTTTGTGTTTTATTCCCGCTGTATTCTATTTAACTCTGTAATTGTTATATTATATGTTATCAGTGATTTGTATTAAAGATGACTATAAAATATACATATATATGGAAAATGACTTTTATTTCAGTGGTTGTATTATGACTTGAATATATTTATATTTCATTCGAGGCTCATATTTTCTACCTATGCAAATTGTCAAAAAAAAAAAATATAGACTCTTGAGAATTTAAATTACTGTTATCATGACTGTGACACACTTGGATTTAGTAACTATGGTGTAATGACGATTATGCTCCGGTTGCTACATCAAGGGGTGTTACACACCTCCTGTCCCATTGCATAATATGGTGGCACCCTGGCCTTTTTCAATGTGGGGAATCGATGTTATCGGGCCAATAAATCCAAAGGCTTCCAATGGCCATAGGTTTATCCTGGTAGCAATTAATTACTTCACCAAGTGGGTAGAAGCTGCTTCCTATGCCAAGGTTACTTAAAAGGTTGTTCTCAAGTTCTTGAGGGCAAACATCATCTGTAGATATGGAATTCCAGAAAAGATTATCACAGATAATGCCCCTAATCTCAATAGCGCCGAAATTAAGAATCTATGTGAGAGGTTTAAGATCAAGCATCACAATTCTGCTCCTTACAGACCTCAGATGAATGGTGCGGTAGAAGCAGCAAATAAGAATATCAAAAAGATAGTAACTAAAATGGTGGTCAACTACAGGGAATGACATGAGATGCTCCCCTATGCTCTCCATGCTTATCGCACTAATATCCAATCTAGCACTGGGGCAACACCATTTTCCTTGGTATATGGAATGGAAGCAGTGTCCCCCATAGAGGTTAAAATCTTATCCTTGAGAGTGTTGATGGAAGCCGAGTTAGAAGAATCAGAGTGGGTAAAGACTCGGTATGAGCAGTTAAACATGATTGAGGAAAAGCGATTAAAAGCTATTTGTCATGGGCAATTGTATCAAAGAAGAATGGCGAGAGCTTTCAACAGGAAAGTTCGCCCTAGGGAGTTCCAAGCAAGCGACTTAGTTCTAAAGAAGAAACTCCCAAACCAAGATGACGCCCGAGGTAAATGGGCACCGAGTTACGAAGGACCTTATGTTGTTAGGCAGGTATTCTCTAGAGGAGCCTTAATTTTGACAGATATAGATGGAAATGAATTGCCAAGACCAACAAATGCCGATGCAGTAAAAAAGTTCTATGCCTAAAAAAAAGAGAAGCAAAAGAAAAAAAAATATAGCTCATTAGGCCGAAGACCCGCAAGGACGACCTAAGCAAAAGTTAGGGTATTTAAACTGGGCAGAAGTTTAAAGTCGGCAAAGGCTTTCCTAAAAGGTACCTCTTGAAGGGCTCACAGGGACAACATAAAGGAAACAAGAAAAACTTGGGCAATTTTTTTTTTTTAGTGGTGATGAATTTGTGTTACAAGCAAAACTGGGGCAAATTTAAGTAGTGAACAATGGAAGAGAATTCGTGTCATTGGCAGTCAATGGTTGTAATATCCATCTGAGAATTAGGACCCATCTAATGAGAACGAAGGAATCCAAACTGGGGCAATTACCTTTCACTTTATCTTTGTGTCATCCTTTGTACTCTTTTTCAATACCTTTATGTGTTTGTGAACATTCAAATGAATGAGAATACCTTCCTCTTTCTCTTATTCTTCTTCTTTCTTTATCTTGTTTCTTTCTCTCTTTCATACTTGTGAAATCACACAGTTTATTACAAAATGCTTCGATAAAAGGGAATATGATTTCAATAACATTGATTTGACAATTTAATGGCAATCCCCCAATTAACAAGTTAGGTCAAGAATGAGTTAGAAGGAAACTCCAGAAAATTGAACTTACTCCCCATGCAATATGAGAGATTGTGCGCTTGACGAGCCCTAGTTTGCAAGAGCTTATGCCCGGGTTTGATGGATCAAAGTTTTTCGAGGAAGCACTTAGCATCGAGTATGTAAGTGGAAGGTTTTGGACATGATATTTTCAATATTTTTTGAGTTACAGGAATGAACACTGCAATATCTTTTCGTGTTCAAGAGACACTAAGCTGAAAGTGACGTCTTTGGCTTTTACGCCGAGCTTCACTATGGAAGAACAGACAAAAAAAAAGAAAGTAAAAAGAAAAAGAAGAAATATATTTTCGGGACGCCAGATACCCACTACTTTTTAATTTTCGGGACGTCAGATGCCCATTGTCTTTAATTTTCGGGACGCCAGATGCCCACTGCTTTTTTATTTTTCGAGATGTCAGATACCCATCGCCTTTTATTTTCGGGACGCCAGATGCCCATTGTCTTTTAAATTTTGGGACACCAAACACCCACTGTTTTTATTTTCGGGACACCAGATACCCACTGCTTTCTAAATTTCGGGACACCAGATACCCACTGTTTTTATTTTTGGGACACCAGATGCCCATTGTCTTTTAAAATTGTGGGACGCCAGATGCCCATTGCTTTTTAATTTTCGGGACACTAGATACCCACTACCTTTTAATTTTTGGGCCAGACCCACTGTCTTTTAAATTTCGGGACACCAAATACCCACTGTTTTTATTTTCGGGACACCAGATACCCACTGCTTTCTAAATTTTGGAACACCAGATGCCCATTGCTTTTTAAATTTTAGGACACCAGATACCCACTGTCTTTTAAATTTCGGGACACCAGATACCCACTGTTTTTATTTTCGGGACACCCGATACCCACTGCTTTCTAAATTCTGGGACACCAGATGCCCATTGCTTTTTAATTTTCTAGACGCCAAATACCCAATGTTGTTTAAATTCCGGATCAAGCTCATTGCCTTTTACAAATTCCAGGCCACCCAACATTATTTCCAAAAAAAGAAAAAAGAAAAAAAACAAAAAAAAACTCTTTTGATCAATAAACGTCAATTGAGCTGCGACAACTTATTGACAATGCAGTGACGTCTCTGGCTTTACGTCGAGCTTCACCTTGGTAGGGTTAACCACGTTGCGACAACTCGTAAATCCACGTTTGAGCTCACTAGTTTTCAATCAACATCTTTGTTTTGACCGAACAAAATTTAAGTTCACTTCTTTACTCGTTTCTTACGACGATAATATGAAAAACTATAGTTATCCATAATCTCTATTAAGAAACAAGTAAAGAGGGGCAACTGTGAACACTCAATTTTGTCTAGGTCCTTGAAACTTTTAATTTAGAAAAAATAAAAATGAAAAATAATAAAAGATTTTTTTTATTATTTATTTTATTTTATTTTATTTTACACGCACTTCTCTAATTTCTAATCTAAATCAAGTACAACCCAATTGAAACAATGTTCAAATCCATTTAATTATTTGATCCATTGATTCACTGGCCCATTTGTTTCAAGTTCCTGTTATATATATATATATAAGGGGTAAAAGGGGAAGTAACGTTGCAACAAACCAAAAGCATTTGACAGAAAACAAGCATTGAAGAGGAAAAGACCTGCAACCTCTACGTATGAGCAATCACAGGCAAGCAGAAATGTTGCAAGCAAAACAAAAAAATAAGGACAAAACAAGTGTCTTTTTCTTGTGACGGTAGAGGAGGAAAAGAAATAGTGTCAGCAGGGGCTTTCAAAAATAAATCATCAAAGAGGCAAAGAGTAGCTGCCCCTGAAGAGCTGCCTGCAACTTCTCTGCAATAATGGTGAATATCAAAGCTGTGGAAAAAGGCCAAAGGAGAGATGATATACGAAGATGGAAGGATGCAGATGATGCAGAGAAAGGAGAAAAGTCTTAAATTCAAAATTAGAGTAGAAAAAGACTGCACAATCTGCTCTCAAGCCAAGGAAAATAGAGTGGAAAGAGACAACACAATTTGCTTTCATGCAGGCCAAGCCAGAAATTTTCGTGCTTATATAAAAGGAGAGCATTATCAGGGGGGGCTAAAAAAAAAAGAAAAAAGGGGGCTAAAGATTTCGGAGAACTCTATGGAGGTTCAAGTCAAAGGCCACTATTTACCATCTTCTTGATTTTTCCATACTTCGAACACCATTGTTAACACGGCAGCCTCCATCCCGCAGCCCCCATCTCACCCTGACCATCTTCAACATCCAACCTCATCAACCGTCACTTTGCCGCAACCTCCTTTATGGTCACACTACCTCTGCCATCATTTTCTTCCTCATCATAAAGCCTTCATTCACCTTCATCTTCATCATCATCTTCCACAACCACCACCCACCATAACCACCACCTATTAACAAACCTCCACCTTCACCAATCTCACCACCACCATCAACCATACAATCCCATCACCACCATTATCACTAAAAACCACCATCAACTTCCATCCTCAATCCCTCACCAAAAAAAAAAAAAAAAAAGAAAAAGCAAGAACCCAAAAAGGGGAACAACACGGAAAAGCCAACAAAAATACCCAAAGCTTCCTTTCCTTCATCCTCCGGCCACCCAAAACCCATCCCTTATCACAACCCGTAAACCACCATCACACCACCCCTGCCTCTCTTCCACGACTGCCTCCCATACGCAACCAGACTGTCGCAGCTCACCGCGCCATCCTTCGGAACAAACCAGAACCGCCCCGAACTAAGAGCCACCGCCGCTCCGGCCAAAGTCTCCACCATCCGTGACTTGCGTCACCTGATCCGAGCTGAGCTCGCTGGATTCCGCACCCAACACCGTCGAACCAAGCCTCCGATCCGCCATCGTCGTCAGCGCCCATCGGATCCAAAACTCCACCCGAGCTCGTCGTCACCGTACTACGCCTGTCCGGCCGAGCCACCCCGTCGCGCCTGTCGAGCCGTAGCTGCACTGCCCACCGAAAGTCGTGCGACCCATTAACCTGCCACAGCCCCACCGTACCACTTTGTGCGCTCTGGCTCTCCCCGGGTTTGTGTTTCTGCTTCCAGGACCTCTTTTCTTAATGCTATTTTTAGTTGGTTCCATATATCTCATTTAGATGACATTTGTATTTGTTATTTTATGGACAAAACTGAAGCACGTGGGCTTTCATTTCAAATTAAGGATATAATGGTCTTTTTGATTTAAAAAAAGAAAGAGAAAGAGATCCTAAAAAAAATAGAATAAGGGAAAAAATCAAAATATATTTTGAGCTTATTTATTTGTATTGTTTATGACTAGTTCTTACTTGATTGTATTTATCTTTTATTTAATTATATGTTTTATGTTATTTCATGTGATTAACGTGAAGCAAAAATGAAGGAAATTAGAAAGGGAATAAAAAATACGAAAAATGATAAATAAAAATAAAAATTGTATAAAAAAAATAATTGAACCCTTTTTTTAAAGATTAATAAAATAGGATTAACTGAGTTGTGACAGCTTGTTAATCCTATAACTTTTATGATCATCTGAGTTGTGACAACTTGATGATTCAAGTTTTAAACAAAAATCAATCATTTAAACGGAATTAGCTGAGTTGCGACAACTTGTTAATTTCGTAACTTTTAGAATCATCTGAGTTGTGACAACTTAATGATTCGTTTCTTTTCAAAGCATAAAAAAAATCATCAATTAACTGAATCTTCAAAGCCCTTTCTTTTAAAATTAAAAATAATTAACCCACAATCGTTTTCTAAAGAACGACGTGGCTTTGAATTCTTCATTGCATCGGAGGATACGTAGGAGCAGAATCTCAATTCTGTCAAGCCAAAAATAATTTTTTTCATAATTTATTTGTTTATGTAGTTTATCTTTAAATAAATGGGTAAAATAAATATTTCAAGGATTATAAAAATTTGCACAATTAATTTAAGGTAACCGTCTTAGGGCGGATGTCTTGGGTGTCTTAGCGGGGTTAAGTCTCATTTCTTCCTGTGCATAATTAGACTCTCGAACTCGAGTTTTCGAACGTAGACCATCATTTTTGGTTTTCCAATTTTTCCTAATAAAAAATAAAATTGGTGGTGACTCCCTTAATTTTTTTTAATTTAAGTTGTTATCCCGCCGCGATCCGTCGCGACATTGCTAACATCATATAGTTAATTTTAGACCGTTTACAAATTGATTAGGTTAAATATACTTTTCTATTTCTATCTTATTTGAATAATAATATTAGTTGATAGTTGAAAATTAACAACTATATATATTTGCTAGTTTATATGGATACCATAAGCCACACAAGTGTCCTATATATATAGGTAAATATATGTAGTTTTAATTTTTAAATATTAATTAATATTATTGTTCAAAAAAGATAAAAATAAAAAAAGTAGATTTAATCTCATCAATATCTAAACGGTTTAAAATAAATCATATGATGTTAGTAGTATTGTCAAGTATAAAGGTTGTACTCCTGAGACGACAACACCTGTTATATACACACACAAGAAATTATGAGTTTGTAGCGTTATAACCATGATGTTTTTGTATCAAATTATATATAAAAAAAGACAAGAAGTCATGGTTCTTATTTCAAAATGCCAAAAATAAAATAAAATCAAAAGAAGTAGTGTCTGTGAAGTACAACTTCACTTCATTTTAAAAAAATAAAATAAAATAGCATAAGTCGTGTATGAGAATCTCACCTTCACCTTAAATATAATAAAAAAATGACAAAGAGGTAAGTTGTGATTGAGAACTACGACTTTCTATAAAATAAAATAAAAATCTATATATAAATTGTGATTAGAAAATACGAGTTACTATATAATACTATTATTATTTCGAGAATTAATTTTTAATGTTGTCATTAGAATGAAAAATAAGAAAAAGGAAAGTTTTATTTGAGCATTTCAGTTCTTGTTGATTTTTTTTTTTATAAAAAAGAAGTATTTTTAGATGAGAAGAAGATAGTACAAAGAAAAAAGATAAGGAATCCTAATAAAAACAAAAAGAAACAACTAAGACCTATGTAGGAAAATCTTGCAACAAGGCATGCCAATCCCTTTGCATGTCTACCAAAGAAACACCATTAAAAAGACCATGAGCAGAACACTAAAGGGATGCCAAAAGAGTAACCCTATCCCAAATGAAATCTAAGACAAGAAAGAGTCCTTGAAGATTCTAGCATTCCTTTCCAATCAAATACACCAAAGAACATCATAAACAGAATACTGCCACAATATCTTTGCTTCTTTACGAGTACCAAACCTCTGAACTTGGTAAGGAGAAAAAGATGCAAATCTATCGGGTAAACCCAAGACTCTCCAAAGATCCTAAAAAGTCTATTCCAAAGATAATTGGCCGCAGAACAATGCAAAAAGAGATGAGCCCCAGATTCTAAATCAGAGCCACACATAATACACATATTTGGAGAAAAAGCAGTGTGAGACCTGTATTTCTAAAGCATGTCATTAGTGTTAATCCTGTTAAGAATAGCAGTCCAGACAAAAGCTTTGACCTTTGAGGGGACTTTGGATTTCCAGATGAGATTATCCAAGAGAAATCTATCCCTGTTATGAGATTGAGTCAAGAACTGATAATAAGATTTACAAGAGAAAATTCCTGATGATTCAAGGGTCCAAATTCTTGAATCAGGCACAGAAGAAAGACGAATAGAGTCAATTAAAAACAGGAAAGACTCTAACTCACCAACATCTCTATCATTCAAGTTTCTAAAAAAATGGAAGTTCCAAGAGAAGTTATCGCGAGAAAAAAATTGGCAGATAAGTGCATTATGTAAAGAATATAGGCGAAATAGCCTTGGAAAAGCCTCAAAAAGAGGGACAGTACCAACCCACAAATCTTCCCAAAAATTAATACGAGAGTCATGACCTAGATGCATGGACAAGAGAAAAATAAAGGAAGAAAGACCTTGAGAGACAAATTTCTAAGGACTAGCATGAGAAACTCTACTTGGAGAATTGGTATCCCACCCATTCGGATGCAAACCATACTTACTTCGAATAACATGATGCCATAAAGAAGAAGTTTATACAGGAAAACACCAAAGCCACTTAATTGCCAATGCCTTATTCTTGGACACCAAATTACCAAGACCCAACCCTCCCTCCTTCTTAGTTCTTGTTGAAATTAGAGCAAGAACTTATGAGCATTTTTAATGTTGTCATGTACCCCTTGCCCGTTCGATCTTTAGTGTTGTTGTTTTGTTAGTGGTTAGCAGAATGTTTGACAAAGGCACTGATTATGTTGAACATGAGTTACAATTTCTGAACCAGGTTGTATTATTTCATTCTTAGCAGATATGGGCAACAAATCATTGAGTTGCATTTAGGCATGTTAAGTCAAGCATGATTTACTCGATGAAAAGCTTAAGCTTAAACTCATTTCCTTCATTGTGTTTGATCTTGTTGCTATCTTTGGATTTCAATTTGTTGTTGGTTTGGCATCTAACTCCCCTTTTTTTAGTCTTTGGAGTGGCATAGTGCATGAGTCATTCCTACTGGTTTGAGTGTTGCCATTCCTACCTTGTTTGGGTTATTTTGCTCTATTTTTATTTTGTTGCAATTTAGTATATACATGAGGTAGATCTGGATCTAGCAATGGCAACCACAAAATCTCCTTGCTGAGCCTCAGCCTTCAAATCAATAACCTTTCCAAATGCCAGCGAAAAACTCCACATAAAGAAGAAGTAAAAGGGCAGTGAAGTTAATGATTTTACAGTTGCTTTTCAATTTCTATTGCTAAGTAGTTTTGTTATCGTTTTATTTACATTTACACCCTCTGTCATGGGCTTTCCAAATTGAAAATGCACATAACAAATGACAAGTGTTATGTTCGTGTTGCTTTCTGCAATCTGAAGAAAAAGGGCTAAGTATGAACAATAATGGTGCAATTCTTTTTAGGCTTGTAAATTACTTGCCAAGTGATAAATCAAATATAAGGTAAACTGACCAAACTCTAAATGCTTGTCATTTTCTGTTACCTGAATTTTTTTTATAGAAGAAAAATTGTTTTTTGCTTTCATAAAGTTCTTCTAGTAGATAATATATTGTAAGCTTTTTGACTATGACGTTGCCCTTTAGGAAATTTGACACCTAATTGATTTATGATTTGACCACAATATAATTGTTTCACTTTCATGATAAACTAAGTCGCAAGGATTTTCTGATTTATGAAAGAAGCTAGGGCATCCTTCGTGGGTACCTAATGCGCTACTACAAATAGATTAAAATAAAACACAATCATATCCTAAGATATAACTGCTGTTTTGGGTAGTTTTTGGTACATCGAATTGGCCATATGAATCACTATGAATTGAGGGTGGAACAATGCATGTATTACAGTCACAAATCACAATTTCAAATATTATTAATAGTTAAAGTTCACTGTCATCTTTTTAATTTATATGTTGCTTTAACTTATCTGACAATATTGTTGAAGAATATAATTTCCATATAGCAACAAGCATATCAGTTTTTGTGTTTAGAGCAATTAAGGGAATTTAGGTAGCACAATTATTGCTTTCTTATTTTTTCCTCAATCAGACATTTTATCATACAGATCATGTGCACTCATCGAAAACATAAAATCAAAATCACAAAATATAATGAAGCAAGACAAGAACAAATCCATGAAACATATCCTGAATGAAGAGCATGACAAGTTATACGAAATACAAATTGAGCAAACAAACATAGAGAAGGTTTGCAATGGATCTGACCCAACCAAACTAAATGAGCACTAACCATTAAACCAAACCTCAAATGATAACACAGACACTCACCATTAAGTGAAGATCCGTGGTCAAGAATGCAAATCTCTAAGCTGATGGCACAACAAATTCACAGAGAGATAGTTTGCGAGTTGAGCCTTGTCGATTTGCCAATCTACCACCACCCTAAGTGTCTCAGCTCCACACACACCTTCACTCTAAGCTACACCTCAACTGCATTTTACACTAACAACGATGGAGGAAGGAGTGAACTGGATTTTGGCCAATATTGCATCTAATGGTTAAAATGTAGAGTAAATACTGGCGTCGTACCCGTTGCGTCCTCCGGTGGTCTTCTTCACATTGTTATCATAATTACTGCTTAGCGTTATTTCACTGGTTCGCTTAGACAATGGCAGAGAGAGAGAAGGAAAGGGAAAAGAAGAAAAGAAGAAAAGAAAAAAGTGAGAGAGAGAATTATTTAGCCTGAGTTATATTTTTTTAATATAATCGCTGTAAAATAATTTTAAATTGTCACAAATTTATTTATTTTATGTCATTTGATACAAAAATTGTCAGTGAAGTATTAATTGTGACGGTTTATCAAAATTGTCATAAATAAATTGTCACCATTTGACTATTTTTTTTATAATGTATGGTGGAATGTGTTTATCCTTTTTCACGTGAAGTCAAAACCTTTGGCAGCTTCTCTTTTATTTCACGTAAAGCTTAACTAGCCCGGTGTTTTAAATTCTTGTTTGTCTTTATTATAATATAAATGATATATTTTGATTTTTAAGTTTTTTCTTCTATTATTTTATTAATTTTCCTTTTTCAGTTTTATATTTTGAGATATGATCATTTGAACAAAAATAATAATAATAATCAAGGAAGGGGAATAGGAGGATTGAAATGTTTATGATTGTATGATTAGAGTTTTTAGTTTATGATGAACTTAGTGAGGTTTGTTAATCATCAAAACTCATAGAAATCCTAATATGAGCTTTAAAGCTTACACTGGCCAGACATGTTCATGTTCATGTTCAACAAACCACCATGAATCAAATGCACCAAAGCCATAGATACATTACGGAAGAAAAAGCAACAACAGCAAAACTAGATTAATGGAAGGTGTGTTCGTGACCAAACTAGCT
Source organism: Ormosia emarginata (assembly GCA_029884605.1). Taxonomy (NCBI): domain Eukaryota; kingdom Viridiplantae; phylum Streptophyta; class Magnoliopsida; order Fabales; family Fabaceae; genus Ormosia; species Ormosia emarginata. The sequence continues at coordinate 11,711,353 of JAQQTP010000071.1, forward strand.
TCTCACCTCAAACTCTCTCTCACTCTCAAACATCTATTCCCTTCTTTCTTTCCCATCCCACCAACAACAATCTCTTCCCATTTGCCACAAAATCACACACAACCCCTTCCTCACCTTCTCCATCGTCCAAACCAGCAACAACAACAGCCAGCACCCAAAGACAGCGAAAATAAGTCCCTACGACGAAGCCAAACACATCATCGACAACATAGTACCTCATTGAGTGGAAGCAACAACGTCTCTGCTAATATCTAAAACAGCAAAAGTCTTCATAAGAATGCCATCGCTATCTCATTGTTTTGTCTCTGCACTTTTGAAACGCTTTGATCCCTTTTTCCATAAAAAGTTCATTTTATTATGGTCAAATCAATCCATCATCTTACAATGATTTCCTAGTCTTGTCTTGAATTGCATCCGTTTTAAAGGCTTGTGCATCACTTGTCTTGTCTTGAATTGCATCCGTTTTAAAGGCATGTGCATCACCAATGACATAAAATACACTAAGAGTAAGTATACTCTATCATCAAGTAACAGGACTTGAGTCTCAATTATCAATTCCACGAATAATAAGCAGTAATTACTAATTTTGTAAAACTCTTTTGTTATTTAGACAATCGAAAGGGTATGAGAAATTTAAAATAAAATCAAATAACAAATAAAGAAGAAGAAACTATGGCACAAGGTTCACTTGAATCCAATTATTCAAATTTTCTTTCAATTATGATTAAGGTAATTCTTTTGCCAATATTCTCTTATTTGTTATTGAATCCTAATGGTCATGGATGAAACAATTCTATTCCTAATTTAATTCACTTATTTGGTCATTTAGTTGAATTAATCAAGAATGTATTCAACTTCAATTCAAGAGATGAACTAACATACCGTCAATTCTATTGGTAGGATAAATCGATGTTTGGTCATTCACCAATCTAATCCTAGGCTTACCATATAGATCCAATCATTGAATGCAGATGGTCACAGGTTAAACAATAAATTAACACATACCAAAAGTGATCAAGTTATGACAAGAATGCAAGCAATATGATATACCCTAAAAGAAATTACCTTAATCAAATTAGAAATCAAACTCAAATAATTAGGAAAACAAGATCCCCCATACCCCTAGCTATGGGTTTAGCTACTCATGTTCAATACAAACAATCTCATATCGGAATATACCATAGAAAGAAAACCCAAAGAAAAAGGGAAAACTAAAAGAAAAAAGAAATCAAAATCTCTTTTACGGTGATTATGATCTTCATGCCTTTAAGAATTCAATCCTCCCTTCGAAGCTATCCTCCAAGAATTCGCAGCAATTCTCTCTTCTAATCTGCTATCAAAGTTTGTCGTCATCAAGATTGATCTAAGGGTTGAGGGGTTGCTTCTATTTATAACGATTTGGGGTGAAAAACCCTCTTTTTCACGTCAGGAGAGGACACACGGTCGTGTCTCCCTTCGACACAGTCGTGTCTCTTGAAAACCACGTAACAACACTTTAAGTGAGACACGTCAGTGTGATCAAGAGATACGGCCGTGTCTCCAAGTCAGAAGCTTCAATCCATTAAGACACGGTCATGTGAGCTGGAAGATTTGCGTAACTTCAATGGTGAATGAGACACGACCATGTACTCGAGAGACATGGTCGTGTCTCCAAGTCAGAAGTTTTCTTCAAGTTAGATACTGCCGTGTCTGACTCCTGAATCGCTTTTAAGTTGACACATGACTCTGTCTAAGCCAAAATGAATCTCTTTTGCCCTTGGAAACTTGATATATTCGTTTGAATTCACTCCAAATATGGTAAATCTCTGTTAAACTACAAAGACAAAGACAATGATAAGGATCCATCTCAAATTTATCAATAAATATGAGTAAATCACCATAATTTATATAGAATAAGACTATAAAATATAGGCTTATCAATCCCCCCCACACTCGAGCTTTGCTTGTCCTCAAGCAAAGAATAGGAATAAAAAACAAGATTAAGCTTAACATCCAGAAACATGAATCAATAAAAATTTCACAGTTAAAAATTCTCAAGTTCAACAATCAAATCTAATCCAAAAAGATCATTTAGCACTCAAAACCATTAGATGCTTGGGTCTAACTTGCAACCTTTTTCTTTACCAACCAATTGAGGTCACTCATCTTTCTATCGCTCAAGTGTTTAAAGACAAAGATATCACTCAAATTTCTCTTGAAAAATGCAATACCATAGGTTTGCTTATCGATCTCATCTCCACTTCCAAGTTCACATACAATACTAGAATCAAAAGGACTTTCTTCGGTTGTAACAGGGCCAAGGGTAAATAAAAGGTAAGAAAAAGATAGACAAGGGTAAAGAATGCTCAAAGATAAATCAATACAAAACAGAATCAGGTTGAAAAGCTGATAAATAGAGCATAATGCACAAGAGTATAACAAATTTTCACTTCCAACCCAAAATTCTCATTATTCTTCACCAACAAATTTTTCTTTCTTTTTTTTCCATTTTTTTCTTTTTTTTTCAACCCTTGAAGACAAAAGCAACCTTTCAAGACTTTTCAATCAATCCATCATATGCTTCAAAGAATTCAACCTTATTATTCAATTGGGTATTTAAAGAAATTAATTTCAAGCTCAAATGGAACAATTAAGGAATTATTTTTCAATACAACTCTGAAAGCCAAGAAAGAATGAAGTCTAATTGCCTTAATCATATTTAAGTTTGTAGGTAAATCATTAAAGCCTCAATAAGATATCAAAGAAAGTTTTAGCGCACATCAATCAAGAAAAAACTAATTCCAGAAGAAAAATATGATTTTATTATGAAAAACTCAATCATTAAAGCTCAAATTTCATTTTCTGACTAAGTTAATAAAGAGAGCAACAACAAGCAAACATGTCTAATTTCCAACAAAGAAGCTAAATTTCACTTTACTGACTTGAACAAGATTGTTTCACACAAAATCAGCTCATAATCAATGGATTTCCCTTTCAAACATATCTCTATCAGCTAAAAAAATTTAAGAAATCAACACACAATTTCTACTTAATTACCAGCATTACTCAAGTGTTCATCAATTTTGCAATTTTTTTTAAGAGAGTACCCCTCCACACTTAAGATAAACATTGTCTTCAATGTGAAAAAAAAAGAAATAAAATGGGTACAGACAATAGCAACACAACCTGATGAAATGGTGACAAAATGTACGGCTGAAAAGAAGCATAAGAGTCAGTGCCGCAACATAATCTGAAAAATCCCAAAAAAGAAAAATAAGTAGCATCTAAAAGAAAAAAAAATAAGAATAACAATAATTAAAATAAGATAGATAAAGAAGAAACGTAGGTTGCCTCCTGTGAAGCACTTGTTTAACGTCATTAGCTTGACGTTGGGCCGGTGTCATGCCTAGGTGAGATTGATAGAGTGGTGCTTAGTCTCCACTCCTTTTTCATAGTGTTTTGCTCTTTGCCTATTTATCTTGAAAGGTTGTTAGCCTTCTTTTATTACTTCAAGCACACCATATGGTAAGACCCCAACAACTTCATATGGTCCATACCATTTTGACCGTAGCTTACCTTGAAAAAGACGAAGCTGTGACTTATAAACAAGAATTTGGTCCTCAATCTTAAACCTGCGTTGTTTGATGCACATATCATGCCACTTCTTTGTTCTTTCTTTATAAAGCTTGGCATTCTCATATGCCTCAAGACGAAGTTCATCCAGCTCTTTGAACTAGATACATCGCTATGCATCTGTAGCATTCACATTAAAATTCAAAAATTTAAATGCCCAATATACTCTATGTTCTAATTCCACAAGTAAGTGACAAGTTTTACCAAACACAAGCCTATAATGGGACATGTCAATGGGTGTTTTAAATGCGATTCTATAGCCCACAATGTATCTAACTTTAAAGACCATTCTTTGCGGGATGCATTAATAGTTCTTTCCAAAATCTTTTTCAATTCACGGTTTGAGACATCCACTTGGCCACTTGTTTGTGGATGATAAGGAGTAGCGACCTTATGGGTGACACCATATTTGCTCAAAAGATTGTCAAATTGTTTATTGCAAAAATGAGTGCTATCATCACTTATGATTGCTCGGGATGTACCAAATCTAGTAAAAATATTTTGTTTCAAAAACCTTACCACCACCTGAGCATCATTAGTCAGCAACGCCACATCTTCAACTCACTTAGAAACATAATCCACAGCAACAAGTATGTATTTAGTAGAAAAAGATTTTGGGAAGGGACCCATGAAATCAATGTCCCAGACATCAAAAAGTTCACAAATCAATATGTTATTCAATGGCATATCATGTCTCCTATAGATGTTACCATTGCGCTGACATTAATCACAAGATCGAACAAATTCAAATGCATTCTTAAACAAAGTTGGCCAATAAAACCCACATTATAACACCTTTTGTGCAGTTCTAGTGGGATCGAAGTAGCCACCAGTTTCCCTAGCATGACAATAGTCAGATAAGAATTTCTTCTTTTGCTCATAACTGAGATCTGGTGGAAGGGTATTACCTGTGAGGAAGTTTACAAAATTAGCATACCATGGTAAAGAGGAGACTGCAAGGAGGTGCTCATCAGGAAATGAATCATTTATGCCATACTCAGTTGCGGGCTCTAACACCTTCTCATCCAATTGTGATAGATGCTCAGTTACAAGATTCTCTGTCCCTTTTTTATCACGTACCTCAATATCAAACTCTTGTATCAAAAGAATCTATCAAATTAGTCTTGGTTTAGCATCATCTTTAGTAAGCAAATACTTAATAGCAAAGTGGTCAGTATAGAAAATAACCTTAGAAAGAATGAGGTAAGGGCGAAATTTATCAAAAGCAAATACTACTGCTAGCAACTCTTTTTTAGTGGTAGTGTAGTTTCTTTGTGCCTCATTCAAAGCACGACTAGCATAGTAAATAGTTTGGAAAATTTTACCTTTCCTCTGGGCCAAAACAGCCCTAACTGTTGTATTGCTTGCATCACACATAAGTTCAAAAGGTAAGGACCAATCAGGAACAACAATGATGAGTGCACTAGTTAACTTTTCCTTTAAAACAATAAATGCATTTAAGCAAGAATCAGAAAAATCAAATGGTGCATCCTTTATTATGAGGTTTATCAAAGGTTTAGCAATTTTTGAAAAATTCTTGTTGAACCTCCGATAAAAACCTACATGCCCCAAAAAACTTCGAACGACTTTAACAGATTTAGGTGGAAGTAATTTCGCAATTACTTCCACCTTTGTCGGATCAACCTCCATACCTTTGGGCGAAACCTTATGCCCCAAAACAATGCACTCTTATACCATAAATTGGCACTTTTCCCAGTTCAAAACAAGGTTAGTGTTCCTGCATCGCTCCAAAACCAAATTGAGATTATGTAAACAATCATCAAAAGAGGAACCAAACACAGAGAAATCATCCATGAAAGTTTCAATGTAATCCTCTATCAAGTCAGAAAAAATAGCTATCATACACCGCTGAAAAGTAGCCGGTGCATTACACAATTCAAAAGGCATCTACATATATGTAAATGTACCATATGGGCATATGAAGGTGATTTTCTCTTGATCCTCAGGTGCCACAGGTATTTGTATATAACCAGAATATCCATCCAAGCAACAGAAAAATGCATAACCTAAAAGTTTCTCTAACATTTGATCAATGAAGGGTAAGGGAAAGTAATCTTTCCGAGTGACATCATTTAATTTTCTATAATTAATGCACATACACCACTCAGTCACATTTCTAATAGTTATGAGTTCTTTCTTTTTATTTTCCATGACCGTTGTACCTCTCTTTTTAGGCACTACTTGTACTGGACTTACCCATTGACTATCAGAAATGGGATAGATAATACCTACATTAAGCAGCTTGATTACCTCATTCTTTACAACTTCCTTCATGTTTAGGTTGAGACGCCTCTGTGATTGCACAAGCGACTTGTTCTGCTCCTCCATGTAAATTCTGCGAGTGCATATGGTAGGGCTGATGCTTGTAATGTCATGAATGGTCCACCCAAATGCCTTCTTGTTCTCCCTTAATACTCTCATGAGTTTCTCTTCCATTGGACCTGAAAGCAAAGTAGAGATAATCACAGGTAAAGATGATGAAGGATTCAGAAAAGCATATTTTAAATTAGAGGGAAGGGGTTTGAGCTCAAGTTCAGTGGGCTCCTCAATTGAGGGCTTTGGTGTATGAATGTTTTTCCTGTCCAAATCCTCATAATGTCCCCAAATTCTTCTTCTATCCACGGATATGTCAACTTCTAACCACATTATCATTTCCTTGACCTATTCATCATCCTCAAGGTTAGTGGCGACTATGGTTATGATTAGAGGTGTCAAAATGAGTCAAGCCCGATGGGCCAACCCGAATAGCATGACAAAATGGACAGACTGGGTTAGCAAAATACCAGCCTAAAACTTATATGGCCCAAATAGGCCGAGCCCGAATGGGCCGAGCCCGAATGGACCGGGCCAGCCCACTATTTTAACACTACATAAGGCTAAATAGGCTGAACTGAGCTAGCAAAATGCCAGCCTGAAATTTACATGACCCGAATGGGCTGACCCAAAAATGACCTAACCCCGAACGGGCTGGGCCAGCCCGTTTTGACACCCCTAGTCAAGATTCTTTCTAGAGCGTCATCAGTCTTAGATTCCTACAAATATGAATTCACAACACTATCCACAACATCAATAGAATCAATGCAATTACATGAATCAAGAGAGCTAGGATGTTTAACAAAATTAAAAACATTGAAAACTACTTCATCATGATTTAATCACAAGGTCAACTTCCCTTAATGGACATCAATCATAGTCCTTCCAGTAGCGAGGAATGGACACCCGAGTATGATTAAGACTTCAGAGTCCGCTTCCATGTCTAACACAATAAAATCAGTTGGGAAAATGAACTTATCCATTTTTTGTAATACATCCTCTAACACACTCCGAGGGTGAGTAATGGATCTATCAACCAACTGTAGAGAAATGTTAGTAGGCTTTGGTTCTTGCATTCCCAGTTTCTTAAACATAGAGAAAGACATCAAATTTATACTAGCACCTAAGTCACATAATGCTTTCTCAAAATAAGAATTACTAATAGAATAAGGAATAGTAAAGCTCCCTAGATCTTTTAATTTCGGTGGTAGCTTCTTCAAGAGAATAGCGAAACACTCCTCATTAAGTCTGACTGCCTCATATTCCTCAAGTTTAAGTTTGTTTGAAAGTATCTCCTTAAAAAACTTTGCATATTTTGGCATTTAGGAGATAACTTCTACAAACGGAATGTTGATGTGTAATTTTTTAAACATCTCTAAAAATTTAACAAATTCCTTATTTGACTGATTGTTCTTGAGCCTCTAAGGAAATGAGATCTTGACATATGGTGATGCCTCATACACTATGATCTGCTCACGATCCTTCTTCACCCTCTGCCATTTTGGTTCTTTCTTCTCAACCTCTCTTTCTTTATTGTCATCTTCAATTGAGACATCTTTAGTAAAAACATCATTTTTATTTTTCTTAATTCCCGACGAGCTAGGTGCTTCATTCGTCTTCTCATCTAAAGTCTTGTCACTTCTCAGGGTAATTGCATTGACTTGTTCCTTTGGATTAATCTCAGTAATACTAAGCAATGTCCCTGGTGCCCTTACTGTTATCAATGTGGCCAACTGGCTGATGTGGGTCTCCACGCTCTTCAATCTGTTTTCAAAATTTTGCATGTACTTTATTACCAAATCTTCAAAGCTTGGCTTATCTGCAGGTGCTTGGAAACTTGGAGTTGGTTGCGAAGCTTTCTACTAGCTCTGTTGATAGACCTATTGATTTTTCCATTTAAAATTAGGGTGGTCCCTCCAATCGGGATTGTACATATTGGCATATGGATTATACTGTTGCCAATTGGAATTACCAACAAAATTTACTACTTCAGGCTTGAGGGCAAAAAGACTACTAACTTGACAGTTTGAACTTGTATGACCTTGTCCTCCACATGTGTCACAAATAATTGGTGGGGTTGCACTATATGTTACCATCAAAGTTTTCACTTTCTTTGTCAAAGTTTCCAATTGGCTCAGAATAGCAGTAGAAGAGTCAACAACATGCACACCTACTTGTTTCTTAGGAAACTGATGCTCATTTTGCCATTGAAAACTATTTAGCGTCATTTCTTCAATCAGTGCTTAGCTCTCAGTAGGTGTTTTCCTCTATATTGTATCTCCCGTAGCAGTATCAATGAGTGAACAATTTGCAGACGATAAAACATTGTAAAAAGTCTGAACCTGCTGCCATACGAGAAATCCATGATGTGGACATCTCCTCAACAACTCTTGAAAGCGTTCCCAAGCTTCATAGAGAGTGTCCATATCAAACTGCACAAAAGAAAATATATCATTTCTCAATTTAGTAGATTTAGAGGGAGGAAAATACTGAACCAGAAACTGTTATGCCAACTAATCCCATGTAGTAATGGACCCCCTAGGTAGTAACGTTAACCATTGACTTGTTCTGTCCCTCAGAGAAAAAGGAAAGAGGCGCAATCGAATTGCATCATCTGTCAACCCATTGTACTTTATAGTATCACACAACTATAAGAACCTGGCCAAATACTAATTTGGATCATCCGAAGACAATCCACATAACTGAACAGAATTCTGAATCATGGAGATCAATACTGGTTTGATCTCAAAATTATTAACCGCCACAGTTAGTCTTATAATACTTCCTTCATACCCTTTAGCAGTGGGCATGGAGTACTCAAGCATGGTCCGCTCTGCTGGGGTAGCTTTTTCTTCATGGTTATTCTCAACCACTATTTGTCTCTCCATTCTGTTTATATCTTCTGTCACAGCAGCAATATAAGATTGTTTCATTAACCTACGAACTGTTTTCTCAATTTTAGGATCAAATGTCAAATCAAGAAATTGAGATCGAGTAAGCATAAACAAGAAATATAAGCAGAGAGATGAAGTAACAAATTAAAATAAAAATAAAACAAAATAAAAATAAAATAAAAGTGCGTCTAAATTAACTAGAGCTTTTCGCTTATAGTATTACCAAACTTAATCCCCGGCAATGGCGCCAAAAACTTGATGCGCATAAAATACACTAAGAGCAAATGCACTCTATTGCTAAGTAATATAGGACTTGAGTCCTAGTTATCGATCTCACATGGAATAAGCGGTAATTACTAGTTTTGTAAAATTCTTTTGTTATTTAGACAACCGAAAGGGTATGAGAAATCCAAAATAAAATCAAATAACAAATAAAGAAGAAGAAAAATGATAATCAAACAATGTAGAGATAAATCAATAAGAGGGAAACTAGGACGCAAGGTTCACTTGAATCCAATTACTCAGATTTTCTTTCAATTATGATTAAGGTAATTCTTTTGCTAATATTCTTTTATTTGCTATTGAATCCCAATGGTTATGGATGAAACAATATTCTATTCCTAATTTAATTCACTTATTTAGTCATTTAGTTGAATTAATCAAGAATGCATTAAGCTTCAATTCAAGAGATGAACTAACATAATGTCAATTCCATTGGTAAGATAAATCGATGTTTGGTTATTCATTAATCTAATCCTAGGCTTACCATGTAGATCCACTCATTGAATGTGGATGGTCACTAGTCAAACAATGAATTAATACATATCAAAAGTGATCGAGTTATGACAAGAATGTAAGCAATATGATAGACCCTAAAAGAAACTGCCTTAATCAAATTAAAAATTAAACCCAAATAATTAGGAAAACAAGATCCCCTATAACCCTAACTATGGGTTTAGCTACTCATGTTCAATACAAACAATCTCATATCGCAATATAAATCTATAGAAAGAAAACCCAAAGAAAATGGGAAAACTAAAAGGAAAAAGAAATCAAAACCCCTTTTACAGTAATTATGATCTTTAGGCTTTTAAGAATTCAATCCTCCCTTCAAAGCTATCCTCCAAGAATCTGCAACAATTCTCTCTTCTAATCTGCCTCTGAAAGTTTGCCATCACCAAGATTGCTCTCAAGGTTGAGGGGTTGCTTCTATTTATAACAATTTGGGGTGAAAAACCCTTTTTTTTCACGTTAAGAGGGGACACACGGTCGTGTCTCCCTTCGACACGGCCGTGTCTCTTGAAAACCATGTAACAACACTTTAAATGAGACACGATCATATCGTGTCTCCAAGTCACAAGCTTCAATCCATTAAGACACGGCCGTGTGAGCTGGAAGATTTGTGTAACTTCAATGATGAATGAGACACGACCGTGCGACCAAGAGACATGGCCGTGTCTCCAAATCAGAAGCTTTTTTCAAGTTAGACATGACCGTGTCTAACTTTTGAATCACTTCTGAGTTGACACATGACCCTGTCTAAGCCAAAATGGACATCTTTTGCCTTTGGAAACTTGATATCTTCGCTTGAATTCACTTTAAATGTGTTAAATTTTTGTTAAACTATAAAAACGAAGACAATGATAATGATTCATCTTGAATTCATAAATAAATATGAATAAATCATCATAATTTATATAGAATAAGACTATAAAATATAAACTTATCAATTATAAAGGTTAGAGTATGATAATGTGGGAGGTTCAATTCTTCATTAAGCCTTACACTCCTATTTGAGAATGCAATCAATGGAGCTATATATTACCTGTGATGTTTACCATTTGTACACATTGGTTGAAGTTTGGTGAAATAAAAAATTATTGCCAATACATATTAGGATGATGAATATGATAAGGATCTATCTCGAATTCATCAATAAATATGAGTAAATCACCACAATTTATATAGAATAAGACTATAAAATATAGACTTATCAATTATAAGGTTAGAGTATAATAATGTGGGAGCTTCGATTCTTCATTAAGCCTTACACTCCTATTTGAGAATGCAATCAATGGAGCTATATATTACCTGTGATGTTTACCATTTGTACACGTTGGTTGAAATTTGGTAAAATAAAAAATTATTGCCAATGCATATTAGGATGATGAATATGATAATGATCCATCTCGAATTTATCAATAAATATGAGTAAATCATCACAATTTATATAGAATAAGACTATAAAATATAGACTTATCAATTATAGAGTATGATAATATGGGAGGTTCGATTCTTCATTAAGCCTTACACTCTTATTTGAGAATGCAATCAATGGGACTATATATTACCTGTGATGTTTACCATTTGTACACGTTGGTTGAAATTTGGTGAAATAAAAAATTATTGCCAATGCATATTAGGATGATGAAAATGAAACAATAAACAAAAGATAAGGAAGAAGAAAGCTGGTCATTAGCAAGAGCATTTCTTTTCACGATTGTTTTTACAGAGCGTGAATGCTTTAACCATAGTTGTACAATGACGATGTTAAGTGGAGGCAGGAACGGATATATGTATTAAGTTGTGGAGACATATGTCCCATTCTATTTTCGAATTTTTTTTATCTTATATAAGTATATGTTTATATATATATATATATATATGTTTATATATATATATATATATATATATATATATATATATATATATATAAATTTTTGTCTTCATGTCCCTACTTCCGAATATATTATTTTTGTTGAACGATTATTTAGTTACATATACAAAAAGAAAAATGTTTGATAATATTAATAATAAAAAGATCATTCAATATTTTTAAAATATGAAAACACAAAGAAAATAATTATAAATTAATTTTTTATAATTTTGTATTGATATATTTTTTGGTATATAAATATAATTTTTAAATTTTTTTTATACTTTTGTTTTGATAATATTACTTTTGCTCCTATTACTTAAAACTCTTGGATCCGTGCTGAGTGGAGGTCGAGGTATTGGCATCACAACATGGACTTGTTCATAGCAAAGAGATGAGCATGGATTAAAAACTATAATTTTAAAAAAATAAAATAAAATCCATTATCTTTTTTATTGGAAATTGTCCGACCACATTCATATTCCCATCATTGCACATGATTTTGCCATAATAGAAGCAACAGTGTCGGGTTATATTATCAAAGCATTCAGTTGCATATCATTCCACACCTAGTACATGACAGTATTGCCGTAATAAATCAGAAAGAACCTATGGGCTGTGTCATTCATTTTCTATCCATGTTGTTAAACTTGAAAGCAGATTCAACACAATTCTAATCCAAGTCTTTTACTCAAACTACTTGATCATATCTCCGCTGATCATGCTGAATGCTTTATATGGGTTTCTTCCTTCTCACATTGAGCCTTTCTTCCTCCTTTACATAATCCTTTATGGCTGCAGCACGTGAACTACAGCGCATATGTGGAAAAGATGAAGTGAAGCAATTTTTAGAAAGGAGCAATTTTGAGTTGTAACTTGTAAGGTAGGACCATCCTATTTGGGTTCACAGGAGTAATGTTTCGATACACCTGATTGTCAACACTAACTTAAGTTTTGAATCTTTTTCCCATTTGAGGACAAGTCATCCTTGGTGAAAATAGAAGGGAACTCTGCAAACAAAATGGAACATATGTATTGCGAATTGGATGTACCATGGCAGCATATAGTCAGTAAATTTCATGAAGGGATATTGATTTTGATGTCATGGTCTTATTAATACAACAAAAATCTTAGATGCATGTTCTCATTCTTGTATTTAATGGATTTAATAGTAAAGAAGTGTTGTTCATCAAAACCTCATCCAGCTGTCCATTAGATGTCAGCATAGCAGCTTCTAAGTGAGCCATTACCATTTTCTTATGCTGAATGAAAATGAAATTTTGTATTATTATATTTGATACACTTATAAATCCGTGGTGTCATCTGAAGGTTTTTAATTGAATAGGGAGTTGATTGGAATGTATCCTGAACCTATGACATCCAACTCTGCAACAATCTAATGTATTTTCAAGTTTCACTACGCTTTGGAAGTTATCTTCCTGCCTTATTGAGATACCTTACAATTCCATTTAAAACCTTTTCTCTCGTATATCATAATTGAAAGATCAAACAACTAGGATGTACCAAAAGGAAAAAAAAAAACTAGGAACATACACAGCTGCTTTTGCTCCATAGGCTGATAGGCATTTGGAAGGTGTACAGTAGATGAAATGCCTTAGGATAGTTGAAATTTACATAATGATTGGTAAGCTTCCCTTATACTTGTTCATCTCGAGTTGTGATTTCAGCTCCAGAATTACCGATAGTGATGACCTCGTGAGTACACTGTTCCTTTTTTGCATTGCCCTCGTTTGCAATTTGTTTAGCCGGCAATATAAGCTCTTTAATAATTGGACTTGGAGGGCCGTAATCTTTGCTTTTACCCCACACCACAAGGTACAAGCCCAAAACAATGACAATGGCACCGATCACCCTGTAAAATTTACCAGATTCAATTAGTTGCTTTTGATTAAGTTCTTTGGGTATTTGATTTCATTGGTACTCGATTTTCATAATTACCTTCCGAGATACAGTTGCTCAGCCAGAATGAAGGAGCCCATGATGGCCACAATCACCATGCAGAGGGGGCTAAATGCTGTTACGAAGACTGGGCCTCTAGTTTTCATCACTACTCCTTGCAAGTAATAAGCCAGTCCTGAGTATACTATGCCCTATATGCAAATATTTTCTAAATTTAATTAGTTTCTTAGAAAGAGAACTAGAATTAGTTGGCACTTAATAAGTCTTGGATGAATGAACTGATTTTATTATTTTGTTTTATTTAACAGTCATTCATGAATCCTAACTAAATTCTGATCAATTTTTTCTTGACTGCATGTAACAGTACTCATGTAGACTTTGAATGTCAATGTTGGATTATTGACTCATGAGAGTTTCATATAAAGGAGATGAATGACCTGAAGAGGCAAAAATGTCTTTAAAGTGAATTTATTTTAAAGTGAATAGGTAAAAGTTTATTAACCTTTGAATTAATTAGCAGGTTAAAATTTTCATACATATAAATTAAATAAAAGATGAATAAGTCTCGATAAGTTTACTTTAGAAGAATTATTATTATTATTTTAACAGAAAAATATGTATTGTATTGTCCTTCACCCATCATTTTCCACATAACTTGCTTTTCTAATATTTTCAGTAGTTTAGATGGATGGCCTTACACTGTAGATAGCAGCCAACAATTTAATGTCCCATTTCAGACACCAAACAAAAGGGTTGCTTCTTTCCATAATCATAGCCACAACGGCACCTTCAACTGCTCCCAAAAGGCATATCCATGCTGTAAGAGAGAGCTCAGCAGGGTAGGTTTCAAGGGTTATAGCCTAGAGAAAGAGATGAAGCAGTGTTAGGGACCCAATCAGATTAATTATTATTATTATTATTTTAAAGTTTGGTTGGGAATCCTCTATATTATTATTGTATGATGATTCAGAATAACTCACTTGGAGGATAACGAAACAAGAATAACTAAAGCATCCAATTGTGATCATCACGGCTCCCTTTATTGGATGTTGAATATTTGCCCCACCATTATGCTGGTTGTGGTTGTTGCCTCCGTGTATACCAAAAAGTTCTGGGCCTTTTATTAGTGCCATGACCATGGCGCCAGAAACAGTTGCTAGAGTTCCAACCATCTTTGCTTGGCTGCGTATACTTTTTATTTTTATCTTCTCAAGCCTGGGCAGAAGCAGAGAAATTGCTTAAAGATGGCATAGATATTGAGAAATTTTTCCTACTTACCCTGTGTTTGGATATTTTTTCATTAATAGAACTGAACGGAATAGGTGAAGATGGATCAGAAAAGAAAGGAAAGGAATGAAACATAGTTCTCCTCCCTCTTTATTTGGAAGATTCATTAATGGAACGGAACGGAACATATGTTTTTTTCATTCCACCTCAATTTTGGGAGAAACAAAAGTTGGGCATTTGAGGGGAAGATGAGGGGAATGATTTCTCATATGTTCCGTTCCTATACATTTTAAAACTCTTAAACACAGAAAATTATTTCCATTCCCCTCATTTCTTTCCTTCCCCCCGTTACCTATATCCAAACATAGTGTTAGTGCATACAACTAAGCCAATAATAGAGTGCCAATTCATGTGGTATATTTTTATATGATAGAAAAAAATATTTAAGTAAATCTAATTGTATCTTTAATCTTATGAATACATATATCTTCGCACAATTACAATTATATCACCATACATTTACAGAAAATTCTTATATATACTTTTCTCTATCTAAATTTTCACCCTTTGATTAAACTAACATTATGTGTTACAATGTACAACCTAGATGAATTAAATGGCTTGAGATCATCCTAGTGTAAGTTAGAATCTCTCTGTATCTACACAATTTTTACCATATATTTAATTATAATTGGTCTTATATCATTTTTCTTACACTTAGAATCTTATTCTGTCATATATTTTAAGAACACCTAAGAATATCTCTTGTATCTTAACAATGTGTAAGTCGCATATTTCTAACCTTATTATATACATAAAATCTTGTTATAGACAGAATTTATTTTTATTTGTATATAACTGGGTTAGCTTAAACATTTTTCTTTCAAAGTATAAAAACAAGAGTGGTAATTTACTGTTGGCTTAGTCATCTATATTAGAATCTCAGTCTTTCAGATTGCGAAGCATTAAGCAAGACCAACGACTATATCTGATTAGTTTTGCTTCAATATCTGCAAAAATAATTTGTCAGAGGAGTGAAAACAATGTTTAGTTACCTAAGAATGCTGGCCATGAAGAAGGTAATGGCAGGAATCATATTGGCCATGGCAGCGGCAAAGGTTGCTGTTGTGTACTTTATCCCCAAAACATACAAATTCTGGTCAATAACAGGCCTGCCAGTATGAGAAATTAAATATCAAAGTGAAGTGATTGTTTTCTATTGATGGGAGAATGTGTTTAGCAATGCAGGAAATTACTCTAGCACGCTGAGTGCCACTATCTTCATGAAGATTGAAAATGTCATCTTCGGCCTTATTTTCCTGTTAAAATAATGCAACATGACTTCAAATTTATGTTCACAAAATAAATAAACCCACACACAGAGGAAGAGAGGTACTTGTCAAGAAACACTGCAAAAGGGGTTATGACAAAGAATGCAACAGCATGGCGGTACACGACGAGTACATAATTGCTCATCCCCTTGTTCAATGCAGCCTTGGATAGAACATCAATACCTGCAAATCCAAACTGCACAAATATGACAGCTATGAATGGCTTCGCTATTTCGAACCAATTTTGTGTGTGGTGGTTCTCCATCCTGTTAGAGCTCCAACAACCTTAACCTATTTCTTGAGCCACAAGAATGAAATATATGGCACAACATAGAAGGCTCATGTTTATATAGGAGGGGAGAGGTATAAATTAAATATATTAGTGCTTTCAAGATCAGTAGTGTCCACTACGTACACATATATAAGAGCTCTATTATTTCACGCAATCAAACGGTGTTAAATGTCACAATGATTAACGTATCCATCCTGAGAATTCTTTACAAAGTCGGTGTCTACTTCCAATTATTATTACTATCTTTTGAATAATTGATTGTTACTCATGCTAAAGTAGCTTTTGTCATACCTGCTATTTGTTTTGGAATCTTTTGTGATTTGCGTCCTTCTTTTTTGCATTCTGGTTGTAAAGATTTTCTACGGACACATTTCGGCTGTCCTTCTCATAAGATGAGGAAAAAGCAATGCTAATGGTGATTTTATTGAAGTGCTAGTGTTTATGGTTTAAACTTCAAAGCATGAACTATATATAATCTATGATTGAGCTCAACCATGAGACAGCACTACTTGGACGATAAATTTCTGTATTGGAATTAACATATATGCGTTGTATATTCCTGTTTTAGACCGTAATACGGATCACGTCTAGTGACATGATCCCAACCCGGCGTGTGTACTATCGGAGTCCGCCATGGACATCCCATCTAAGCATTGGTGACACGTTGTCAAGATCTCGATATCACGTATATCATACCGCGGCATTAGGCAAGAGCATCAAGGTCACGAGATTTGCGCAGCGGATAAATCTCAAAATATCCGTAATTGCCAATCACGATCTTATGAAATTATAACGCAAAGAACCGCCTTAAACTATTCATAATTGCAGCATCAATGTTTCGATCTTATAGGGATTTCTAGTTACAATTAAGGGAGACTAAACCCTAATTGTATTATATAAATATCAGGCTCAATCACCTTCTACAGATAACTATTGCTTTTTAGCATAAACCCTACTTGTGCACAGTCTAGCTTGAACGTTGGAGTCTCTTTGCAAGTATCAACCCCTCGTTTCAACATGCTATGCTGTTGTTGTGCAAGGAGGAAACCACCAGAACGTGCTTATCCAAGTACGCGTCAATATCCATTATTGAACATTGGCGCCGTTTGTGGGGAGAAATCATAAACTTATATTCTTACTCAACCATGGTGAACACGAGACAGAACTCAAGGAGATGAGAGGTTGCGCAAACCTCCGTGATAAACCTGCAAAACTTACAATTTTTACGGTTTATTGTGTGTATTTTTCATTCTTTTTAATCTTTTTAATTGGGTTTGTTCTTGAGTTTTGTTATATTTTTAGTATTTTAAATTGTGTTGTAATTATGTATTTTTATTAGGTAAATGCAAAGGATCGAAGAATGGATGTGATTGCATAAAAGATTTTCTAAAAAAAAAAAAAAAACCAGTCTTGTAGCGAATCATGTAGCGATTCTATGTAGCACGACGTCGCATGACATCGCATGACATAAACAAAATCTTGTAGCGAGCATCGTAGCATCACGAAGTTACTGTAGCACTGTAGCATCACGTGAAAATTACTGTGCAGGTTACTGTGCATATGCACAGTAACCTCAAATTTTCTATAAATTCGACAGAATGCAGAGAGGAAGAGCGTCCGGGGGGAGAGAATTTCTCTCTCTCGTTGTCCCGGCTCTGTTCTTTTTCTCTTCTTTTATTTTCTTTTTTCTCATGTGTAATTAATTTTCATCTAGCTTGGGTGAAAGAGAGAAGTTTTTAATAATAAATTGAGGTTAGATTTATTTCTTTCTTGTGCTTTAAATGATATATTTTTATGTGACTTTTATATGTATTATATGTTGTTTCCAATTAATTTAAATACTATTCTTGTATAATGAATATCTTGATCCATTGTAGACAATAGGATTGGCACATTGGATGCTTTTGACGATTTACAAGTATTAGTTGATAATTATTGGAATCATAATATAATTACATGATTGAACTTTGAATGCTAAATCTTCCGATTGGAATTTTCAATATGCATAATTTCAATTGAGTTATAAAATGAAATAATTTTATTCTTAATTTATTATTAAGAGTGAATCTCCTAACCCAAGCAAATCTTTTTCATTGTGAACAACTTAAATCATCTTAAATTTTGTGACAAATACTCTCTTTACCTCAATTAATTAGTTTCCCTTCATCAATTCCCTGTGGATCAACCTCGGACTCCCGAGACTTTATTACTTGAGACAACCTACACTTGGGTTAAAACATTTAATTATAAATAAATCCCATCAAGTTTTTGGCGCCGTTGCCGGGGACTTGATTTAAAGGTAACATATAGTAACACCCCCACACTTGAGCTTTTGCACTCCTGGGCAAAATATATAAGACCAAAGCTAGGAAATAACACTGAACTAAAAAGCTAAAAACTTAAAAGATTTAATGAAACAAGAAGAGTAACTAGTCATTCAAGGGAACAAAGCATTTTTTTTTTAATATTTCTTCACATCTCAAACCATCAAGCAAGGAAACTTCAGTTAAAAAGAACGAATCAAGAATGATAGATCCTCTCAAGATTCACTCTTAATCTTTCAAGCATTAAAAAGGTAAGTATTTCACTCAATTCAACCCATGAAAAATTACTACCATAAGCTTGCTTATCTTCTACTTCTCCACTACTCAGAACACATGCAGACAAAAATCAAGAGGACTTTATTCAAGGTTGTAACAGGGTCAAGGTAAAGAAGGAGAGATAATATGGACATAAGAAGATAAATACCAAAGAGAATAAAAGAGCATTATGGTATAGTTAGAGTGGAAAAGATATTTGAGAACATTCATCAATAAGGACAATGACCAATATTTGACTAATGTTTTGTTGAAGATTAATCCCAAATTGATGAGTTGAATTCATTGTTAGGCATAAACCTTCTCCTTCTCTTCCTGTTGTTTCCAAGCATCCATCTTTATTCTAGATATGGATATGTCACATAGTATATCAGATGGTCAGCTCTTTCTTTCTTTTCTTTTCTTTTTCTTTTTTTTTTTGTTTTCTTTTTTTTTTCACTTTTTCACTTTTTTTTTTTTTTTACACACACACGCCCCCACACTTGTTTAAGAACAAAGTCAATGCTCTCTTATTCCCTAAGGTCAGGTAAAAACATGTTCCTTTTTTTTCTTTTTTTTTTAAAAGTACGTAATAAGCTAAAAACAAGAACTAGCCAAATAAGCTCAAATGGGTTACACAAGGAAAAATATACAAGGATAGCTATTTGGTCAAAGTAGCTATTTTAAAATGCCTCAATCATATTTATGTATGCATGTGAAAATGTAACCTCAAAAAGAATCAAAGCAAGTTCTAGAGTAACATTTTCACAGGTGAAAATCACACAAGAAAGAAGAGAATGTTACAAATGTTCAATCCATTCATCAATAGGCTCAAAATCTCACAAGGCATATTTCTATCATTCTCAATCCATCAATTCAACATTCATATCCAAGCATGTGATTTATAAGAAAGAAGAAAATTTATGCTATGACCCAAGATATGCTTTTTGCTACTTCTAAAATGGTTTTTTTTTTCTCAACTATGATGCGTCTCAAAAGTAAAATTACCTTAAGGGCAAAATTTACTCCTTACTCGCCATCCTTAATTGGTTTTGTTGTAGTTTTCGACGGTCATCTCACTAAACATACTTTCTTCAACTAAAATGCGTCTCGAGTAAAATTACTCCTTACTCTGCCAATATTCATTGGTTTAGCAAGTTCATGAAAATCATATCATACTTCCCTACTTTTTTTTTTTAACTATCCTTATCCTTCCCCCCAACCAGATCACAACATTGTCCGCAATGTTAAAATATATATGAGTAAAGGATAGAAGATATTACCTGCTGGAGAAATCTGACACAAATTTAAACCAAAAACAAATGACGATAAATAAAATCAAACCCATTAAAGATGAAGTGTCGATCGGCTTTTTTTTTTCTTTGCTTCGCTCCATTTTCCTGATGACCAATTTATCTGAGCTAGGACCTTATCAGGTTCATACTCAAAAGCTTCTAATTTATCAATGAGCTCATCAATAGTGGAGGCAGAGATAAGAAGTTTTCTTGCCGAAGGAGTGATAAATTTCTGTTCCACAACTTTATCAAGAAAAAATAACAAAAGATCAAAGAAATTATTAACATTTAACAAACCAATGGGTTTATGGTGGATGTTCAGTTGGGCCCAAGAGACAATTTGAAAAATTTCTTCCAAAGTACCAAAACCACCTGGTAAGGCAATGAATGCATCAGAGTTGTCAAGCATTGTTTTCATTCTCGCCATGCATAGATGATACCGAATTTCTTCTCCAACTGTCTTGCCAGTGATGTTATTTTGAGTTAAAGGTTTAGGAATGACACCTAAAACCTGACTGCCTCCTAGAAATGCAGAGAGTGATACAGCCCCCATTAACCCACGACAACCACCCCCATATACAACATGAATATTCCTTGCAGCAAGTGTTCGACCAAGAGCGCTTGCTACACTTACAAACTCTAAACTCTTCCCATAACTTGACCCACAAAAAACACAGACATTTTTAATATTACGAACAGGAGGTCCCATAATTTCACCTTCCCTCTGAATGATTATGAGTTGGAGGAAAGTGAAGAGAATGAAGTGTTTAAATAGGGAAAAGAAGGGAAAAAATAATCATAGCACCTATATGGGTAGGTTGGCTGTTGTCAGAAAAGTTTGAAAATAAAAAACAGAATCTTTTTTTTTCTTTTTCCTTTTTTTTTCACTATTTGATTTTTTTTTAACTTCAAGAAAACCATCAGGGTAAAGAAGTCTAGAAACCCCTGAAGGACCCTGCTCAAAGGATCGTCTGTCCAAAAATCAAAATACAACAAAATCATACAAAGATAAAAGAAATATAATAATAAACGAAGACATACCTGTATGTACAGTTTTCATGGCGTATCTTTATACTGCGTGTCATGAATGCAGTAGTGGCATGT
The DNA here is from genome assembly GCA_029884605.1 of Ormosia emarginata. Classification (NCBI taxonomy): domain Eukaryota; kingdom Viridiplantae; phylum Streptophyta; class Magnoliopsida; order Fabales; family Fabaceae; genus Ormosia; species Ormosia emarginata. Next base: position 11,732,594 of record JAQQTP010000071.1, read on the forward strand.
ATTTGAGTTGCGTGTCACCAGTGCAACATATGAATTCCACAAGGATTGCCGAACCGATAACAAGAACCTTTGAATCCTTTCCGTCCTGCTTACGGAAGAACAACCCTCTATCTTCCTGCAAACCTAATTAAAGGCCTGTATTCTAAGAAGATGGTACCTGACCGCAGCCAGTCAGAACTCACCATAGAGACCTTCTAATTAAAGTAAGTATACACTCAGATAACAGTTTCCGTTCACCGTAAAGACGGACGCTTCTTTTCGTCCATCGGCGCTACTGAGCCTTGGTTCCAAGAACCGGAATGTAGCACACGCTCTCTACAGAGCATGGCACACGAACTTTATTTACATACTGGCGTGTGAAAGTCTTCTCCTGAGTCTATGACAGGACGGGCATCTGCCCGGGGCTCCTAATCTAATTAAAGATCAAGTACAACCGTAGTTTCGCCCTCTATTTTTTTTTAATTGATATTTTTTTTTAAGTTTTTAGAAACATGATGAAAGATGGGTGTATACTTACTTGAGATTGGGATGGAGGTAGTCTGCTCTTTCAGCTTTGTGCCAAAGCATTGTTGACCAGTATTAGACCCATTCAAGACCAGCGCAACATAGGGCTCCCAAAAGGACAAGTGGCCATAATACGACTGGCTGCCTCACATGTGGGATACAATTTACCTTATTTGTTTTTCAATTAAAAAGGCTGAATCAAGATGCATGCATTTCCCCATTCACGTTGTGTGTTACCAAAGCCAAACCCAAGTTGTATTCCCTTTTTTTTTATTGTAATCTCTCTTTTTTTTTTATTTTTTTGTTGGCCGACACTATTTACATCCCCATACAAAGGCTCCGAAATCTGGGAGGCACTTAAGCCGACTCAATAAAAATACAAACAAAATACTAAAAACTTACCTTAGCTTTGGTAGACAGAATCTTCTACCAAAGTCTCGACTACATCTGGATCTTTTAACTCAAGTTATGGCTTCAATTGCCGACCATTTACCTTCCTCCAATTTAATTTCATGAGAACAGACTAGGGACGACCACATTTTTTATCGGAAAACTCCAACCTTTATTAAACAACTTCTTAAACTTTGGATGCCATCCCGAGTGTCATGATCCCGAGTTAAATAAAAGTTAGTGCAAATATCAAATACATTAGATGGATTCTTGATAAAATTAAACTCGAATTAACAAGAAGATTCTCAAGGGGTTCAAAGGTTGTAGAAAGTTCCTTCTCTATGATTGAGTCAATCATGTATGTTTGGTGACCCTTGTCATTATTTTCTTGCTTAACAGGATTCTTTGTCACCTCAGGTTCCTTGGGTAACTCGACATTACTACTATCTTGATTCTTTTTCACATCTTCTAGCTCATTCACACTCAAGGAGTTCATCATTCTAGACACTAGGCTCTTTATCTCCTTACTTTCTTCAACAACATCTTTGGGATTTAGTTGAGGTTGAGAAGAAAATTTTTTTTTTCGTGAATGGTGAATGCAGAAGCAAGTTTAGCAAGAGTGTCTTTTATGTCAATCATGGTTTGAGTGGTTTGTTTATTGATGACCTCTTGCTTTTCTATGAATGCATGCAAAATTCTTTCAAGATTTTTCCAATATGATGGGACATAAGGTGCATATCCTTGAGAATTTTGAGAATCCTGTTGTGCTTGAGGAGGTGGTGGTTGCATGAATTGTGTCTGAGTATTGTTCCTCCAGCTGAAGTTAGGATGATTTCTCCATCCCGGATTGTATGTATCACAAATTTCTTCATTTTGCACAGATTTGATTTCTTTTGCTTTTCTTAATTCCATAGCTTCAATCCTTCTAGCCAAACTAGCATACCTTGCATTTAGATCTTCTTCTTGACTAAGATGATATTTTCCTTTTCCTGCATTTGCAAGGTTATATCTAATTGAATTTTCAGAAGGATTAGTTTCATACCAAGATTGAGAATTTTCAGCCAAATGATTTAAATAATCTAAAGCATCTTCAGGTTCTTTATCAAGAAACTCACCATTACACATCGTTTCCACAAATTGTTTAGTTTCAGGTGTTAAACCTTCATAAAAGAAGCTTATAGTTCGCCATTTTTCAAAACCATGATGTGGGCAAGAATTTAACAAATCTATAAAACGTTCCCAACATTGAAAGTACGCTTCATTTGAATTTTGGAAAAAATTTTGGATTTGTCTTTTCAAAGCATTGGTTTTATGTGTTGGAAAAAATTTCTTTAAAAACTCACTTTGCATTTCTTGCCATGTGCCAATTGATCTTGGTTTCAAAGTGTTAAACCAAGTTTTTGCTTTATCTTTCAAAGAAAAAGGAAACAGTTTAAACATAACAATCTCTTCCGTGCAATTTTGATCATTGAAAGCAATACAGACTTCTTCAAATTCTTTTAGATGAAAATATGGACTTTCATATTCTAAACCATGAAAATTTGGAAGTAAAGAAATCATACCCGGCTTAAATCTAAAATTATTAGCAGTTATTGGAAAGATAAAACATGATGGACTAGAATTTCGAGGTGGATACAAATATGCACGCATAGTTTGCAATGGTTGATTTCCTTGTTCATCATGTATACTTTCAAATTCAGCCATTGTGTTAATTGTGTGTGATTGTGATTCAAATAAATCAATATATAAAGTACTAGGATTAATTTTAACCAAACGATCAGAATTTGAATCACGATCTGAGTTAAGCATAAATAAGTGACATAAAAATAAAAATAATATACAAGTAGGCGGTGAGACACCTGTTAAATATTAAGTAGGATGTGGTATAAACCACCACCCAAAAGTAAAAAAAAATAAAAATGACATAATTTAAAAGTTAGATTACGAGAAAAATAAATGCAGAATTTAAAAGTTAGATAAGTTAAGATTTGAGAAAAATAAATGACAGAATTTAAAAGTTAAATAAGTTAGATTGCAGAAAAATAAATGACAGAATTTAAAAGTTAGATAAGTTAGATTGCAGAAAAATAAAAATGAGAATTTAAAAGTTAGATTAGAAAAATAAAATAAAATAAAAATAGGTAGATATACCTAAGCCGTTAAATAGTAAAAAGGATGGGGTAATAAACCACCACCAAATAAAAAAATGCAAAAAGTAAATTACAAGAAAGTAAAAGGGAGAGTTACCCCACATTTGAGTTAGTGCGTAAAAATAAAAGGGAGAATTAACCCCATCTGGACAAGAAAATAAAAGGAGAATTACCACCCATGAGTTAATATATACAAAAGGTTAAATTTTTTTTTTTTTTTTATTTTTTTATTTTTTTTTTTTTTTTTTTTTTACTATTCACTATTCACTATTTACTATTCACTATTTACTATTTATTATTTACTATTTACTATTTATGTTACTATTCATATTACTATTCATACTATTTACGTATTATTTATATTACTATTCACAAAAAAATAATACTAGTTAGTGTGTTATTAAATAGATAAATAAAAATGAAAAGAGTAGAGGAAGAATATATACCGAGAGTGAAATTTATTTACGTAAAAAGAGAACCTCAATATATTAGAACTTCAAATCAAGTCCACTGCAAGAAGCGGCGCCAAAAACTTGATGGGATTTAATTATAATTAAATGTTTTAACCCAAGTGTAGGTTGTCTCAAGTAATAAAGTCTCGGGAGTCGAGGTCGATCCACAGGAATTGATGAAGGAAACTAATTAATTGAGGTAAAGAGAGTATTTGTCACAAAATTTAAGATGATTTAAGTTGTTCACAATGAAAAAGATTTGCTTGGGTTAGGAGATTCACTCTTAATAATAAATTAAGAATAAAATTATTTCATTTTATAACTCAATTGAAATTATGCATATTGAAAATTCTAATCGGAAGATTTAGATTCAAAGTTCAATCATGTAATTATATTATGATTCCAATAATTATCAACTAATACTTGTAAATCGTCAAAAACATCCAATGTGCCAATCCTATTGTCTACAATGGATCAAGATATTCATTATACAAGAATAGTATTTAAATTAATTGGAAACAACATATAATACATATAAAAGTCACATAAAAATATATCATTTAAAGCACAAGAAAGAAATAAATCTAACCTCAATTTATTATTAAAAGCTTCACTCTTTCACCCAAGCTAGATGAAAATTAATTACACATGAGAAAGAAGAAAATAAAAGAAGAGAAAAAGAACAGAGTAGGGACAAGAGAGAGAGAATTTCTCCCCAGGACGCTTCTTCCTCTCTCGCATTCTCGTCAATTTATAGAAAATTTGAGGTTCTTGTGCATATGCACAGTAACCTGCACAATAATTTTCACGTGATGCTACAAGATGCTACAAGATGGCGCTACAAGAACTTCGTGATGCTACGAGAATCGCTACAAGATACTTTGCTTATGTCATGCGACGTCGTCTACAAGAATCGCTACTGATTCGCTACTGAAGACTGGTTTTTTTTTTTTTAGAAAATCTTTTATGCAATCACATCCATTCTTCGATCCTTTGCATTTACCTAATAAAAATACATAATTACAACACAATTTAAAATACTAAAAATATAACAAAACTCAAGAACAAACCCAATTAAAAAGATTAAAAAGAATGAAAAATACACACAATGAACCGTAAAAATTGTAAGTTTTGCAGGTTTATCACTCCGCAAGTCGAATGTGTGGACCAGCGACGCACCATCCTCCCCACCCTATTCCACCACCAGTTGTTGAAACCTTCACCATGAGAAAGCAAGCACCCAACGCTGAACCTCTACGCGATGAGCACGAAACTTTCACTTTCTGATAAAAGCCCACACCCATCGCGCAGGGTTTCCTCAAAGGATAGACTTGGTCCCCGCATGCATGGAGCCAATCCTGACGTTCAAGGGCCTAGAATCCCAGTGCACCAGCTCTTCCTAGGACCCAGGAATGACCATGCAGAAGCCCGCGTGTCCCGTCTAGAAGGCACGACCCAACCTGATATGTCCATAAATCATCTCCTAGACTTAGTGTAATGAAAAATGATGATACTTGAAGAGCAGTGTTGCAGATTGGAAAATTTTGAGTGACCTATGCATGAGGGCCAGACTGAACCTCACCTAGATGACGGAAGACGGAGCGTAGGTAACGATTAGAGGGGAATACTGCACGCTGATGTCAAAATGTCCAATGTTGTTAATAACAACCTAGACCTCGGCGATCAGGAGCAACCATTATCTACCCAACTCATAGAGTATAAAGTTCCAAGAAACTTCAAGTTTCCCGCCAACATGGAGCTCTATGATAGGACTACGGACCCTCAGGAACATATAGACGTCTACATCTAATCTATGTGCTTTCATGGAGATTCTCTCAGTTACTGTGTCACGCCTTTCCCCTTTCCTTGAAGAAGGTTGTCCTCAAATGGTTCGTGACCCAACCATGGGGATCCGTCATTAATTGGCCAAACCTCAGACAACGTTTCCTGCTACACTACACTATTAGCAAAGAACAACCCAAGTCAATGGAGTCTCTTTATGAGATTTGCCAAGGGCGCGACAAGCCCCTTCATGAATACCTTAAGAGATTCAATAAAACTTGTATCAATGTGGAGAACGTCAATGAAAAGATCACTCTCCACTACGTTAGGAGTGGCCTCTGGACTGACTCTTAGTTTTTCCAATCTTTGGCAAAAAAGAAGCCAGAGAGTATGGAAGAATTTTGAGCATGGTCCTAGAAGTATATTAACTTGGAATATGCTACTAAAGCTAAGAGGAGCTTGGAAAATAGTGAGTTTCCCTACCAGAAAGGTAACCAAAATTCCTCCCAGTCCCGGAATTCCTCCAAAAACAATCTACCCTGGCCTAAGTACTCAAATTACACTCCTCTGAGCACTCTGTGTGAAACGATCGTGAGGAAAGTGTTTCAGACTGAGTTCCGAGAATAAAGACATTGGTTCCATTGAAGAAACATGCACAAAAGGAAAAGCACAAAGCATTATTCGTAACATAAGAGTTACGATCATGAAATATAAGACTACTTCCAACTCTGTGACGTTATTGAGTCCCTAATTAGGGAAGGATGATTGGATCAATACATCAACCATGTCCAAAGCAATGAATGTCAGGGAGGACGAAGAGAAATGAGACGTAGCCCTCAGTGAAGCCCATCTCTGCGCCAAAGAAGAAGGACTCAAAGTCATAGGAGAAGATCTTGGAGTCCACCTCGTTGCGATACTAATAACCAGTAGGATCGGAACTGAGACACTCTATCTAATGATAATGATGATCGTTGTGCTCAGCCCAACCGAACCATCAACATTATTTCAAGCGAGTTCACTGGCAGTGGGTCGTCCAACAGTGCCCGGAAGAAAACACTCAGGATGACAATTTGGAGCATATCTCACTCTATGCCTAAGTCATGGGCCGAAGATCGAAATGAGCCCCCCATCACCTTTTCAGATGATGATTACAGAGGAATTATACTAGATCATAATGATCTGTTGGTTATCTCTGGGATAATCTCTAATCCTGAGGTCCGACGTATCTTCGTTGACCAAGTTCAATAGACATCATGTTCACAGACCTATACCAAAATCTAGAAGTTCCTCGTTCAGAGCTGACTCCTTATGATGGCGAACTTACAGGGTTCACGAGTGAAAAGATCACTCCAGTAGGATATTTTGAAACTCACCTAACCTTGGGGAACACTAAACTCTTCAGGACTGTCAAGGCCAGGTTTCTAGTTGTGGACTGCTCTTCAGCGTACAACATCATCTTGGGTCATTCTGCCTTGAATACCCTTGGCGCCATGGTGTCTACTACCCACTTAGCCATGGAATTCCTCAGCAAGAATGACGAGGTTGTCATGGTTAAAGGTGACCAGATTGCAGTACGAAAATGTTATAATGAAAGCCTTAAGATCTACAGAGTCCTTAAGAAAGCGAAAGCTGACACATCTAGCCCAGCTCTGGATCAGGTCAACATTCTTATGACCGAGCTAGATGTACGAGAAGAAATTCAGGGTACTAAACCATAACCAGAGGGTGAACTACAACGGCTCCAACTTGTTGTCAAGCCAAATCAAGTCACCAAGATTGAAATAAATTTGGAAGAAGATATACGACAATTGATTGAGCTTTTGCAGAAAAATAGAGACCTCTTCGCTTGAACGTCCTCTAATATGCATGGGCTTGACCCCGCCTTCATCTGCCATCACATATCTATTAGGGAGGATGCAAGGTTGGTTTCCTAGAAGAAAAGAAAAGTTGGCTTATAAAGACAACAAGTTATTGAAAAGCAGGTTAAGGAGTTGCTTAATATCAGCTTCATCAGGAAAATATCTTACACCACATGGATGTCTAACGTGGTCCTGGTGAATAAGTCAAACGGGAAATGGAAAATATGCGTAGACTATATGGACTTAAACAAGGTATGCCCTAAAGATTCGTACTCACTTCCCAATGTAGATAAACTGGTTGACAGCTCCTTCAGATTCTGTTTACTGTCTTTCATGAACGCGTACTTCGGATACAATCAGATTCTAATGTATCTAGGAGATGAAGAGAAGACTGCCTTTATCACTAATAGGGCGAGCTACTGCTACAGGGTTATATCATTTGGTCTGAAAAATGCAGGAGCCATCTACCAGAGAATGATGAATAAGGTTTTTGAAGACCAAGTAAGGAATATGCTAGAGGTTTACATTAATGACATGATAGTGACAACCTCACAGGACGGATCACACATTGCAGACCTCGAAGAGGCATTTGTACAATTCTGGAAGCATATTATGAGGCTTAATCCGAAAAAATGAGCTTTCGGGGTCCAAGCAGGCAAGTTCTTAAGCTTCATTTTTTTTCACTGCGGGAATGAGGTAAATCTAGATAAATGTCAAGCGATGCTCAACATGCATAGCCCACAAAGTATCAAGGAAGTGCAGTAGCTAACAGGCTAGATTGTGGCCCTCATACGTTTCCTTACTAAAGTTGCTCATAAATCCCTTCCCTTATTCAAACTGCTCAAAAAAAAGAAAGATTTTGAGTGGACTCAAGAGTGTGAGAATATATTTTCCTCTTTGAAGAATCTTCTGTCCTCTCCCCCTATACGAACAAGACTGAAACCCAGTGATACACTATGCTTGTACCTTTCAGCTCACAAAGAGGCTATAAGCTCAGTATTAATCTGGGAGACGACAAAGGGACATAAGTCAGTCTACTTTGTGAGCAAAGTATTGTAAGGCCCAGAGCTCTGTTATCATAAAATAGAGAAGGTTGCCTTCGCACTCATCACTACGGCCAGAAGACTCAGAGAGTACTTTCAGTGTTATCCTATGGTGGTAAGGACAAATCATCTTGTCTGTTAGATACTGCACGAGTCAAACTTAGCAAGTAGAATAATCGCATAGTCCATCGAGCTTTTTGAGTTTGGAATCATGTATGAGCCACGACTAGCAATAAAGGCTCAAGCGCTCTCCAATTGTCTAGCAGAACTCACATCGGACCCTGGTGACCCCAAGGGAATTTCTTGGACCATATTCATTAATAGATATTCGAACCCCAAAGGAAGTGGTGCCAGGGTGATTCTGAAAAATTTTGAATGAGTAGTAGTTGAGAATTCCCTAAAGTTTGAGTTTCCCACCTCAAATAACCAGGCAAAGTACAAAGCATGCATCGTCGGACTGGTAATGACGAAGGACATGAGAGCGACTAAGATCAAATTGTGCAGTTACTCCCAACTTGTGACCTCCTAGATCCGAGGTGATTATCAAGCCAAGGAACCCCTCCTTCAGAGATATTTGGTCAAAGTCTGAGGGCTCCTCAAGAACTTCCAGGATGCTAAGTTAGAGCACATTCCCAGGGAGTAGAACTCCAAGGTGGATCTCATGTCTAAACTGGCCAACACTAAAAGTCCATAAAATAACCACTCTGTGGTCCAAGAGACCCTCTCTCAACCTTCCATCATGGATGCAACCATTTTCTAGGTGGAAAGTGAAAAGCGTACTTAGATCACCCCAATCATGGAGTATCTACAGTCTGGAGCCAAGCCCGATGATCCAAAAGAAGCCTCTAATCTGATCAGAACTATAATCAAGCACACCATCTATGACGGGCAGCTATACTGACGTGGGTTCTCATCACTTCTTCATAAATATCTCATGCTAAAATAAGTAGAATATGTACTGGCCGAGGTCCACGAGGAAAGCTATAGACACCACTTAGGGGGCAAAGCCTTAGCTTTGAAAGCACTCAGGGCTGAATACTATTGACTAACAATGAAAGCTAACTCCTTTGCACATGTCCGAGTCTGTGATAAATGTCAGTGTCACTCGGATCATTATCAAGCTCCCCCAAAAAAACTATCCATGACATCTGTACCCTGGCCATTATACAGATGAGGTGTAAATATGCTGAGTTAGTTTCCACAAGCATTTGGGCAACTAAAGTACTTGGTGGTGGCCGTGGACTACTTCACCAAATGGATTGAGGCAAAGTCCATAGTCACGATCACCTCGACCAGGATCCAAAAATTCACTCGACGTCACATCATCACCAGATTTGCAGTTTTGGAGCCTATTGTGACAGACAACGGAATCAAGTTCAAAGATAAGGGTTTCGAAGAGCTGCTTGCTGAGTTAAAAATAAAGCATCATTACAATTCTGTGGAGAATCCCAAGACAAACTGATAAGCTGAAGCCGCCAACTGGATTATTGTCAACGGAATCAAAAGAAGGTTGGATGAAGCCATGGGAAACTAGGTTAAGCAACTTGACCATCTCCTCTGGGCTTATCGGACTATGCCTCACTCCACAATAGGTGAAACTCCTTTTAAACTCATTTATAGGTATGAGATTATAATCTCGGTGGAGATAGGGGAACTTAGCTAACGTCTACAAGAGTTCTCGCCTGACACCAACCCTAGATTAATCAAAGAAGACCTAGATCTTCTGGAAGAAAAAAAGGTGTGTCACTCATATACGCGTCACCGCCATCAAACAAAAGATGGTGACTCGTTATAACTTGAAGGTTGTCCCAAGAAAATTCCAGCCAGCAGACTTAGTGCTCCGGAGAGCCAACATCGGTGGTAAGAATGCCTTCTAAGAGAAGTTAGCCCTAATTAGGAGGCTCCTACTGTATCGTGATCAGCACTGGAAAGAGAGGTTACACCTTAGAGACATTAACTGGCAAGCTAATAAAAAAATATTGGAATGCGGACAAACTTAGAAAATGTTAAAGCTAAATACCCTTTAAGGCCTAAACTCTTAGTTTACTTTGTTTAATTTGCCCCGGTTTTTGTGGGTATACCTTGTACGAACTTCGGTCCTTTACTTAATCAATAAAACAAAGTTCTTTTTATTCATCTACTTATACTTTCTCTAAAAAGTCTCTAAAGACCCTCAAGCCACATTATGTCTTGAGAATGTCTATTGAACCCATTTCTTATGGGATATGAGTTCTCTTTTAAAGATTTTAGGACCCTTAAGTCAAATTCAGCCTTGAGAATGCCTACAGGAGCCCGCTTCCGATGGGATCTGGGAATGCCTTAGATTCCAAGTTAAAAGGAACAATTCACGAAACCCTTTTTTGCAATTTTATTGTGAGTTGCAAGGTCCATACCTAAATCCTCAACACTTGGTCATAACTATTCTGTGGTTATAATTAATTGGAAACATGATTATAACATTCGTTCTCTACCATTAGGTACCTACTGTGAATGTGTTATGTTAAACTAGTTTTGAAGTAAAAAATTCCTAAGTATTAGGCAATTTTCCACACTAGAATGTAAACATTAAAGACCCTGGTTATAAATCACCTTAAATTTTGCCTAAGTCTTAAGTGGAAGGATCATCTTAAATTTTGCCTAAGTCCAAAGTAGAATTCTGAGCGCTCAAATGTTTTGGGCATTGAACCTCATACCAAGGTTCTACTTGATTAAAATCCTCTTAAATCCTTAAAAAGTTACCAAATGCACATTTATAATGGGCGTTGGACCCAATTCAGATATGAAAAAGAAAGGAGCATACAATATTAAGCTATAAGGGCAAAGGAAATGCAATTAATTTACCCCGGCAATCGGGGCAATTGCCTTTACAAAATAAGATGCCCCACGCAGGGGGCGAAGGAATGCAACAAATGAAAAGGAAAAAGGGAAGGGCAAGTTAAGCTTTAGCTCCATCTCCCTTCGGACTTTGCTGGTCCTCATTAGATGCTTCACCCTCTGTCAGATTGAGCATACCAATTGAAGGCTCGACAGTGGAGACCCCGACAGCAGTTTGATTCACCTCCCTCGCCATCACTAGGTGACTGTCCTGGATTAGCATTTCAAGATTCAATCCTTCTAAGGCCATAGTGACATCAAAATTGAAGTGTAGGACCTGGGCAATGACATTACGGAACTGTTCACCACCAATGTTAGCGCAAAATGCCTCTAGCTCCATATTATCCTTTTCCAGTTGTGACATTCTGGCTTGGAGATCCTGAATCTGAACTTGGAGGTCGGCGGTGATCCTTTCAAATTTGGCCCTCACTTTCTTGAGCTTGGACCTAGAATCAGCCAGCTTCTTTTTCAGGTAATGGGCCTTTGATTCAGTCTTTTCCTTGTCCTTGAAGGCCAGTTCAAGTTTCCAAGCTCCCTCTACCTCGACCGCCTTCAGCCTCTCGGCCAATTTCCTTTCATACTCCCTATGGTCCTCTCAAGACAATGAGCTTCAGTAGCAACCCGAAGTGCGAAGGTCCAAAACCTCAACAAGGTCTCTGACGGACTCCTCTGGGTAATGTACTTCACTACCTCATTCCTTAAAAGTTGCTCATTGACGACCTCTCCGGGCTCTGCGTGCCTTGTAATCAGCAGCGTTGGATCTTCCCTTTCATCTTCATCCACCTCTATTACTATCCTCTTCCTACGATCCTCCGCCCTAGTGCCTTCAGCCACATTTCTTTTCCTCCTCTGAAAAGGTTATGCAGGAGAATTCGATTAATCAGAAGCCACTTCAATAATAGGGTCCCTGTCAACTGAAGGTAAAGCGATGGGTGCAAGAGCATTAGAAGGTCTAGCCCCTCTTTCCTTGCCTTAAAAGTTTGAAGGGTGATAAGAGATGATTCAGATGCTATGCTTTCTGCAACAAAACATGAAAAGCAAACAAGTTTGAAACAACTGGAAAAGAATGATACCAAAAGCAAGAGGTAAAGATGAACTACATACTACGACCTAATACCTACCCAGTATAACAGCTAGAACTTCATCATCAGAGGGTTTCCAGAAGATCCTTGTAAGGAATCAACCCAACTTCTCGGCCCATATGTTCATGAACTCGATACATTTAGTGTCATCCCGATCAAGATTATGCATCTCCTTTTCAATTAACTCAATAGGGGTGCTCTACAGTTGTCTTGTCTAATACAAGAGGAACACCGGCTCCCCGTTTCTATCCAAAAAGAATAGATGGGTGCTTGGTGTCGCCATCAGCTTGAAGAACTTTCCCTTGAAGCCTTTGAAGCTATCTTGGAAGACTTCGAACACTTTCCATCCAGACTGTGAGCTAGTTCTTTTGCATTACCCCTTTTCCCTTGGAGGCACCACTGAGTGAACAAGTAGAAAAAAGCTTTTTTTGTGTATCATAGTTCGACTACCCTGCACAATCTTTCAAAAGTAAGAACATTTCCCTAGTTGTTGGGTTGAAACTGAGACGAAGCCACATTGAGGGTACATGGGACTATTATTTGGAAATCGGTGAATGGAATCCAAAGTCCCAGTAGAATGAAAAGGTCTTTGTATATGAACATGAAGTGTGCGCCCGCCTCCCAAACCGAGCACACTCTCTCGTTCTCCCCTGGAGCCAGAAATGGATACTCATGGTCCCCTACGCCGTCTTCTGTCAGTCTTAAATATACTTTGAGCTCCTCAACCTTCTCCCTAATTTGGAATACAAACTCTTTGTTATAAATGTTGTCCCCTACCCAAGGGTATACAGTCCTTATAGAGGCAAGTACCAAAGGTCCCTCAACAACCGACCTCCTTTGCACTACCGTTCTTCTCCTTGTCATTGAACTCCTGGAAAACACTCGTAGAGGCCGATAAGTTACTGTTAGAATCAAGAATATCAGCCAACAAATTCAGACATAGAAGAGGGTGAACACACAGAAATAACCAGTAAAAGTTCGCATCTGCATATGCTCCCTATCTCTAGCACTACAGATATCGGCCTTTGTGCCCTCAAAGGTCTGAGCCTCAGTTGGATGCCTCTGCCACTCACGGCACGGAGTAGAGAATGCTCCACAGAGCAACGCCAATAAAGAGACCCAAAAATACTGGTATCCCTACTTATTTTACTGAGAAAAAAAAGGAATATACCTCAAGACAGAGAAGGCAAAGACCCCCTACCTTAGAACGACGCTAAAGGAAACAAAAATAGAGGGTATGAGGTAATACCTTGAAGAAATGAAGAAAATGGTCGACCAAAGGGAGAAAAACTACTGCAAACCGCTATGCACCGCACTTTTTCACCGTTCATGACTGCCGAAAATTGTCTCAGGTTTCCATAAAGTAGTCAAAAATAGTAAAAATGTGGAAGAGGCTCTTCAACCCCTATTTATAGAGGCAAGATGATTATAGGGCAATTTCGTCCTAACATTTCGGATTTCAAACCCTAACCACTTCTATCTAGTCAAAATGCACCACGTGGATTTCACAACTATCATAACAGTTGAAAGGACGGTTGCTCAGAAAATCAAACGTCACGCAAGCCCAGCAGCTGAGTCTAGATTTTTTTTACGGACCCCGGTTTAACACTAGAATGTCCGCCTCTGATTGTTTGATGTGTAGGCGGGCACCGGACCACAGTGCACACACTAATATTTGCCTTTGATTGTTTGACGACCTTGATCAATGCCTCCACATGAAAAATCTTAACCCTTTAGGGTAGCATGGACCGCGGTTTCGCGTAAAGCGCAGATTCTGTCATCTAGGGGCATTGAGACTTACCTTGATACTTCACTATATTAGCTAAGCATCAAGTTGGGGACAACATGAGCATGATGAGTGATAAACATGATTTTCATATATTAGTTAACCCTTATATTTAGCCTCTTAGACCTCTTATATGCTTAATTGAATAGTTTTGACCACATTTTATAAGTTTGGATTCAAATTGGGCTTAATTGTATTTTTTCAATATTATTGAAAATTTTACATTATTTTTGTATTTTGGACATAACTTGAGTTCTAGATATCTAACAATTATGAATTTTACCTTGTAAGAAATTTGAGATAAAGCTCTACAACTTTTATAAAGAGCTCGAAGGTTGAATTGGATTTCTATTGGGTCAAATTGAGCCACGAAGTCAGAATAATGATGTTGTCGTTGGAACCTGAATAATGTGTACAGATTGAGCCATAATTCGGATTGTAGGTGTCATTTAGAGCTGAAATCAGTGCCATTTGAAATTTGAGACATAGATATTCAATATTTATGAATACCACTTATCAAAACTATGGCGTTTTGATGGCGTTTTCACCTTTTGAAGTCAGCTAACAGGTTCAGAGAGTTGTTAAGAATGTTTTGAGCATAACTCTCTCATCCTAAACCCAAATTATGCTAATTAGGTGTCCACTTAAAGTTAAAAGGAAGAGGATTAACGTTAAGTTAAAGGCAAATATGAAACTCAACCTTAATTTTCTCCTAACTATTCTTGCTTGCACTTCCTCTCTTCATCTTTCTTCTTCTCATTTCTCTCTAGTTTTCATTCTTTTCTGTTTTTCCCTTCCATCCATAGAGGGCTAGATCCTTTTAAATCAATCATAGGGATTGACAATCTTGAGGTTTAATTATGAGATCTTGTTTTGATTGTTTTATATTTAATTGCTAATCAAGTTTCTCTTTTACTTGTTGATCAAGTTTATCTTTTACTTACTCATCAAGTTTATCTTTTACTTGCTCATCAAGTTCCTCTTTGATTTTGTTAAATCTGAATTAAATTGTTTAATTTGATTTAGATATTAATATGATAATTGCATAATTACCACGTGTTTAATGAGCATTATAGAGACTAAACAATGCATCAAAGGCTTCTTGGATGTTGCTTCTTAAGCTTGGTTGGATTCTGAGTTTTAGATTAATTTAGGATTAGATGAAAGCTTAATTTGTTTAATATTGATTAATTAAATTATAGATACTTATCTCGTAGAGAATTCATGGATCATCTTAAGGCTTCTTGATGTGATCTAATATCAAGAATCTGATTAGCAATTGAATGGATTCATAGTAATCAATGATGGATTAAATTCAAGATTAGTTGATTTTCTTGAATTGGTTGTTTACTTAATTCTGTTTACAATTTTTAATTACTTTCTGTTAATTAATTTTTCAACCCATTTTTCCCCCTGTTAATCTCTTAATTTGATTGCTTGATTAGAGTGATCCAAGGGCTCGACTCAGTTGTGCCTTATACTACAAGTATTTTGGTGAGTCAGTTTATAAATTGAATTAATTTGATAGTCTCGACAATTATCAAATTTTGGTGCTGTTGGCGGAAATCATTCTAAGTTTAATTAATCATATTAAGAGTATAATTAACTACTAACCTTTCACTAACCTTTGTTTCTCTTGTTTCATGTAGTTTTCAACATAATTGTGGTCTTTAAGTGCAAGAACAAACAACTATTTACATCACTTGATAAGGATGTTTCTTTCCCCTCTCTTTTATTTTGCTTGTCTTATATTTGTTGATAATATTGATAGTTTGCTAATGATTTTTGAGCTTTATATTGAGGACAATGTAAAATTTACGTGTGGGAAAGGAATTTTAACATTATAATTTTTCTATTGTTTGCTATTTTAATTCTATTGTTTTACTGTTTTTACTATTTTTGTTGTTTTTACTATTTTGTTCTGTTAATTTCTTCACATTCTTGTTTTGTTATTTGCCATTTATTTATTTTTGTTATAATTATGTTGTTTTTGTTTTTCCGTTGTTTATTATTGTTGTTTCTCTTGTTTCTATTATATTTCTATTTTTGTTTTCTGTTTTTTATTATGTGTTATATTTTTAATTATATTTTCTACTTTTATTTCTATTTCTGTTTTCTATTTTTGTTTTTTGATTTGTTTCAAATTCTGTTTTACATTCTATTTTTCTTGTTTTTAAAAGAAAAAAAAATATAAGTGTGTTTTTCATTGCTTTCCAATGAAACTTTGAGTTTGTAAAAGTTTTGAGCATGCATAAATTGAGGTAACATAAGTGAATAAATTGTCTTTCTTCTTGAGATTAACTAATTTGGTAATGAAAATTAAATTGGTAGACTGAGTTTGATAGAAACAGACCTTGTGAGACTTTGAGTCTTTTAATGAATGGATTGAGCATTGTGTCATTCTCCTTCTTGTGTGATTTTCACTCATGAAATTTGACACTCTAGAACTTGTTTTGATTCTTTTTTAGGATACATTTTCACATGCATGCATGAGCATGAGCATGATTGAGGCATTTTTATTGAATTAGCTACTTTAGCCAAATAGCCAACCTTGCATATTTTTTCTTGATTAACCCCTTTGAACTTATTTAAGCATTCCTTGTTTTTAGCTCATTACATGTCTTAAATGAAAAATAATGTTCTTACCCAACCTTAGGGAATAAGAAAGTATTGGCATAGTTATTGGATTAGTTCTTGAACAAGTGTAGGGGTGTGCTAATTGATATGCAAAATGTTGGTGAAAAAAGAAATAGTAGCCAATTGAAAAAAAAATGTGTAAAGAAAAGTCAATAAGGCAAAAAGAAAAAGAATATGTAAAGGGAATTTGTATTACATAGAGTTGAGATAAAACTATCATGTTAGTTATTTGGACTCAACTCTAATATTCTTTTATTCTCTTTGGTCTTCAACTTGTCATATCCATATCACTCCCCTCATTTACCTTACCCCCATTACAACCTTGAATAAAGTCCTCTTGGTTTGTGCGTGCATGTGTTTTGAGTAGTGAAGAAGTAGAAGATAAAAAAGCTTATGGTAATGCATATTTTCATGGGTTGAATTGAGTGAAACACTTACCTTCTAAACACTTGAGAGATTGAGAGTAAATCTTGTGAGGTTCTATCATTCTTGATTTATGCTTTTCAATTGAAGTTACTATGCTTGTTGGTTTAAGATGTAAATAAATGTTACTTCATGAACATAATTGGAAAGTGAGTTGGCCCTATTTATAGAAAGATCATTTTCTGCAAAAAAAGATCACTTTCAAACACGATTAGTGAACAGAAGGAATATCAGCCTCAATGCAAACATTCCCTATTTATAGTGGAAATGAAGCATTCTGACGGCACCTGAGAAGGCAAACTAACTGCACGTTTGATGCCGCATTATAATAATCCCTCTCTGTGATTAGCCAAGAGAGTAACGGGTAGTTAGGAAACAGCTTGAAAATGTTATCCTTTTTAAAAGAGGTTTTTTATTCCCAATAAAGTCAAAGCAATGGTTCCCAAGCAAGTTCAGACAGCCACAAAACTGCAGAATAAAGGCCGCAATAAAGGACAACAAAGACCCCGTGAACTACACATGGCGGCAACATATGCCATACCCCGGATAAAGGAGTCGATGACGTGAGTAGTGCGATCCAATTTGGATCTCGACTTTACTTATTAACCTCGGGGGCATATTATAATCACGGAACTTGACCATTTAGAAAACATCGTGAGATCTGGCGTTAACTCTGACTTGGATCCTTTTGTCCACTGCGTACCGTATGCTCTTATCACATTTGGATATCTTGACACTTAGTTGTCTCATCTAAGTATCAAGTTAGGAGCAACTGTTCTAGACCGTGATCCAGACCACGTCTAGTGGACCAACCCGGCATGCATACCACCAGAGTCCGCCATGGACATCCCAGCTAAGTACTAGTGACACATTGTCAAGACCTCGGTACCACGTATATACGACCACGGTATTGGGCAAGAGCATCAGGATCACGAGATTTGCACAGCAGATAAATCCCAAAATATTTGTAACTGTCAATCACGATCTTGCGAAATTATAGCGTCCATAACTGTCTCAAACTGTTCATAACTGCACTATCAATGTTCCTATCTCATAGGGATTTTCTGCTACAATTAAGGGAGACTTAATCTTAATTTCATTCTATAAATACCAAGCTCAATCATCTTCTATAGATAACTATTGCTTTTTAATATAAACTTTACTTGTGCACAATCTGACTTGAACGTTGGAGTCCCTTTACATGTACCAACCCTCCTTTTCAACACGCTCAGCTACTACTACGCAAGGAAAAAACTATTAGAACGTGTCTATCCAGATATACGTCAATATCCATTACTGAACAATTTCTATATATTTCAATTGTACTTTCTTTTCTTTGACAAGTTTATGCAAGAGGATGAAATGTCTTGCAAGATCCGGATAAAAAGATTGTGAATAATTCAGCTGCGTTGTTGAAGGCCAGTCCAATGAGTCCATAGTCGATGGCTACATATGAAGGATGATTAGCACAAGTGTGATCATCATATCCTATTATTAGTTTTGCTTTCTACGGTAATGCATTGAAGATTTTGGTTTGAGGTCAAGACTCCTCAAAGTATGGTAAGCACTCAAGTCTACTTTGCTGTTGATGGCTATAGGCTTTTTAGCGGTTTCTTCTTTGTGCTTTTAGTACGTGCAGGCACTAGCAAGACTCCACCTCCATAATATGGAACCCATTCACAGCATTTTTTTTTTATATAGATATAGTAAGTGGATGTGTCACCCAAATATATCATTGTGTAAAAACAAACAAAGACTCTGTCTGCTTCTATGGTTGTATGGCCCCCCATTTTGAAGTATTGGTGCGCTGGGATGCCTGTGAATGGAGTCTTACTCAACGCAAGACTGGCTGCAACATTTGTTTCCGGCATGGTAGTAAAGATATACAAGGAAATAATAGAGGTAGGAGGGAAGTAGAATTAATTATACCTAAAATATTAATGAACAAAATGTATTAATATTAACACTAATTTATTAACTACAATTACTGTTTTAATCAGCATTTACCTATAAATAAAATAAGACAAAAAAATTTAGGTCCTTTTCAATAAGAATCAATGGTTTTCTAATCCTTCTAGTGCATTTTAAGTCAATCTTTGATGAAAAAATTTTAGCTTATTATAAGTGACGTTTTCGCATACTAAAAAAATATTAATTATATTTTTATCTCTATCCTTATACTTTAATAATCTTAACTACTCATGAAAATTAAATGAACATGGTAAATGAATTAATTGATTTAAATGAATAAAGATAACTTAGTAAAAAATTCTCATAATTATATATTGATTTAATATTTCTTAATTCTTGTACATTCCTCCAAAGTGACACTTAAAATAGATCGAAGAGAATAATAATCCAAGGATTGGCCTGCGGATTAAAGAGTTGTGCTTCATCCTTTAATTACTCAAGTTTAATTTGAACATGTTTGAGTTAGCATCTAAGAAAATTAATTAATTCTTCTAAATATATCATGCAGATGTGAGTGTATGCTATGACGATTGCTCAAAAAT
This sequence comes from Ormosia emarginata, assembly GCA_029884605.1. Classification (NCBI taxonomy): domain Eukaryota; kingdom Viridiplantae; phylum Streptophyta; class Magnoliopsida; order Fabales; family Fabaceae; genus Ormosia; species Ormosia emarginata. Next base: position 11,752,089 of record JAQQTP010000071.1, read on the forward strand.
GACTTAGAGTTAAGGAAATTTTTATAATATTTTGATAGGTATAATACTCAAAATGAGTTGTCAAATATTCATTAAATATTAATTTTAATAAATCTCTAAAAAAAGCTGACCAAAAATATTCTTAACTAAAAAGAATCTTTTCTGACAATTGTTAGCCACAACAAAACATAAATGATAGCGTCCAAGCACTAGATTAATAGAAAGCTACGAAAAAGCGCTAGTATTAATACAAAATACTTACGTGTACTCCTCTAAAATAAAGGAGAAGAGACAAGGAAAGAAAAGGAAAAGGGTGCTTGGCCTTGCTTTCCCGTGTTAAACGTGATATGAAGTTTCTGTCACTGATTGCATGAACGGTTTTCGGATTCGGCAAAGGCACCTTTAAATGAACTTGATTTTAAAGTAAAAAAAATTAAAATATATTTATCTTTAAATTATTTAATATGTTAATATTATGATACATTTTATAAAATTAAGAACAAATATATATATTTTTATCTACTTTTATTTGTCTATTTAAAATAATAATGAGTCATTAATTTTTTTAATTTTATTCTTGATTTTAATAAATACGAGAATATTTAATTCTATAATTCAATAACTTTTTTAATTCTTATCCAAAAACTTTAATACACCTAAAGAATATTTACTTACCCATTTTAAAGGGAAATTTAATTTAAATTTCCTGTTTTCCATGAATTTGGGTGGACAAAACAAACTAGCTCAAATGAGTCTATTATGGATTCAATAAATTTAGATCTATAAATGAATTATTTTTTTTTAATTTGATAATATTTATATATAAATTTAAGTGTATAAAAAATTATCAATTAAAATTTATAAGTTATTTATATATATAATTATTCATAAAAAAAATAATTTGATTAAATTTTTATACAAATCTAAATATTATTAGTTAAAATTTGTAAAAATTTAATTTTTAATATAAATCAATGATTTATTTAAATAATAAATTAATAGTCAAAATATCAATAATTCATCTATAGACCTCTTCTTTAAGATGTCCATATTAGAATTTTCCAGCTCATTAACTCTGTCGCTGTCTCACTCTCGCATCAGCCTCCTGAAGGATTACTCAATTCCCTTAACTGATTAGTTATTTCTTTACGTTTTACTACTAGAAATGAGCACAACGGTTTTTTGATAATTCATTGATACAAAAGTTCTTATGAGATACATTCTAATGGCAGATGTTTATTTAAACTTTCCTATTAGTTATTATTCTTGCTAGCAGATGAAATTTACTTTCCTAGACGTATTACACTGAACCGTAGCTAATCAAAAATGTTTTCTTGTATAAATTTATGCTTACGCATTTCCATTTTTAGATTTATGGCTAAGTACAGGACCGATCTAAGTTATAGACGGTGGGCACGCATGCACCCATCAAGTTTAAATTGAAAAATTATTACTATATAGTAGTTTTTAGTATTTATATTTTTATAATTTTACAAGTTAAAGATTTATGCATGCATTTATTGTCACTTACTTTTTTTAATTACATATTTAATATACATATGTAGATATATATATATTTTTAATTTTTAATCAAGTTTTTTTATATAATATTGATATGAAACTAACCTTTGGATACTTTGCAATTATAAGAGATTCTTCTAATTTTTTTTCAGAGTTTGGACTTTGGTTCTCTTCTATGAGAGTATAACTTGTTTACCACTGTACATAACCCTTATTGATACGTAAATATATATATTTGATAATATTGATAATAAATGAATTATTTTTTGTTATCAAAATATGAAAATATACAAGAAATAATACTAATTAATTTTTAATTATTTGTATGTGTAAATATAAATATTTTTTTTAAAAAAAATTGCGTATATATTGTATTTGAATTTGTCCCACGATTAAAAATTTCTATGTTGTCACTGATTAAGGATTATCCACCCAAGGTAGGTTGATGCAAATGGACATTGCATACATGATACATGTTACCTTGTTCTTCAATGTGGCCAACAAATAGCACCAAATTGCTGACCTGGGCACTTTCCTTTTACTGAAATTAATCAGTGCATGTATGTGAATTCACATGCATAAATTTCTGCTTCAAATCCTCATTTGTCGAACTTTTTAATTAGTTGCTTTTGCAATGCTATATGACCCCCCTTCCCCCTGGGCGAAGAAAATTGGTCAACACACACGTTAGTGTATTATTTTCTTTTAGTACTAAAAGAAGGAATTAAAACACAGCCATGGTAGAGCCTCACGATAAAAGAATCTGAGAGGTTTGGCGAAAGCAAAATCATAAAACACTTGGTTTTTATTGAGAGAAAAGCTGATAAACTAAGACATCTATTATTTTCTTTGTTTTGTCTATTCATTTTTTAAAAAACTTTCTTTACTGTGAATCAGCTACTCTTTTAAATTCTTAAGGTTAGTTTTTCATTGTTTTTTGTTTTTCATTAATCTATTGGAAAAGACGCTTTACGCCTAAAGCACTAGGAATACTTAATAGTATGTTTTGATGGTTGGAACGTAAAGGATAAGAATTGAAAGTAGTGGAAGGAAATGGAATCATTGAATTCTTGATTTGGTTGCATTATATAATACTAATCAATCGAAAAAAGGTTAAGTAAAATGATATATTCTTTACACTTTATCTTTTAAACTTTTTGTTCCTTGGAGATAAAGCTGAGAAAGAATAAAAAAATAAAATAAAACTTTAAGAATCTTTAATTTTATCCACTAATAATAAAAAAGAGAAACAAGTTAAGAATACATTTGAAATAGTAAAATTCTATATAAGTGTGATAAAATAATTGTAAGGAGTTCAAGAGAAATAGAAAACTGGAGAAGAAATAGAGAGAGTAAAGGAAGTAATTGAGTAATATTAAAGGGGTGTATAACAATAGGCACTGAAAGGGTATGTATAATTTGATGGTAAGGTATTCAAAATTAAAATCAACCCCTTAACAAATAAAAGCATCCTTATACTTTAATCTTAATCCAAATGATATATTTAAATATAAATCATGATAAGATAAAGTTGGACATCTATTTTCATAACACTCCCTCTTATATGTCCAATAAGAACATACCTTGTTAAAACCTTATTAGGAAAAAAACTCAATGAGAAAAAATGATAGTGAGGAAAAAGAGTACAATATCATTTGTATAGAAACTACTTTATTAAAAACCTTATCAAGAAAAACTTTGTAGGACAAAACTTCAATTAAAGAAAAAAGAGTGCAATATTTTCCTCCTCTTGATGGCATCACTTAAGGTCTCTAAATCGACACATTGTCCCCCTAATGGAAGCATTACTTGAATCAATATCTTGAACAACAATTTCTTTTCTCTTTAGAAGATCACATATGAGGAAGATTGTCTCTTTTAATATATCATTTCTTCAGTTGAGTTATGCAAGTATTGTTTTCATCTAAAACTATTGGAGTTTCATCCTCATGTGACAATCCACAAGAATCTCAAATATACTAAATCATTGCTTTGAACCATTAATATTCACAACTTACTTTGTGAATTACAATTATTTTTGCATGATTTGAAGAAGTGGCTAATAGTTATATTTTGCTTTGTAGATTGCCACGATATAGTTGTATCTCCACATATAAATAAATGAACTATTTGCGACCTTGTTTTATGTGGATTTGATAAATATCATTCATCTATATAGCCAATTTAGTTGCGACATAGATTCATATAAGATAATCACATATATGTTGTTCCTTGAAGATATCAAAAGATATACTCATTTTCATTCCAATAAATTCTGGTTAGAAATGAACTATATCTTGTTGTAAACTTATGAAAAAGAAAAGACTATATTAGGTCATGTATTATCAGTAATATGCATAAGTGTTTCTATAACACTAATTTAGGGTACTTCAGGACCAAGGGCTTCTTTGTTAGCACTAATTTCAAAAATGATTCTTTTATCATGTTTAGCGATCTAGCAATTATTGGTATACTCAATGAATATGATTTACCTATATAACATCGCTTAACAATATTTTCTATATAACCGGATTGATGGACAAAAATTCCAATTACTAAATGCTTAATCTGTAGGTTGAGACAAAATTTCGTCCTTAAATTTTTTTTTTCATTTTTAGATCATTCTTCAGATCTTCTATAGTTTTGCAAGAATTTCAGGTCATTCCAATAATATTCGATTTATCAATATACACAATAACTATAGCAAATTCAGCTACAAATTTCTTTGTAAAAACATATAGGCAAATGGGATCTTATTAAATAATTAAAATAAATATATCCACAATTGCTTGAAATAGCATAAAGTATATAACCAAATACTAGTTTCTAAAAAGAAAAGTTCAATATGATGAATAAAAATATAAATTATTATCACATGTAAATCCAATTCATTGTTGTTGATATCTTTAATCCTTCTGAGATTTTCATGTTGATATCATTCTCGCGTGAACTATGAAATGTATATTTAGTTTTTTATGTGCAAATAATCTTATTAGAATATAATTACATCTACCACCGGAGAATGAACTTCTCTATAGTGAATATATAATCTCTATGAGAAGCCTAGTTCTAAAGGTTATGCTTCATATTTCACATCATTTTTCTCATTTCATTTTCACGTAAGCATCCATTTGAATCCCACAAAATTTGTAACTTCTTGGTGCTTGAATTTCAGGTCCATTATAATCTTATGGGGTTCAAACTACATGTTCAAAATTCTCACATTTTACAAGTGAGTTCAATTTACTTACAAGACATTTTTCTTAATCCTGGCCAATCATTCAAACGTTGACATCCTTTGATGATTCTAATTTCCAGATCATCATTCTCATAATATTACGCACAACATTATATTCAAATATGTTATTGACAACTATTTTTGTTTGACTCCATCATTTCCCCATAAAGACATAATTTAATGAGATCTCATTATCTTTACTATTTTTAAGTATCTGAACTTCTTCGATTGTTTGAATTATTTTACAATATCTAACTACTTTAGAAGTCCTAATTATGTCTTTAACCTCTTTATCAAGAGTATTCTCTTTAGGATTATTTGCTTCCTTAGCAATATTAATTGCTCTATTTCCTTTTCTCGAGTTTTTATCTTTGGACTCAATTGATCAGCCACTCTTTTGACATTCCTTTCATTCATATATGGTGCATTTACAGCTAATATAAGATTTAGTTATCCTTTTTGTAAAAATGCATCCAACAATTCATTTGTTATTCTTTACTAATGTATTATCTTTCACATTGTCTTGTTTAAAGATCTAAATGATATAATGATTATGTATTTCAAGTAATTTCCTTTTTTAGCTACTTATTCTCTCCTCCCTCATGCATGTTAGAAACATTCATATCTAACATATAATCTCATCTTTCTTTAGGGTTCCATTATAGTGCCATATGGTAAAGTAATTGTGACTATATTACACATATTAAATTATTATATGAGAAATATTTGACTTCTAGCCAAAATCCAACTGTATAGGGGAGGAATTATAATAAACTATTGACCTTATACTAACAAATGCTGCAACATTTAAAATGGCATGCTCCAAAGTTAAATTGGAGTTTTGTTCTCATAAAATCATCTAGCTATCAATTAGAGGCATGCACAAATAACATGATATTCAATGTTTATATTAATGGTCATAAAATAATTACAAAAAGCATAATAATTATATTTTCTCGCATTATCAAGACAAATTGTCTTAATTACATTATCTAGAATTTATGCTTTTAATTGAATAGCTTGCACAACTATCTCACAAACGTCATATTGCGAGTAATAATAAGCACACATGTGACTCTCTTATAGATACATATATTAAAACCATAAAGGGCTCATTTCACATAATTAATTGGCCACAAATATCTCCTTGAATATGTTCAAAAGATCCAGGAGATTCAACACCAATTTTAGTTGGTAATGACCTTATAATCAATTTCATTGAGAAGCTGTGAAATTAATTTGTAAAAGGTTTGTAAATAAAATAAAATTAAAAAAAATAAAAAAATTAAATATTCTCAATCCATTTACCCATTGAAATATAAATTATCCATTATTGAAAATATTAAACCAACTACTCATCAAAAACATATTTATCCTAATCAAATCCATGCAATATCCTACACCAACACCAACAATCCTAACATTTCGACTTAATTTAAAAAAATATAAAACTCAAACTCAAACTCTTCACCCTAAACCCTTTTATATTAATAGTAACCCCCACACAAAAGTCCTTGACTTTCAACTCACAAAACACCCTTACTTTCAACTCACAAAACACCTTCAAATTTTCAACTCACAAAACACACCCTATCATTTCACCTCCATAAATATTTTTTACTCCATCTTCATTCTCTTTTTCACCTTCGTTGTAACCATCTTCAATAATACCACCACTCCAACTTCCCCTTCACCATAAACCTTCCTTTTTCAAACCAACCACCACCAAAGCTTCAAGATCTTGAATGTTGCCCTTCCCGATCTAGATTGTTGTGTTGTCCCGCACCAGAGTCTCTCACATCTATTCCCACTTTGAGTCCTCTCTGTCTAACGAAAAAAGAAGAAGAAGAAGATCCTCTGTTTCATTTTTTGTTTTTTTTGTAAGTTTTTTTTTTTTTTTTTCTTCTCTTTCTTTTATTTGTTTTAGAAGAGTAGTTTTTTTTTTGAAATAGCCTAAATGGGCTAAAATAAAAAAATCTAAAAAACTAAAAGGATAAAAAAGGGACAATAAACAAAAATATAATAAAAGTAAAACAATTTTAAAAAAAAAACATGTCATCAACATTAATCAACTATTTTGGATCATTCTAAGTGACAACCTTTATTAATTAATTAAATAAATTATTATTTAATAAGATAAAAAATTCATTTTTTATCATTATCATTCTTCATAATAATAAAAATTAAAATCCATGGGTGTACAGCGACGCGTGGCGCGAAACTTCAATATTCAAACTTTAATTTGATTAATATATTCAAACTTTTATAAAAATAAAAAAAATAAATTTTCTTTAAATAAAAGCAACTAATCCGTGGGTGAGAGCTCGATTTTCTACTCATGGAACTTTAATTTAAAGTCGCGACGACCTGTTAATTCAAATTTTTATAAAATAAAAAAATTAAATCTTTTCTTTAAATAAAATCAACCAACCCACACTTATTTTCAAACCACGTGACTTTAGTTCCTCATTTTGACCCGAGGACACGTAGAGCTTAATCTTTATTCTGTCAAGCCAAATTTTATATTTTCTCAAATTCTTTGTTTTTTTTTTTTTTTTAAAAAAAGGGTAAAACAAATGTATTATAAGATTATTAAGTTTTTGCATAACTAATTTAGGGTAACCAGTTTTAGGACGGATGTATTAGGGGTCTTTGTGGGGTTAAGTCTCCACCCTTCCCTATGCAGAAGCGCGACTCGAACCACCGGTTCCAAAGACTATTTTCAAAAAAGGTTTTCCCCTAAATTAAATAAAATTGGTGGCGACTTCTAACTTTATTTATTTTGTTACACTACGCGATTACGGTCGCGACGGATCATGGCGACTCGAGGTGTGATACTCTGAGAATCAAGCCCATATAATTTTGTTGTGTAAAATTTTGTAATCTTTGTATATTTTATTTTACCTTTCTTTTTTTATTTATTTTAATTATTATTGTTATTAAAACCTTAGGATGAAATTTCTCTTGGAATTTTTGTTTGTTTTTGTTTTGCGGATGCGGGTAGTCTTTAGGATAATGAATGTTTGTATGTTCCCTACACCCACCACACCTACACATCTATCACACATTATATCGGTGCAGTGAAGCTCAAGTTAAGTAGAGGTTGTCTTAACCATTTTGGAAATCCTGTTTGTTGCGAAAATCTAAATCATATTTTTCAAATGTCCCACACAGTGGTTTATACTTTATTTTTGGTCAACATTTGAAATGACCACGAGACCTTCGTAATAAGCCACCAAATGAGAGTTATGAATCGAAAGACCCATGATCTTATGATAGAATTCCTCCATTTAAGGCAATATTTAGGACACACGAGCGAACTTCTTCTTTATATATATTTTTTAAAAAAAAATAGCATCATGCATTTTCATGGCATATTTGAAAAATAAAATAAAAATCATGCATTTTCATGGCATTTCTAGCATTCTAAAAAAAATTAAATAAAAAAATCATGCATTTTCATGGCATTCTTAGTATTCTAAAAAAAATTAAATAAAAATCATGCATTTTCATGGCATTCCTAGCATTTAAAAAAAATAAAAAAAATCATGCATTTTTATAGCATTCTTAGCATTCTAAAAAAATAAATAAAAAAAATCATGCATTTTCATAGCATTCTAGCATTCTAAAAAAATTAAATAAAAAATCATGCATTTTCATGGCATATTTGAAAAAAAAATAAAAATCAAACATTTTTGGCATTCTAGCATTTAAACAAAATATAAAAAATAAAAAAATCATGCATTTTCATGGCATTCTTAGCATTCTAAAAAAATTAAATAAATAAAAATCATGTATTTTCATGGCATTCTAGCATTTAAACAAAATAAAAAAAAAATAAAAAGCATCATGCATTTTCATGGCATTCTTAACATTCTAAAAAAATTAAATAAAAAAAAAATCATGCATTTTCATGACATTCTAGCATTCTAAAAAAAAAAAAAATTATGCATTTTCATTGCATTCATTGCATTTTTTTAAAAAAAAAAAAGAAAGAACAAATGTTTCTATTTCATCCATTTCATATATCTCAAATGAATCTCATTCATTTCATTTCATTCATTAACAATACCTTTTTTCAAAGCACCATTGCGCGACCAAGGAAAAATATTTAATCAACGCCGAGTTCCAAATAAGGTCTCGAAAAATTTAAAATTTTTGAGAATGAAGGAAGGAATCGAGTATGAAGAAGTAGATGAAGTGAAAGGAAGGATAAATATTTAAACAGTTTCAAAGAATGGAGAAATGTATTTAGCCATGAGGGAGATTTGAATCGTTCGGAGGTAAGAATGATAAAACCGCACCCACCAAATATTACTTTGGGGGCAATCCTGGGGCCACCATTCCGAGATGCCTTTTGTGGGAGGAACATCAAATACTACATCACTAATGATTCCTATTAGAGAAGGCATCGTTCGTCGGAGGATACTCAAAATGAAGTCCATGGTAATGCTGAATTCACGCATATGTCAATCCCGACATCAACGGGATTTCATACTAGTCTTGGTCGCTTTTCAAAATGATAAGAGGGATGAAGAATAGATGGAAAAGATTTAAATCAAAACAATTAAGGGTCCTAGCACCTATGGTCCTCTTGGAATAGAAAAAGTTGTCCCTTAACCTTCAACATTATCATCCCAAAGGACTTTAAGGTTCAGAATTTGACAAATATGTGGGAGCACCAACCCATTTTTCACCTAAAATCATATATTACCAAAATGTCAATTTGGTCGAAGGATTTGAAGTTCCTTGTACTTTTTCCATGAAAACTGGACTCTTTGGAATGGTGTATCAACAAGACCTCTCCAATATCTCTTCTTGGGATACTCAAGCAAACCCTGTTTATGAGACAAGATATCAGTTCAACACAAAAATCCTAACTTTTCGAGAACAGTTAAATCAAAAAAGAAATGAAGAATCTTTTAAGCAAAGATTAAAGGTTTTTGGCGACTCAAGTTCAAAACTCATTAATAAATTGAGATGTGCTCATATTTCTTTAGAAATCCTTTTATCTGAGCAAACAGCAATTATAAAGATTTCCATTGATTTGATCGTCATTTTTGGGAAAGAATTGAGATTTTATCCAAAAAATCCAATGAGCACTACGGAGGATATCGCTAAGAAAGGAACCGAAAAGATCGAGCCTAATGTGAATTACGTCCAAGATCAACAGACCTTCAAGCCTCAATATTCCCCACAATACAAGTCATCACCACCATATTTTCTAACCTTCATTTGCCATACCATACACCTACACCTCCTTTACCCTCCACACCAAATTATACCAACTACAAACATTACCCCAACTCCACAATTCCAAATCAACAACATCCCCATACCCCAACCATATGCACTAACTCGCCCAACCTATACTGATATCACCTCCACCCCCCACAAAATTACCCAAATCAACCACAACTTCAGCCAAACTTCCAAAATCGGGGTCGCTTTCGCCCTCGAAGCTACCCCTTTCCCAAGATTGTCCATTTCGAAAATCTTTTCGAGACTGTTTGATGCTCACATCATTTTTTCCCTTAGAACCACCATTGTATAATCCGAGTTTAACTTGCAAATACCACAAACTAGGGCAAATGAAGATTTGAACAAAACTGTAGTTGGAACTAGTATTGTTAACAACTCTTGAAGTGATAATTAGTGATGTTGGACTCATGTAAACCTTCTTGAAACATTAATGTAATGAATTTGCATGGGTATATTTTTTCCTTTCATCACTTTGTCTTTCTTGAAAGCGTCTTCGTTGGTAATTCTATCTGGTCCGCGTGTGTTGTTTTTGCAAAGCAAAAAAAAAAAAAAAATTTAAGTAAGCACTTGGTTTGCACAATCTTTTTGTCTCAAAATTAAAGTTTTGAAAATAAAAATCATGATTTGAAAATGAAGACTGGCCATTTTTCTCTATCTTTTACAAAATTTCATCATTTATCCTTTGTTTATTTTACCCCTTTTGAGCTTGATTTTTTTTCAATAAACCTTGGATAAGGATATTAAGTTTCTATACTAGGGGATAGCATGAAGCAAAGGTTAATTGCGACGATGAAAATTCAAGCATAATGGAAAAGAAAGAAAAGGTGAAAAAGAAAGAAGTAAAAATAAAAAATGATGAAAAAAAGGCAAAAAAAAAACAAAATCAAGGAAAGGAAGATGAAATGAAATTGGAAAGAAAAGGAAAATAGTAAGATAAAAGTGTTTGAAAGTGGAAAAGCAATCAACGAAGTTTAATGATCCTTATTCCCATTCCACCCTTAAACACTTGTTTGATTTTTATATCTTTCCTTTCATAACCTCATGGCATACACGTTACAAGCCTCAAAAAGTCCATTCTGATTAATGAAGGGTTGTTGTTATTTTTGTTAACTTTAATTTTGAGACAAATGTTACGCTCATCCAAGTATTTAGTTCATTGTTCCTAAAAAATGAATGAGAATGAAAAGAAAAAAAAGAAAGAGACTTACACTAAGACAAATTCGTACGTCATTTGACTCAATTGGGGCAATTTTTTCCTTCCTGTCCTAAATTGGAAAAGATTTTCTTCGGTTCAATGTGGCCCTACACTAGGACAAGTTTATACCCCGTTCGACTCAGCTCTAAACTGGGGCAATTTTTCCTTGATTCAATTTGTCTTAGGCAAATCTTTTAGTCGCTAGGATAGGTCTTGGTCCTATACAATTCAGTCTTAGACAAGGGCAAATTTCTCTTCGGTTCAATTTAGCTTGATGTAGATGTTCAGCAGAAGAAAATACTTGGCCATAATGTCTAATAGACAACTAAAGAATGGTCCCATGAAGGTCAAACCTATTCGTATCGAGTCAACACCTCTTTGGATCTCATATCATCATTCGTGTCTTTTTGTGGAGTCAAACTTCCATGACCAAATCAAAAGTTGTTTACCTAATAAATTCTTTTCATATAAACGTAATGTTTCAAGAAAGGTGAACAAAAGTTATGATTTGACCAGATGGCAATCCCCCGATGAACTTTTCAGATCGAAAAGAACTTGAAGTTTTAGATTATGTTGAAAACTCGAAAAGATTTAAGAAGAGTCACGGCAAATAAATTGGAATTGCTTAAACGGGGCAATTTTAGTTGCGATCAATTGGCTACACAGAGCATCTTGGTTCGCATTCAATTAGCCATATTGGGGCAAAACTTCGAGAATATATGTTGAGGGAAAGTAACAAAGATGCGACTTAGTCAAGATTTGATTTAGAAAATCAATGATCAAGGAACGAAATGGACAAAAATTTTATTGTAAAGATCTATGGTGGCTCAAGCAAGGGTTCACAACAAGAGATTGTTATCTCAATTCCTAAAAGAGAATAGTTAAGAGCGGAAAACAGAAAATAAGATGAAAAAAAAGGAGAAGGAGAGAAAGGATGGATAAGTAGGATCAAGACCATCGGGTCCAACAGCAAAAACACGTGAACAAGGGTTTGATTGGTCAAATTTTTTGTATTGGTTCGTTGGTTTATTAAAAAAAAAAAAGAGGAAAGGGGAAAAAGAAAGGAGAGAAAAGAAAAATGGAAAGGAAAAGATTGAGAAGGAAAAGATCTTAAGTCTATGACTTACATCGGCACAAATTGTTTCAGTGTTTTGAGCGCACCGGCTCCATGCATCATTGAAGAGACCGGCTCCATGCATGAGAATTGCATTTGATACCGGCTCCATGCATAATAGCGATATTCATTCATCATTGAGCGATGCTCCTTGCATTTTGAGCGCATCGGCTCCATGCATCATTGAGCGCACCGGCTCCATGCATCATTGAGCGCACCGCTCCTTGCATTTTGAGCGCATCGGCTTCATGCATCATTGAGCGCAAAGCTCCATGCATCATTGAGCGTACCGGCTCCATTCATCATTTGCTCCTTGCAAAGCTCCATGATAATGAAATGAAATGCATCATTTAGCGCATCTCTTTCGTGCATTTTGAGCGCATCGGCTCCATGCATCATTAAAGCATCGGATGTTTTTAAATTCTTTTGAGCGCATTGGCTTATTTTTAAATTGTTTGGAGCAACCCAACTCCTTGCATCTTGAGAGCATCAACTCCATACTTTTTAAATTTTTGTTAATTATTGGCTCTTTGCATTTGAAATCCCTTTTAGGTGTATCAAGAAATTTTTATGCATTTTAAATAATCGTTTTTCTTTTTAAGCGCATCGGCTCATGTTATTTTCTTTTGAGCGCATTGGCTCCTTGTCATTTAAATTTCTGTGATTTAAGTTTGGAGCGCATTGGCTCCTGTCATTTATTTTTGAGCGCATCGGCTCCTGTCATTTATTTTTAGCGCATCGGCTTTTGTCATTTAGATTTTTGTCATTTTACCTTTGAGCGCATCGCTCCTTGTTCTCATGTTGTTTCTTTGTTTCTCCCGTACAAAATTTGAGTTGATTTTCACTATGATAAAATGGTTGGTTATTCTTTTTGTAGTAAGAAACAAGTAAAGAGGAATTGTGAACACCAAATTTTGTAGGGACATTTTGTAAATAAAATAAAATTAAAAAAATAAAAAAATTAAATATTCGTGGATCATTAACCTACCCATTGACCCAAATCCAGCCCATTATCCATTATCCAACCCATAACCCATATCCTAAACCAACTCAAACTCATCAAAAACAAACTTATCCTAATCAAATCCAAATTTATCCTGTCAAGATCCCGACTTATCATCTTAAACCAATCCTTAATCACACTCAAACTCAAACTCTTCACCCTAAACCCTTCCTATATTAACCCATAACCCCCCACACAAAAGTCCTTCAGCTTTCAACTCACAAAACACCTTAAATCTTTCAACTCACAAAAATGATTCACAAAACACACCCTATCATTTCACCTCCATAAATATTTTTTACTCCAATTCTCTTTTTCACCTTCACCGTTGTAACCATCTTAATAATACCACCATCAACTTCCCTTCACCATAAACCTTCCTTTTTCAAACCAACCACCATTAAATCAACCCGATCTGGATATCCAAACCACCAATGTTGACTTAAGCAATATACATCTATTCTACTTTTTTCTCTGCTACAACGAAAAAGAAGAAGAAGAAGAAGATCCCCCTCTGTTTATTTTTTTTTTGTTTTTTGTAAGTTTTTTTTTTTTTTTTTTCTTCTCTTTCTTTTATTTGTTTTAGAATTGCAGTAGTTTTTTTTTTTTTTTGAAATAGGCCTAAATGGGCTAAAATAAAAAAAAATCTAAAAAACTAAAAGGATAAAAAAGGGACAATAAACAAAAATATAATAAAAGTAAAACAATTTTTTTAAAAAAAAAACATGATTTCGGAATTTGTTAATCTTGTTTATTTTGGATCATTCGAGTTGTGACAACCTAATGATTCAAATTATTTTAAATAAATTATTATTTAATAAGAGGCTAAAAAATTCATTTTTTATCATTATCATTCTTCACCTAATAATAATAAATTTAACAATCCATGAGGTGACGTCTAGCGTGGCGCAAACTTCACTCATTCAAACTTTAATTTGATTAGCAGTCGCGACCTGACGCTTGTTAATTCAAACTTTTATAAAAATAAAAAAAATAAATCTTTTCTTTAAAAAAATCACAAATATTAGAAAGCGTGATGAAACTTCACTCATTCGAACTTTAATTTGATTAAAAAGTCGCGTCGATAATTGTTAATTCAAATTTTTATAAAATAAAAAAATTAAATCTTTTTTAAATAAAATCAAAATTATTATTTTCTAAAGAACTACGTGACTTTGAGTTCCTCATTGCACTCGAGGACGATCAAATCTTTGATGGAATAAACAAAATATATTTTCTCAAATTCTTTGTTTTTTTATTTTTTTAAAAAAAGGGTAAAACATATGTATTATAAGATTATTAAGTTTTTGCATAACTAAAAATTATTGTTTAAGACGGATGTATTAGGAGTCTTTGTGGGGTTAAGTCTACATAATATGTTCAAAAGATGGTTCCAAAGAGATTTTCAAAAAACACCAATTTTTTTAAATTAAATAAAATGACCTTACTTTATTTATCAATTTACATTAAGAACACACAGTACATGAAAACTTATTAGATTGAAGAATCTTCTGGATCTCCAATGGATATCCATATAAATATTTAATAACTTTTTGCATTATTATTGATTTAGGATATCTTAACCAATCATGCCAAATAATAATAAAAATCATTTGAACTAGTAAACTTTTTATTTACATTAGCATAATAAACTTATGGCTTACAATAGTATATATGTATTAATTTTACTCAGTGTAATATAGACTTGGATAAAATTGGATAACCTGTATAATATATTTTCTTACATGAAACAATAATTGTAATATATAAGTAGTCACTATTATGTAGTGTTTAAAATCAAACCAATCTAATCAGAACCAAAAAAATCGAATCAAAAACCAAAAATCGAACAAGTCAAAAAAACCAAAATGATTAAAATAAAAAAAAATAATTAAATTGGTTTGAATTTCGATTCCAAATTTGAAAACCAATGCAATACAAACCAAACTAAAAATTATGTGTATATTTTAAATAAAATTTTACCTACAAATTCTTATGTTACCTATACTTATTTAAGAACTTTTTAATTATACATCAACCCAAACTTAATTTATTCTCTTGGATTTGAACATGTATAGGAGGATTATCAATTAATTTGGACTTATATTTTGGATTTGGATTTATATTTTGATGAATTAGTTTGAATTAATATTTGTTATTATTTGATAAGTTAATTTATTGTATTAGTTTGATGAATTTGGATTATGTATTTCGACGAAATGGGTATTAAAAAATTATAATAAAAAATCAAAAAATGGATTCAATTCAAATCGATTTAGATTGGATTGAAATGGATAAGATTTACATTTTAGATAAAATTGATTGGATGATAACATAAGAAAACCGATGTGATTGGATTGGTTGGCTTTTTCCCTCAAATCCGATCCAATCCAATCCGCGAATACTCTTAGTCACTATCCCTTATACATGATCCCGATATGATATCCATTTTGATGAATACCTTTAAAACTTAACAAGTTTCTTCATGACTTTATAGAAAATAATAACTTGTATTAATCTAGGTAAAAATATTAGCTCTTCTAGAGCCCTCAATCATCTTATTACTATCAATAATTTTATTAACATTAATTTCACCTATAATTTGAAATATTTAATACCCTATGATTATGAATCTTATATGTAGCTAGTACAATTACTTATAAACTTATGAAATAGGAAAATGTTAATCATACACTTTTTTTAATAGGTGTATGCATTGTTGACATTCTTTTTAAAAGTATGTGATTTAGTGAGAAAAAGTGATAGGAAAAAATATGTATGATGAATAATAGTATTGGAAGGAGTGTTAAAAGTTATGTGAGAGAAAAATAGATAAGAATACCATTCTTGTATGAAATAATATAACATGAAAAACATACATAGTACATGCTTTATCATTAGAATTTCCCTATTAATAGTAGAACATGAAGAAGAATACATTGTTGAGCAACTATACATTAGGAAAATATTAACTTTTCTTGTGGTACCTCATGATTTAAATGTGTGGCCGCATGTTGTTATGCATGATATTCTTGCATTAATTTTTGCCAAGTATTTGCTAAGTAGAAAACTCCAGGATACTGTAATGAAATATCTAGGATCTATAGTTGACTGAAAGTTACTAGTTGTTACGCATTACCTGGTGCTTTTATTGAATTCAATAATAATCTATATCCTTGAAGAGAATAGTTAGGCTATCAAGAAAAAAGGTTGAGAATAGTTGTTGCAGGAGCACATTTGTGACATGAAAAACTAAAGAATAAATAGTTCTAACATTTAAGTGCTTCAAGAAGATAGTGGCAAATTAAGGAAAATCATTACGAGCGACCTTGCAATATTTTTGAATTTATTGTGTAATTGTATTTTCAAGACCCATATAAAGTCAATATTGATTTCGACAGTCTAAATGTTTAGTTCTTCAAGAACTATATTACAAATTTTCATATAAATATTAACCAAGGAATATCATTGATTTTTGTATAATCCTACGGAGATGCTTAATTTCCTTCTGTGTAATATCAAAATCAATGAACTACTATATGTAATTTCTTCTATTATTTGTAAGACAAAATATGCTAGTTTAAGAATATTTAAAAATTAATAATCATGAACGAAATACAAAAGATATTTCATCTGAAAAAAAACTTGAAGAAAGTCATTATGAAAAAGATTTTGCAGATTTCATAATAGTAAGTAGAGATGAGAAGGTTTAGTTCGTGGTATTCATAGTTAGATTTGCAACAAAGTTCATTAACCTTCTAATCTTCAAGCTTGGATCATTTTATAGGCTTTGAAAATATGACTATTGGATTATTCAAATGGTAATTGTACTTGTTAGTTACAGGTGACCGTTATTTTGTCATTTCTTGTTGAGTCAGCGTGTCAGTCTTTAAGTGAGAAGGTTGAACAACTTTTTTACGAACAACCTTCTTATGAACTTTTTCAGCAGCAAGCTTCTCACTGAACTCTCTCAATTAACTTTCTCATCCAACCTTCTCAAGCTTGAATAATTTTAATTTTCTCATCTTTTCATTCCACCATCTTCTTGATGATTCTGATGGTAAATGTTTCACTTGTAAGTTTGAATTCTTTTTGAGTTCAACCATTGTGGGAGTTCTTCATTTTATTGATCTTTCTCGTAGTCTTCTCAAGACTTTCTCATGCTGAACTTTCTCATGTTCTTTAGGAACTTTCTCAATTTACACTTGAACTTTCTCAAGTTTAAAATTGATCTTTTTAATCCTCTTTAATTACCCAAAAAAACTTCCTTGAAACTTGTTTAGTCTTGCAAGACTTAATAACACACTAAGAAACACTCCACAAAGATCATGTTAAACTAATTAAAATATTAGAAAGATTCAAACATGATTTTCAATATAGTTGTTATCATCAAAACATAATATACAATATAAAGCACAAAAAGACTTTAAAACTTACATCTTGTACCATTTCCACTTGCCTAAAAATTAATAAATAAATAAATTCCATTATGTCTAAAATAAATTCAAAGTGACACTATCACAAGACACTCTAATAAGAAAACATTAACCATAGATGGAATTTATTTCTAATTTTAAAAATTGTTAACCAGTACAAAATACATGTACCACAAAAGAGCAATATATCCAAGTTAAATATATCAAATACAACTCTTTTAAAAGTGTCAAAGCCAAAACAATAAGCTCCCACCCAATTTCCATATAATTGCATTTGTTGAATAACATATATAACTAATTACAAGAATATGATCTAGTAACATCTAATTAGGCACAATCATATTCTTCATAGGATTTTAAGCATATGAATGTACAATTACCTATGGGCAAAATGGACAACACATACTGTAACTCCAACTTATCAAAACAATTAACATTTTCTTGTGAGGAAGAAAACTCACTTAAGTATGAAATTAAGCATATCTTCATGGATAAATGTACATAAACTCATCATGGGCTAAAGCCATCACTATATATACTTTCCTATCTTTATAAATTTTTTAGTCAAAATTTGAAACATTATAATTTAATTACTTTGTTAGGGAAAAACACGATATAAAGTTGAAAACAGACACATGTAACATTTGGTTGATCAAATAGACAATAGCCAGTGGTAACAACCATTCTTAGATTCAAAATATATGAATATAAACTGCCATATAGATGAAGAATATACCATACATAACAGTTTCAAAAAATTCAACACTTGTAGGCAGAATAATTTTCACTGTCACATTATTCTAAAATTTCCATGCTACTTAAACCAACTCATACAATAGACTTCCTATGGGTATGCTAATTAATGCACTAATTGAATTTTAGAAACACAATCACCCCAAAATAAATTCTAACAATTATATTATCAAAGCATTTAGTTGCACATATCATTGCATACCTAGCGTATGACAGCGTTGCCATGATACACCAGAAAGAACCAGTGGGCTGTGTCATTAATTTGCTATCCGTGTTGTTGAACTTGAAAGCATGTTCAACACAATTCTGATACAAGTCTTTTACTCAGACGGCTTGATCATATCTCAGATAATCATGCTGAATGATTTATACATGTTTCTTCTTTCTTACATTGGGCCTTTCTTCCTCCTTTACAAAATCCTTTATGGCTGCTGCATGTGAACTGCAGCGCATATGTGGAAAGGATGAAGTGAAGCAATTGTTATAAAGGAGCAATTTTGACTTGTAAGAGAGGACCATCCTTTTTGGGTTCATAGGAGTAATGTTTCGATACTCCTTTTGATGACTGATGGTCAACACCAACTGATTGTCAACACCAACTTAAGTTTTGAATCTTTTTCCCATTTGAAAACAAGTCATCTTTGGTGAAAATAGACGGGAACTCTTGCAAACAAAATGGAACATATATATTGCAAATTGCATATGTATCATGGCAGCATATAGTCAGTAAATTTCATGAAGGGAAATTGATGTCATGGTCTTATTAATACAACAAAATCTTTGGTACATGTTCTCGTTGTTGTATTGAGAAATGTTAATAACACACTCTTTTAGATATTTTTTAACACTTATTTTATTATTAGTCTAAAACTAAATATTGTTAGTATCTCTATTCTAATAATCCTTTCAAGTGTGTAAGGTGAATCAATAGTAAAATAAATATTAAAAAAAATATTTAAAAGAGTGTGTTGCTAGCATTTCTCTCTAGTATTTAATGGATTTAATGGTAAGAAGTGATGTTCATCAAAACCTTATCCAGCTGTCCATTAGATGTCAGTATTGGCAGCTTCTTAGAGAGCCATTACCATTTTCTTATGCTGAATGAAAAATAAAATTTTGTATAATTATATTTGGTACACTTATAAATCCCTGGTGTCATCTGAAGGTTTTATTTGATAAAGGAGCTGATTGGAATGTATCTTGAAACTATGACATCCAGCTTAGCAACAATCTAATGTATTTTCAAGTTTCACTACACTATGGTAGTTATATTGTTCCCTTATTGAGATACCTTATAGTTACATTTAAAAACTCTACTCTCGTATATCATAATTAATTAAAAGATCAAACAAGTAGGATGAACTAAAAAGAAGAAAAAGAAAAATCAACTAGGAACATACACAGCTGTTTTTGCTCCATGGGCATTTGGAAGGTACATAGTTGCAGGAATTGCCTAAGATAGTTGAAATTTACATAAAGATTGGTAAGCTTCCCTCATACTTGTTCATCTCGAGTTGTGATTCCAGCTCCAGAATTACCGATAGTGATGACCTCGTGAGTACTACTATGTTCCTGTTTGGCATCACCCTTGTTTGGAATTTGCTCAGCCGGCAATATAGGCTCTTTAATAATTGGACTTCGTGGTGGGTCGTAATCTTTGCTTTTACCCCACACCACAAGGTACAGGCCCAAAACAATAACAACGGCACCGATCACCCTGTAAAATTTACCAAATTCCTTTAGTTGCTTTTGATTGAGTTCTTTGGGCATTTGATTTCATTGTTACTTGATTTTCATAATTACCTTCCGAGATACAATTGCTCAGCCAGAAATAAGGACCCCATGATAGCCACAATTACCATGCAGAGGGGACTAAATGCTGCTACGAAGACTGGGTCTTTATTTTTCATCACTACTCCTTGCATGTAATAAGCTAGTCCTGAGCAAACTATGCCCTGTATGTGAATATTTTGTGAATTTAATTTGTTTCTTAGAATGAGAACTAAAATTAGTTGGCATGCTTAATGAGTCTTTGATGAATGAGCGGATTTTTCTATTTTGTTTTATTTAACAATCATTCATGAATCCTGACTAAAATTTTGTTTCTATTTTGACTACTCATAAAAAAACTTAAAATAAAAAGTAATCTGTGCCATTTATATGCTACTTATTTCCGAGTAAGTCATTTCTCTAAAGGAAATGAACGACGCAATGATATGTGTATTGTATTGTGTTCCATGCAACATGTTCCATATAACGTGTTTTTCTAATATTTTCAGTAGTTTGGTTGGATTGCCTTACACTGTAGATAGCAGCCAGCAATTTAATATCCCATTTAAGAGACCAAACCGAAGGGTTGCCCTTTTCCATACTCATAGCCACTACGGCACCTTCAACTGCTCCCAAAAGGCATATCCATGCTGTAAGAGAGAGCTCAGCAGGGTAGGTTTTAAGGGTAATAGCCTAGAGAAAGAGATGAACCTGTGTTAGGGACCCGATCAAATTAAAATTAAATAAAAAAAGAAAAAAAGAAGTTCCATTGGGATTCTTCTAAGAAGTTTTATTGGGAATCTTCTATATTGTTTTTGAATAATGACTCAGAATAACTCACTTGGAGGATCACGAAACAAGACCAACTAAAGCATCCAATTGTGATCATGACGGTTCCCTTCATTGCATGTTGAATATTTGCGCCACCATTATGCTGGTTGTGGTTGTTGCCTCCGTGTGTCCCAAAAAGCCCAAGTACTGGGCCTTTCATCAGTGTCATGACCATGGCGCCAGAAACAGTTGCTAGAGTTCCAACCACCTTTGCTTGGCTGCGTATACTTTTTATTTTTATCTTCTCAAGCCTGGGCATGGAAGCAGAGAAATTGCTTAAAAGATGGCATAGATATTGAGAAATTCTTTCCACCTAGTCCATACAACTAGCCAATAAGAGAGTGCCAATTCATGTGGTATATTTTTAGATGACAAACGAAAGAAATTTGCTTAAAAAGAAGTTCGGTGTGAAGGAAGGCTCATTCGATTTTACGGCTCCCACAAATTCCTAACATCAACATGATTTATTGTAGGTAGATATAGGAATAGGTTAGGCTCAGTCGGCCAATTAGGAGCCAATGGCTTAGTCTATTTTTAACTTACATAAGCTTGACTTATTTAATAAATAAATTAAATTTAAATTTTTAAAAATATCTATTTAATTATGTAAACTAAATCTTGAACTTCTAAAAAGCTTATTAAGTCTACTAAATTGGCCTACTTATTTAATATTTATATATATAATTAAAAATTTATAATACTTACATAATTTACTAATTATATATATTAGTATAATATATTTATTTTATATAGAATATAATTATTTCATTAAAGGTTATATTTATTGAAAAATTAAAATGTTGAAGTAAGACTTTTATTTTATGTTTGTCTTTAAATAAATTTTCGAGTTAAAGTTAAGTATTTATGTTTTGATAAACAAGTCAAACTTAGAAGCAAAAAAAAAAAATGCATATAACAGACAATAAGTTAGATTCATACTGACATTTTATAAAATAAGTCTAATTTTATTTGGACAAAACCTATTCTGATCTAGTTTATTTCTACCCTCAATAGTGGGATTACATATGGCTTAGCAATAAGGCATCTTAGAATTTGAATCTAAGTCATGTTATTTTCATGAAAAGAAAAAAAAAATTAAGTAAATCCAATTGTACCTTTAACCTATTATATACAGAAAATCTAGATATAGACAGAATTTATATTTATTTGGATATAACTGGGTTACCTTTAACATTTTTCTTTCAAACTAAAAAGACAACGGCGGTAATTTTCTATATTTCAGGTTGAGAAGCAAGACCAACACCTATATCTGATTAGTTTTGCTACAATATCTGAAAAATTCATTTGTCAGAGCAGTGAAAGCAATGTTTAGTTACCTAAGAATGCAAGCCATGATGAAGGTAATGGCAGGAATTATATTGAGCATGGCAGCCGCAAAGGTTGCTGTTGTGTACTTCATCCCCAAAAAATACAAATTCTGGTCAATAACTGGCCTGCCAGTTAAGAAAGTAAATATCAGAGTGAAGTGATTGTTTTCTATTGATGGGAGAATGTGTTTAGCAATGCAGGAAATTACTCTAGCACGCTGAGTACCACTATCTTCATGAAGATTGAAAATGTCATCTTCGGCCTTACTTTCCTGTTAATTAAAAGAATGCAGCATGACTTCAATTTTATGTTCACAAAATAAATAAATAAATAAATTCCCACACACAGAGGGAGAGAGATACTTGTCAAGAAACACTGCAAAAGGGGCTATGACAAAGAATGCGACAGCATGGCGGTACACGACGAATACATAATTGCTCATCCCCTTGTTCATTGCAGCCTTGGATAGAACATCCATACCTGCATTTCCAAACTGCAAAAATATGACAGTTATGAATGGCTTCGCTCTTTCGAACCAATTTTGTGTGTGGTGGTTCTCCATCTTGTTAGAGCTCCAACAACCTTGGCTTAACCTACTTCTTTTTGCCACAAGAATTAAATATATAGCACAACATAGAAGTCTCAAGTGTATATAGGAGGGTGACGTATAAAATATATTAGTGCTTTCAAAATCAGTGAGTGGTGTCCACTACTTACACATAAGAGCTCTATTATTTCACGCAAGTAAATGGAGTTAATTAAAGTCACAGTGACCAACGTATCCATCCTGAGAATTCTTTAGAACGTCGGTGTCTACTTTCAATTATTACTATCTTTTGAGTAGTTGAATGTTACTCATGGTAAAGTAGCTTTTATCATACCTGCTACTTGTTTTGAAATGCTTTGTGATTTGTGTCCTTGGTTTATGCATTCTGCTTGTAAAGCTTTTCTGTGGACACATTTTGGCTGTCCTTTTCATAACATGAGGAAAAGCAAAGATGATTTCGGATGAAGTGCTAGTTTATGGTTTAAACTTCAAGCATGAACTATATATATCATCTATGATTGAGCTCAATCATAAGACAGCAGCGCACCAATATTTGGACGTAAAATTTCTGCACTGGAATTAACAAATATATGCTTTGTATATTCCCGTATATTTCAATTGTACTTTCTTTTCTCCGACATGTTTATGGAAGAGGATGAAATGTCTTGCATGATCCGGATAAAAAAAAGTTGCGAATAATTCAGCTGCTTTATTGAAGGCCAGTCCAATGAGTCCATAATCGAAGGCAACATATGAAGGATGATTAGCACAAGTGTGATCATCATAACCTGTTATTAATTAGCTAGCTTTGCTTTCTACAGTAATGTATTAAAGATTTGGTCTGAGGTCCTCAAAGTATGGTAAGCACTCAAGTCCACTTTGCTGTTGGTGGCTATTGACGTTTTTAGAGGTTTCTTCTTTGTGCTTTTAGTCTGTGCAGGCACTAGCATGACCATTTGGATACTCCACTTCCAATATGGAACCCACTCATAACATTTTTTTTTTTTAATATGGTAAGTGGATCTGTGACCCCACTCCTTGTCTAAAAACAACGTCTCTGTCTGCTTGTATGTTTATATGCCCCCCCATTTTCAAGCATTGGTGTGCTGGGGTGCATGCCTGTGAATGGAGTCTTACTCAACGCGGGTCCGGCTGCAACATTTGTTTCCGGCATGGTTGTAAAGAGAGACACAAGGAAATAATAGAGGTAGGAGGGAAATATATAGAATTATACCTAAAATATTAACGAACAAAATGTATTAATATTAACACTAATTTAAAAACTAAAATTACTGTTTAAATAGGCATTTACCTATAAATAAAATAACACCAAAAAATTTAGGTCCTTTTCAATAAGAATAAGAATTAATTTTTTAATTTCTGCCAAGTCCTAATAATAGCTTAAGGATTGGTTTAGAGTTGTGCTTCATCCTTTAATTACTCAGGTTTGAACGTGCTTGAGTTAGTATATATAAGAAAATTAATTAATACCTTGAAATGTATCATTTCGATGTGAAGGTTGCACCCTTGTAATTTGCTGGAAAAAAGACGTAGTTTTAATTAACCCAAAAATTGACTAAAAGATACTCTTTACAAAAAAAATCTTTTCTAATAATTGTTAGCCACCACAAAACAGAAATGCATGATAGCATCCAAGCACTACATTAATAAAAGGCCACAAAAAGAGTAAGTATCAATACTTACGTGTACTCAATTAAATAAAGGAGAAGAGAAGATGAAAGAAAAAAGAAAAAAAGGGGGGTTCAGTCTTGCTTTCCCGTGTTAAAAGTGTGATGACATTTCTGTCACTGAAAGCTTGAACTGTTTTCTATGATTTTGGGTGGGCAAACTAGCTCATTAACTCTGCCCGTCTCACTCTCCATCAGCCACCTGACGGATTACTCAATTCCCCTAACCAATATTATTTATTTCTTTACGCTTTAATACTAGAAATGTGCACAAAGGTTCTTTTTTATAATTCATTGATACAAAATCCTTCAATTACCCTAAACATGTATTATTTATTTCTTTATGTTTTAATACTAGAAATGTGCACAACGGTTTTTTTTAATTCATCTATTATCTATTATCTATCTACTATCTATTATATAATCTAAAACTTCTTTAATTATCACATTATTTATTTATTGTTTGACTTTTCATTTTTCTTATTTATATCTTTCTTGACTTTTCATCTTCTCTAACCTTTCAATTTTTTCATTCTTTTTTTCTTGACTTTTCATTTTTCTTTTACTTTTCTATTTTTTAAATCATTTTTTCATTTTTTTAATTGTTTTAAAAAATAGAAATCAAAGTATAATTTTTAATAAATTATAAAAAATAAATACTTTATTTCATAAATTAATCTTAAGTAGAGAAAAATAAAATATACATAGTAGTAAAATGACCTATTACCTTGTAATCTTAACCTTGCAAGTTTTAATGATAAGAGTTTTTTAATAATATTATAATTTTATTTAATTTCAATATATTTCATTGATAATATATTTATTTTATTTGTACTTATAATATTAACATAAGATATGTTTAAAATTTTATAAATATATGATAAAATAGTAATTAGAGATCTTGCTTAGTACATGATATCTTTATTAAGAGAAAAGTTATCAAAATATAATTAAGATTGAGTTAGAAAAATATTTTATAAAATTAAAAAACAAAAGATAAAGAATAACAATTATAAAGGCTTTTCATGTTTTAAAAAAATTCACTTTCACTTAAAATGTCAAAATTAATATAATGACCTTTTTTTATTTAAATTACGTATATAAATTTAAAAAGTACATCTAAATGTTGTTACAAACAAACAAAACAAAATCAAGTTATATGATTATTAAATTTTAAATATGAGACTTTTTATTATACTTTTTAAAATTGTAAATATGTTTGAATTAATTTATTTTACTCTTAAAAAAAACTTTAAACTGAACGTTCTTTTTAAAATATTTTAATTAAAATAGTTGATACATAGGTAAAATTTTGTATCAACTAGTTATGCTACTCTTTATTATACCTGTGCAATGCACAGGTAGCATAACTAGTTGATACAAAAGTTCTTATGAGATACATTCTAATGCCATATACTGCTGAAAGATGTTTACTTAAACTATCTTAGTTCAAGAACGGACAAAGGAAAATAAGAATTTGCTAAAAATATTATTGGTTTCCATGCAGATGAAATTTAATTTCCTAGACATATGACACTGAACCGTAGCTAAACAAAGTGTTTTCTTGTATTAATTTCTGCTTACGCATTTCCATTTTTAGATTTATGGCAAAGGATTATCCAACGAAGGTTGGTTGGTGCGAACAGACATCGCGCACTTTAGATGTTCCCTTGTTCTTCAATGTGGCCAACAAATAGTACCAAAGTGCTGATCTTGGAATTTTCCTTTTACTGAAATTAATCAGTGCATGTGAATGTTCACATCCATGAAATTCTGCTTCAAATCCTAATTTGTGGAACTTCTTAAGTTGCTTTTGCAATGCTATATGATCCCCCCGCGGGAAGAAAGTTGGTAAACACGCACATTATTTATTATTTTCTTTTAGTACTAAAAGAAGGAACTTAAAAGCAGCTATGGTAGAACCTCACCATAAAAGAACCTAAGAGCTTTGGCAAAAGCAAAACCATAAAACCCTTGATTTTCATTGAGAGAAAAGGTAATAAAAGACAAATTCTTTTCTTGGTTTTGTCTATTCATTTTTTTCTTTAACTTTTATTGCAAATCAGCAACCCTTTAAAATTCTTAAAGTTAATTTATTTATTTTTTTCATTAATCTATTGGAAAAGACGCTTTATGCCTTTCACATGGAAGGAACACTTAATACAGTGCTTTGATGGATGGAACGTAAAGGATAAGAATTGAAAGTAAAGGAAGGAAATGGAATAATTGAATTCTTGATTTGGATGCGTTATATAATAATAATCAAATGAAAAAAAAATCAAGAAAATGATATATTCTTTACATTTTTCTTTTAAACTTTTGGTTGCTTGGAGTATTGGTATTCGCAGTTCAATTTAGATTAATTTTGAGTCAAAAAGTCAATCGATCCAATTAATATTATTTATATTGATTTGGATTAAATTGAGTTGGAGTAGTTACACTATGAAAATCGAACCAAATCAATTTGAATTTGATCGTTTAATTGATTTTTGTTCAAATTTTTTCTAAATCTAAATTTTGTGAGTTAAAAGCAATTTATCTATTAAAAAGAAAAAATAAGAAATAAAATAAAGTAAAAATAGAAATAACTTATTTTACATGTCTAAAATAATATTTGATCGCATAAAGTAAAAAAAGTGTGTAAAAAATTAAAATTACTATAAGTAAAAATATAAATTCAATAACAAATAAAATTATTATATAATATTAATCAATTTGGATTAGATTAGGTCGGTTTTGAAAATCAAAATAAAAAATCAATCCAATCCAATCGGTTTTTAAAAAATAAAACAAAAAATAACTAAATTTATTTGATTTTGACTGGATTTTGATTTTTTGATTTTGAATTGAATTTGAACACCCCCTACTACGGGATAAAGGTGAGAGAAAATGAAAATAAAATAAAATTTTAAGGGGTTGTTTGGTTTTAGTTCTCAAAAACTATTTTCCATTTTTAAAAGTAAAAGAACAAAAAATTGTGTTTGGATAGGCTTAAATATTTTTTGGTCCCTCTAAAGATCACGATTTTTTATTTCAGTCCCTCATTTTCAAAAGTTTATAGTTTTAGTCCTCTGAAAATTTATTTGCTTCCTAAGTGATCCTTCTATTTGTGTATGTTAGAAATGACCGTTAAACAATGACGTGGAGTCTGATGTAGCCGTTATAAGCATCCTATGTGTACATTGAATATGTTGACCTGGTTATCTTCTCAATGACTATGAGATCCCCAATTTTGAACCCTACTCCTAGCTCTTTTGTTGTTGAGAATCCTCTATGAGAAACCATGTCAGGTGCTCTTCAATCATTGGCGAGGTCAAGGACGTGCTGGAATCGTAAATTATGTCGATGTAGGGAGAGGACATTGAGACTTATCTCAGGCACGGATGACAATCCAAGTAGAAAGTTCTGGCGATGGTGACTGTGTCCCTAGTGTTTGCAGTTTTAGGTGACTGGTTGATGATCTCAATCACTGCATTAGCACTGTGTTAGCTTGGTATTGGCTGGTTACTAGTCCCATTCTTGCGGTTGCCTTGGTTTGTGTTTGGTATTAGAATGCTAGCCTATAAATATTTTCAGTGCATTTGCACTAGTTGCTAATTTGCACTTGAAGTTGAACTTGTGAGTTAGTGTGACTCTAACCTTTTTCCTTTGGTTCATTTGTAGTAGTAAAAGAAGTTTGAGGATGGATGTGGTGTTCCTCCTTCCCCTTTCGCCTCTCCTCCTCATGTATCAATTTCGTAATGGTGGTTAATGCATAATAATTCAAGTAAGGTTATATAATCATGAAAGAATTCAAAAGTGATATTAGAGTTTATGTCTGTGTGGGTTTGTTTGGTCGATTCAAAGATATTGCATATAAAAAATTTGATTGTAGTTGGTTGTAAATGAAATGTAAGGTTGTTTCGATTCATTTTGATATACATTTGGCTTCTTATAATGAAACAAAGGATGAGGATTTAAAGTTGGTGCTTCCTAAGATATATTTGAAGTTGAACCTTCAAATAATTCAAATGTATTCCTATACATGGTATTCATGGTAGTAATGCATCAATAATTCAAACTAGCACAAATAATCAAAACAAACTTCAATTTGGATTGTCAAACCAAAACAAGTTCATTACATGATATCTACCAAGTGCTAAGATGTGGCTAATCTTCCAAAAAATAATAGTAAGTTCATTACATGTAGTATTGTACCAAGTCTAAGTTTCAACCAACATCTCCAAAATAAAAAACAAAAAATAGTGATCATAATCCATTTCAATTCATCATGTTGTCCAAAAAAAAAAGGTTATATATTTTTAGAATACTACAAATAGGTAGGATGACTTATGATGTGCCTTGTCTTTGCATTCTTTAACTTGGTAGCCTTATCAACAAGTTCATCTGGCTTAATTCTCCTAAGCTTCTTTGATCTCCCAAATGAGACTCTTACATTTGGTGGCAAAAGAGGCTCTTAGTGCCCCGACCTTATATGTTTTCCTATTTGATTGCACGGTTGCCCCACTACTTATACTTGATTGTGGCATCTTTCATAAGCATCCCTCCTATACCAGCAACGTAGATAGTCAATAGAATCATCACCCTTATAGAAAATGCTTGCTACAACATGCCTATAAGATATACTAACAAATATTATTAAAGGCCTCAGAAATGATATTCATCAAGACATCACACTTAAGGTAGAAACTAAATTCACTTTTACACCATGCTTCCTTAGTAATTGTTTCTAACCACTCTCATGCCTTCTGGTTTAGGGCTTTAATTTGATCCATCTTCTCTCTGCATGCTCCTACATAAATGGCTTTAGCAGCACCAAGCATCAAATTCTTCATCATTAAACCCCCCCCCCCATTTTTCTTGAAATTTGTGTACAATTGTCTGAGGCAAAACCTGTGCTCTACACCATGAAGTAACTCCTCAAAAACAGGTAAAAGACCCTACAAATGCATAAAAAAATGTATCATAATTAGTACAACCCCATAATTTTCATGCAATAACAAAGTAAAATGGGAAAAACATCATCTTTTGTTGGTTTAACATAAAGACCTATCTATGTGTAAGTATATCCCTAATATCCTCCAACAACAAAGTAAGAAGAAACCTCTAAGACTCTTTGTTTTTTATTCTACAACTACAAATGCCAATGAAAAGTATTGATCATTGGCATCCCTCCTAACAGCTATTAGCAAAACCCCACCATATTGAGTCTTCAAATGACCACCTTCTAGGCGAATATCTAGAGACATGTACATTCTCTGGAAAATAAGTTGTAAACTTCCCTGGGGTCTTTCCGTTTGAAGTTCACAAGTGTTATGCATACTAGCCCTCTTAATCTCTGCAATATACCTATGTAACTTGGCATATTACTCCTTAGCTGACCCCTCCAAAATATTCTTAGCCATTTTCTTGCCTTGAAAGCTTTGTATATTGTAATGCTTGCTGAATACTTGCTTTGTATCTTTGTAATAATCTTATACAACTTAGCCTCTGTTGAGTCTCTAACTTTGTCAAGAACTTTTTCAGCTACCTAAGTTGATTTGGCATTCTTGTTTTTAAAGACTCTGTTGCAAGTATGTTTGTCAACTAATGTCTTCAATCTAAAGGTTCTTATCCTACCAACCCTGCTAACTAATGCAACAAACTTGCATTTCCCTTGGCATCTGACTCTAACCCTTTCCACATCATTTTTTCTGAAATCTGAGTTGCCTATAAGTCAATATAGCATGCTCCTAGAGTACTTCTTTAAATTCTTTTATTGAACCAAATTTCATCTCAAGCTGGAATCTGAAATCCTTGGACATTTCTTCCTTTCTATGCCAAATATACCTTGGTTTCCTCCCCCCATATGTGTCAGACTTAGATTGTATGATGTCCAATCCATCATTCTCATATTCCTCCTCAATTTCTTCTCTGTTGGCTACCTCTGGAGTTGCTAAATCCCTTCTTGTTTGTTCTCTCACACTCAGGAATAATTCTCTGAGATGGTATTAAAGTTTCAGGATGGGGTGGAGGTGGGCGTGGAGATGGTATTGCAGTTTCGGGATTAGGTGGGGGAGAATTTTCTATTTCAGGATGAGGTTGAGGTAGTGTTTGGTC
Source organism: Ormosia emarginata (assembly GCA_029884605.1). NCBI lineage: Eukaryota > Viridiplantae > Streptophyta > Magnoliopsida > Fabales > Fabaceae > Ormosia > Ormosia emarginata. The sequence continues at coordinate 11,782,854 of JAQQTP010000071.1, forward strand.
TATAGTGATATATTTCCTCCTGATGGGTTGATTTTGCTTGGTTGTTGTATGTTTGACTCTTGGACTAGACTTGTTTTCAACAGTCTTCCTAACCTCCACACTACACTTATCAGCAGCAGCATTACCTTCATTGATCCCAACCTAGTTGGGCCCATTTAAACTTGAAATCTGACCAGGCCCATTTTGCACAATCCCACTTTCCACAGGCCCAACAACACCATAATGTTCAAAATAATCTCCACCTTTCTTTCTTTCTTCCTCAGAATCATCAAAATAAACCTTTGCAATACTGTCATCTAAGCTTTGGTTACCATCATCATCTGCAGGCTGAGCATCAATGTTAGGCCCACTACCATTCCCTTCCACAACCTTATGTTCAACATACAACTCCAAAACTTTGTCATGTGTTGCTAAGGCATAATTTTCCAAGTCCATAGCATGAGTGCCCAAACTCATTGCTCTTAGCCCATGACTCAAGGTCTTTCCAGGAATTAAGCACCATAATTTGTAATTTTTTGAGTACCATACTCACTCACTAAGTCTATTGCTTCAAAATAGGACCATTTATCCACATCAACAACAAGCACAACTATCTTTCCATTTCCATACTTCATCTCAGAGTATGAAAAAACTTGTCATTGTAATATATATACAGGTAAAAAAAACATCCATGACTACAAACAATCAGACACACACAACAAGCACAATATAAAGGCATGTCCAAACTAGTTCAAAATTTAAAAAACGCACTAAAAAGAGATATGCACAACCCTAAACCCACAAAGTATCATAATAACAAATGCACAATACCTTAAAACAACATGTATTAGAATAAAATATACACAAAACCCTTAACTCACATGCATCTTTCAGTTGTGGTCTCTCGTAGTGGACCACTTGTATATGACCAAACAAAAACATAAATATCAATTGGGACATTCCCTGCAACTCCCACCACCAGAGTTACGAAGATTTATGCCTTCCTTCACCAAATTGCTATGGGTAATCCCCGATTCTGACTTCCTTGAGCTTCAATTTCATAGAGAAATTTTTTATGGTTTCGTACAATAGAGAAATGAGAGTGTTTGAGAGGTAACAAGACTTTTAGACACTAACCTTAAGCTTAAGATTCTTGTCACACAGAAAACCCCAAATTTCCCCTTCCCCTTCCCAAATAATCCATATAGACTATCTTTGGCCAAATCATACATCACGTAGGATATTGCACTGCCACGTTGTCTTCCAATTTGCATTTAACGTCTAACTCATATTGTCAGCTAACAGAATGATTACTAGAGAAGTAAATAAATTTTCAAAAGACTAAAATTGTAAATATTTTAAAATGAGAAACTAAAATAAAAAATTGCAATATCTAAAAAAATCAAAAATATATTTAAGTCGTATATTATTTCTTACCATCCATTTAAAAAAAAAATCTTGAAATATGAATTTAAAACCCAAGAAAATGGAAACACATTTTATATGTTCTCGAACTTTTGTTCTTGAAACACATAAAATAGGCGGTGGTAATATTGTAAATAGATGATTTCATTAATGGCAAATTCGTAATAAAAACAACAAAACATCATCACTTCATCTTCCAGATGGACGACCCATTTCGTCAACCAAAAAAAGAGTCTTGAACAAGCCCATTTCTTCTCCATCCTGTGAATGCATTGAGCCTCTGTGAATGCCTTCATCTTTTCAATGACTCGCTTTTTCCTTTTGGAAAATTCAAGAATGTTGTTGTTGAATTCTTTTTTTTTTTTCTATTTTTTGGGCTTTTCTGTCTTTTGGTAATTGGTGTAGCTTACTTTATTGTTTTGGGCATACAATTTTGCTTTTAGCATAAGCAGATACCCTTCTTAAAGTTCATCAATCGTGGTTTTATATCTAAAACAGTAAAAGTCTTCATAAAAATGCTATCGCTATCTCATTGTTTATCCATCTCGGATTTTCTCCGCATTTTTTAAAACGCTTTGATCCATATTCCCTAAATAGTTTATTTTATTATATGGTTATATCAGCAAATCATTGTCTTACAATGACTTTTTTGTCTTGTCTTGAATTGCGTGTTTTAAAGGCTTATCTTATACATCACTAATGAGCTAGTAACTCAACTCGCACTTTTCCTTTGTAAAGATTAGAGTATGATAATGTGGGAGGTTCGATTCTTCATTAAGCCTTACACTCCTGTTTGCTTCTTATCGTTATAGCATGTGGATAGAGAAGCTACTTCTATTGTACTGCTGCTCACTTTGAGAATGCTATCAATGGAGCTATACTACTTGTGAATCTACGATGTTTACCGTTTGTACACGTTGGATAAAATTTGGTGGAAGAGAAAATTATTGTCAATGCACATATTAAGATGATGAAAATGAAATAATAAACAAAAGATAAGAAAGAAAAACTAGCCAGCAACACGAGTATTTCTTTTCTCAATCGCTTTTATAAAACGTCGATGCTTTAACCACAATTGTATGATGAAGATGTTTCAAAGAAGTCGAGGTATTGGGTGAATGGATCCCCTACAATTTGGAAAAGAGCCGCAACAATTCTCAACCATAAAAATTATTTTGTTATAAGGTTAAATATTAATAGTTACCACTGGTTAGATTTGAAATTGCACCCTCAGTTTCTTTTACATCCGCAGAGATCCGAGTCTACGTATTGGCATCATAACATGGACTTGTTTATTATAGCAAAGAGATGAGCATTGATTGGAAACTATATTTTTTTTTTTGGAAAGACAAAATTCATTATTGTTATTATTGGAAATTGTCTAACCACATAAAAAAAATGTTAACTACACATCACTTTTGTAGATACACCTCTCACATTTATTTATATAACAAAATCAAAATAAAGGTACAAAAAAGAAAAAAAAAATAACCCTGTTATAATCAGAAAGTATAACTGTGTATATAATATTGTACCACATATGTTTAATCATTGCACACAGTGTCTGGTAATATTATCAAAGCATTCAGTTACACATCATTTCAAACCTAGCACATGACAGCGTTGCCGTGATACATCAGAAAGAACCGGTAGGCTGTCATTCATTTGCTATCCGTCTTGAAAGCAGATTCAGCGCAAGAAAAATGATCATTTATATTTTTTAAAAGTGTAAAATTATTAATATTTTTTTAAAAGTATTAATTAAGTGAAAAAAAATAAATAAAAAAAAATATACATAATAAATAATATTAAAAAAATATAAAAAATATATATATATTATTTATGATAAGAATATAAAAATTATTAAATACAATTCTGACCCAAAGTCTTGTACTCGGACTGCTTGATCATGTCTCAGCTGATCATGCTGAATGCTGTTACAATCTACCGCACAATTACGTCTGATTAGGGAGAGGTTGGGTGATTAAATTGTCAATTTAGCTTGCGTTATTGAACAAAACTAATTCTACCTACAATCCCAGGCAGGTGCTATGGTACATACTCTTATATTTGAGTGTACCGTATATTTTTGACTTTATTTGTAATAATAATTTTTTTTTGTTGCAAGTTTTTTTTTTTTATTTTTTTTGTAATTTTATGTTTTTTTTACATATCACCACCATCATTACTGTTCTGTTGGCCATAGTCTACACGTCAATCACCGTCCAGGTCCAGCTACTATTTGTCAACCACTACTTTTTTTTTCAAGTTATACTATTATTTTTTAAGTTACATGCTTGTATAAATAATATTAGTTAAAATAATATCAATTAAAATTATCTTAGTTCATATATTTTTTTATAAATAACTATGCATACTAAAAAATCTACAGATTTTAACTGATAATATTGTCACACAATAAAATCTATAAAAAATTTAGTATGCACAGTTATTCATGAAAAAATATAAAGAATACTACAGTTTTAACTGATTTTATTTACACAATTATACAATTTAAAAAATAAATAGTAAAACCTGAAAAAAGTGATAGCCGACGACAGCTGCAAAGGGTGGTCGGCAGTAGTGGCCAACGGCGGCCGATGAAGGGCAAGTGTCGACGGTGGTGGGCAACAACAAAAAATGACAACCAACACAAAGGGTGGCAATAGGCGACGTTGGATGACGGCCGGTGGCGGTGGGCAATGGCCAACGACACAAGGCGGCGACCGATGACAATTGACGGCAGTAGAAGATAGTGACAAATTACAAGTCATTCATATCAATTGTTAATGTATTTTTCAACACAATCAACAGTTGAAATGAAAGTACACCATAAACCCTTCTTTTTCAAAAGAGGGTGTATATTAGACAGACTACAATACTATGTGCTTGATCAAAGTTTCAGGTTACGGCCAAGAAACTTCAAATGTAAAAAGTAGGTCTAGATAGCCTCGGTGTGCGTTTAAGGTTTGATTCATAGTAATTAGTACCTTTGACGCAAAGGTTCTGAAATATAAAGCATAGCAAAAATTTGGGGCACCAACACCAAGTATGCCAACTATGTGGTTCGTGGTTTCAGAGAAGACAGGCTGTGCATAATCAAGCTCCTGAAAAAAGAATGAACAGATGCAACAACAAATTGATATATAATTAATTTCCCCACATAGGAAGGATCTACCATTCACACCCAATGAGTAGCAACTGCGAAATAATATAATAACAATACAGCACCGATGACAGTCATTGACAAAATTAAGTTTCTCTGTCAAATGTATCCGCTAGAGCTTCCCTTTAAGAACCACAGCAAGCAGATTTTTGGGCGGCTTGAGCAGACCCTGCTCCCTGGTCTGGTTGGTTAATCTTGAGTGTCAGGGGCTGCAAAGAACCAAATAAAAACTTAGTGGAAAAATGATGAGACAAATAAATTTAGTAAGGGCTTTTTTATTCAACCAGACAAGCACCCCCCATAATGGTCAATAAAAGAATATAAAATATATCAAGGATGAGTCTTGCATTAACCAAATAGTTGGCAATCAGAAAATGATACAAAGATCAATTGTCACAAGATAATCCATCATAACTAGGGAGAAAGATCAAGACAAAAACCTCAGCCTTTGAGTCAGTATCTGCAAGTCTTTGTTTGATGTCCCGAGCTATTGAAAAGAAAACCTCATCCACATTCAAATTAGTTTTTGCACTCTGTAAAAAGCATAACATCGGCATTAAAAACAGATTAGCAATTTTGACATGCTTTTTCAACAAGAGCAATGAGTGCTACTTACAGTCTCGAAAAACTTGATGCCATATTCATCTGCCAGAGCTTGACCCTCTGAAGTTGGAACAGCCTAAGGAGAATATTGTCAGGCATCAAGTAGGGCACAAAGAACATAGTTATAGTTGTCAAACTGTGAATCGTATCGAGAATCATTTGTTCAATTTTCAAATTTTGAATCGTAACATATCATATGATTCAGAAACACATCAATAAAAACTTAAATATACATGATTCCACACCTAAAACATGATTCCACATCCTTCTCCCCCTTCTTCTTAGCCGTAGGAGCCATACAGAGTGACTGCATGAACACTCTACACCAAAAGAACAAAAAAAAGAGTGACTGCATGAACACTCTGAACCAGAAAAACTAAAACAGAGTGACTGCCTCTGTGAAAACTGGTTTGCGTGAATGACCAGTCACCTGTTTAGTTCTTTTTATTAAGCCTCTAAACCCGTTTGAATTCTCCGATGAGAATATTGGTGAAAAAAGAAAAAAGCAAAAACAGAAAATATCACCGAATCGTATAATCGTGTGAATCGAATAAGTGATACGGAATCGCACTTTGCACCGATTCGTACGATACATGCATGACTCAGAGCCATATGCAATTCACCACATGATACGAATCACTGGCATGCCGAATTGTGCAATTTGAATCATGAATGGTGCGACGCTTAAAAGATGGAGAAAGTAAGAGTGAGAGTGAGGACAAACCCTTTTGCTTTCATCCATGTCAGCCTTGTTACCCACTAATATCTTGTTGACATTGTCAGAAGCATGCTGCTCAATGTTACGGATCCAATTCCTAATGTCTGGACATGAGATGAAATAACTAGTTGTTACATCTAAAAACCCATTAAAAGCACTGGAATCTCCACAAATTATAAAGTTGAAAATTTGAGTTAATTGAAAAATACATGTTCTACTAATGCATGCTGATTTAAGGAAACACATACTTGAGGAGATTAAGTATGAGGGGGAAATAATAAAAGATGCACAATATGTAACTTAAAAGCTAAAAGGAGGAAGGAGAAATTACTGTTAAAAGATGACTCATCAGTGACATCATACACAAGCAAAATACCCATGGCTCCACGGTAATAAGCTGCAAAAGAAGGATTAAACACGTGTGACAGAAGCTTCAAAATTTATGTGTTTGAAACAGTAGTGAGTCGATTGATAATCATGATATGTAATAATATTGACAGACAAAGCAACATCCTACGATACACTATTGCATTCATAAATAGTGCCACTCTAAAACGAAATGACATTAAAAGATTTGATGTTTGCAAAACATATAAGGTTATTAACAGGGGGGACAATACTGAAGATCCGACTACTTGATACGTCTGATAATACCCAGAATTTTTTAAGCAAGGCCTAAAACCTACCTGCTGAAGAAATCCAGCACATACAATCTAATAAACAAAGCATACCATCTCAATACAGCCAGCAATCTTAGAAGTAAAAGACCACCAAATCATATCCACTGATCAACATTTTAACATTGCTCTTAGGGAATGACAAAATTGGAAAGTGCATTAGACATTTAAACTGGCAAATGAAAGTTTAACTAACCAAGTCAAAGCTGGTTTACAATAAAATGGTTTAGCAATTTAGAGAAGAAAGGGAAATCAATTTGCCTCAATCAATAACAACCAAACTACAAACATTAGCACCAAAGAAAATACAGTTCCTCGAGAGCTATGCAACACATCCTGCCAAATATAGCACCCAGGTAAAACAACTAAATAGTTATCCACAATGAAAACCATTGAGGACAAAAAAAAAAATTATTAACATCTACTACTTAGATTAGTTCCTATCCAATTTGAAGAATAAAAGGACAGGTAAATAAGTTAATAGCCGTTATTTAATATTAACATCATGACAAGTACACATTACATATAAAAGTGTTTATAAGTTGGATACGAAGAACCACAATTGAGCTCTTGCAAAACATTCTACTTATACTGAAGAAAAAAATTTCAATCTCATACACTAACCAGTTGTAATAGTTCGAAACCGCTCTTGACCAGCTGTATCCCATATTTGCAACTTGATTCGCTTGCCATCAAGCTCTATGGTCCTTATTTTGAAATCAATGCTGAAAAAAAATAAAACATTCTAGTAAAATATTCAGAGGCATCTCCTCACGAGAGAGGCAAAAGAAGAATAAGGAAAATGCATAATAGGTGATTTCACAAAAAGGAACCTACCCAATGGTCGTGATAAAACTAGTTGTAAAAGATCCATCTGAGAAACGCAGTAGAAGGCAACTTTTACCTACACCTGCCAACGTGAACAAAATAATGAGATACAAATGCAACCCTACAACACATATTCCATAAAATAACAAAAACAACAAGAGGAAACAAGAAAAGAAAAGAGAAAGTCTCCACTGACAATCACATTTTGATTAATAAGAGATTTTCAAACATGGGTGAGTTGGTTGTTAAAATTTAAGAGGTAGTTACATACTTGTCAAAAACTAAACCAAAAAAGTAACCACATTTTCAAAAATCCAAACAATGGAATCATACCCCATTCCATCCTTTACCACCAATCCAAACAAAGCCCAAAGTTTTTCCAATTTTTCCCACTGTTTCTTTTTTTTTTTTTTTTTGAGCTGAATTTTTCCCATTGTTTGATAGCTACCAATTCAGCAAACATGATAACAGGTAACTACTAACTAGTCTTAATTTCATTGAATAGAGTACAAATCATCCATTTACCGCTGAAAAATCACATAACCGAGTAGCGTGACGCGGGAAATAAACAAATCCGGTCAAATTTAGGCCTAAAAAACATTTAACAGAAAAATTAAAAAAAATTTAAAAAACCACTGAGAGACTTGCGTGATATATAGGCTCAACCATCACAAACCGGATCAAATCGAGGAACAGCAGAGAAACTGCAAAAATTTAAACACTAAAAACACTCCATTAAAAAAATTGCATAAAAATAAAAAAGTACCGCTATCGCCGATAAGGAGAAGCTTTATTAGGTAATCGTAATCGGCTCGAGCTCTTGCAGGTGGAGCAGCCATCGACATCAACGCAAGACTAGAGAAACTCGATCCACGGATGCTATGCTTGTGGTTGGAATTACGAGGGTGGAATTTGGAAAATAAAATTTGTAAGATTTTATTTTTATCCCAAAGAAAATATGTAGAGTGAAGGATGATAAATTTTGTGAAGTAGTTAAAGAAAGAGAAGAAAATGGAAAAAGGAGATGAGGAAGAGAAGAGGGTTGAGATCTGAAAGGGAAAATGGAGATAAGAGAGGGAAAGAGTCGCTGGTGGTCGGGCGTTGAAAAGTGTCTTTGAGGAAAAGGAACTTCCTAACAGAGTGTCACTCAATTATTAGGCCCTCTCTCCGGGGACCCCCTTACCCATTTGATTATGTTTCTCCTTGTCATTATTGGGCTAAGGCTTTTGAGAATCAAGATGTTAAGTACGGTTACTGCAATGTTTTTTCCCCGTTAAGAAATAATGTCTAAAACTTACATTGGGTTTAACTTGACCTGACTTCATGTATAAAAACAAAACAAAACTTGGCTTGACTTAATATTTGGGTTTTTTCGCATGACTTGACCTGAGTTAATAAAAATAGAAATTTTTGTATGAAAAACAAAAATTTTTCAATTTTTAATATATTGAAATTTCTATTTTTTATGAAAAAAAAATATTTTAAATATTTAAAAAGTGTTTTTAGAGTAGTCTTTAATAAAAATCGTATTTTGATAGGACTAATTTTTTAGGCCAAACCGAATGATTTGATTAATGATTAATGATTAATTTATGATGGGGTCAAACTGATATTTAAATAAATTATATAAATTTGGATATTATATATAGGTAAATTATGAAATTTTTAGAAGTAGAAATTTTATAATATATTTTGAAATATAGAATAAGATTTTTTAAAGTAGATAAGTAAGAATGTATTTACTATTAAATGTTAGTAGATTAAAATCATTATGTACTTTAAATTGAATCAAAGGTGGATGTACTCTTACTTGCTCAATTTAGAGACTATTTTATTGTAGAAAAAATCATAAATATATTATTATGTTATGCAAAAAGATATTAATTTAAGTTAAAAAATTTATTATTTATCATTAATTAAAAAATTTATAAATTGTATAATATTGTGTGATATTGAGCCAAATTAAGTCAACTCGAAGTGTGACATAAATTTGACCCAAAAATATACTAAATCTAATTTTCAGAACATGTCCACTTAACTCCAAAAGTGGAAGTTGGATTGAATCATTTTGAAAGAATGAGAATGAAATGAAATTGAATGTTCATTTCTATGTTTTATATGGTATGAATAGAAATAGAATGATGACTACTAATGAGCCTCAGCTCAACTGGCACCAGTTGTTTGCTAGTGTGCAAGGGGCGTGTTCGATCCCCCAAATGCCACTCCCCCTTCCCCTCTCCTTTTGGGCTCCTTTGTGGGGCATCCCTAGGTGCCACTTCAGTTGTACAGCCTCCTCTATGCCCTAGTACCAAGAAAAAAGGAGAAATAGAATGATGAATTCTTTTTATTTTTATGTTTGATATGTCATAATTGATAAAAAAAAATATGATTTTTTAAAAAAATTAAGCAGGGTTAGTTCGACTTGATTTAAGGAAAAAGAAATTTGGACAGAGCTAAATCTAGAATAGTTTGGGTCGATTAGTTTAAGTCTAAGACAATACATCTTGGCCATAAAAGATTTTGGGAATAAATAGTTGGGCCAAGTAAATTGGATCATTTATACACCTATATTTTGTTGAAATAGAATGGAGATTCCATTTGTTTTATTAGAATACTCTTTCCATTAGGAATGATCATTTCCATTTTAGTCACCTAACCAAACATAGAAATAAAAATGACCCATTCCTATTCCAATTTTATTCCATTCCTTCCAAGCAAACATGCTCTACCACAACTTATTTAAAAACACAACAACATATAAAATTAGCTTGATACATATGCCAAAACGAGAGAAAATAAAACTGTTATGGCTAATGTTCCATATGCAAAACATAGAAGTTTAAGTTGATTTATCAGCAACTCTATGTTGAAGTTGAAAGAACAATTGAGTTCATATACTGTAGAATCTTGAAATCTAAAGGGCAAGTTGTCAAAATTTCAAGATCAGCAGAGTTTGAACTTTGCAACAAAGTATATGTATATTTTGAACTATGCAACAAAGTATATGTATATTTAATACTTGTTCAACAATTTGGTTTTGATGCCCCCAAGATTATTTTGCCTTAGTCTTTTTAGGATATTATCAGCATTCTGATTTCGATTAACTAATCGAACTCCTTCAAGATGGATAGGCTGATTTTGCACATTTTGTATTGACTGGGCATTTTCTACTTAATTTCCTACTCATTTACCTATCAAGTGAGTTATATGTATTACTAGTTAACTCGTTAAGTGGGGTTATGATTGTTGTCATCTATTGAGTTAGTATATTAATCATTTCATGATTGCTTTCATCAACTACTTGTCGAATATTACTCAGGACAATATTAGAATTCCCTATCGGGATTGAAGATAGATCCCTTGGTAAATTTGGAAAAATTGGAGTCCCTAAGTTCAATTTATCATTTTGATTAACACTAGTTCCTTCCTCTTGAACGTTAGCATTTGCCCCTTGGTTTCTTGGTGAAACATTTGGTAAAGCATTTGTGTATGTGGCCTAGGAAGTACCTATTGGTTGTGTAACAGTTTAAGGTATAAATCTAAGAGACAATCCATATATTGGTGTCGTTTGATTTACTCCAGGACTTCTTGTTTTTGTAGAAGAAACAAGAATTGTTTTTGTAAAAGAAACAAGAACTCCGGTAGTTGGAATAATTTCATTAAATATAAGGTTTTGTAGCAAAGTACCAGACACTATAGTGTCATTGTTGCTACTAAATCCATTGTTTCCTCGAAGATAATTTTAAGAGTTATTTGAATTATTTTATGACATTCTTAGCACAATAATTTTACCACTTCTTAATCGCATAAGCTATTTGAGTGGATCCTTTTTCACAAACCAATCTCTTGACTTCGTCTCACCGAACGTGTCAATTTGTTTATTGTAAAATTTGTCAAAGACAAACCTTGACTCCTATTATTACTCTGGGAAAAAAATATCTTCCTCTCAAGGAATCTCAAGTATTTGGTGATATGTGAATCTTAATAATATCATAAGTAAATTTCGATTAAGACAATAAAGTATGTAAATTCAATTAAACAATAACAAATAGCATTATTTGGTAATCGAAAGAGAAATAAAACTTGCATAAAAAGCATACAAGAAACACTATAAAGAAAAGCAATAAATAATTTGACAAGTAAATGAATTAAAGCAAGAAAGCATGTAAAGGATAGATAATTAAACTTACAAAAGGATAAACTTGACTAGAATAGTAATGAAAGTGATTAAAGAAAGCAATAAAGATACGGAATAGGAAACTTGCAGAAAAGTTAAAAAAAAAAAAAAGCAAGTAAATGAAGTAAGTAAAAGAAATCAAATGATTTTGAAAACCACTCGATCAAGAGATGAAAATAATTGTAAGAAATATAAAATTGCTTTAAACTTGCATTGAATGAAACAATTTATAAAATAAAGTAAGGTGGAAGGCATACTTAACTAATTCCATCTTATTATCCTTTTGCGTCTAGACCTGATAGAAATAGTGAGAGAATGTGTGCAAATATTTTTTAACCAATCTAAATGTCTCTACCCTCTTGGTATTTTTAAACAAAGGTGGTCATCCTTATTCTGACAAGATTATGACAAGTATCTTTATCAAGAATAACTTGTTAAACTAACAATAATGATTGTCTTATCTTAATATTACATATTCAATTGTTAATAACTTCTTAAATTTAAATTCGAATTCTTGAATTTGAATTTTAAATTAAGTATAACAACCTTGAATTTACTTCGAAATGTTTCTGAACTCAAAAGCTTTCTTTATGATCTTGAAAATATGCTAAGTGTTGACATCACTATTGTTTTGATCTCTTTAGTGTGATTTTGAGAAATTCTCCCTTATCTGGTCAAAACGTGTTTTCAAAAACTCATTCACTGCCTTCGATTGTTCATTGACTTATAAGGCTAATTAAACATCTTAACTAAATTGTCTATTTTCAATTGAATTGGTCAAAATGTAACTTAATTAATTAAATAAAAAAATTAAATATTAATATATTTCTTTTAAAGATCGAAAAGTTTATTTTTATATAACAATACCAATTAATTATCTGCCACTGAGATTGTTCACTCACCATATCACGTTACGCACCACGCAGAGAGTTTAAGCTATAGGAAAATATTAAATCTTTATTGGGAAAGATCAATAAGGAACACCTAACAGTAAACAATGCCATGCCTGTCTTGCTTCCATATGGTGTTACACAAAGGATTGGCAATGCCCAGTGTAGACATTCGGAAACACTGGCATCGAGCATATGCTTGATGATTCTCTACTCTCTTTTTTCCCTTCCTTTATATTGTGGATTGATTGGGCAAGTGAAGCTTGGGATGATCTTCATGAGAGGTTCTCTCAAGGAGACAAGTGTCGTGTCTCAGCATTGTAGGAAGAAATCTACAATCTGAGGCAAGCAAAAGTTACTGTAAGTGGAGAAATTATTATTTAAATATAGTGCACTCAGTTGGATGTACTAAGTCAATCAGAATTTAATATTTTTATAGAACATCGTAAAATTAATTATAAGACATAAAAATTCATAAAAATATTAAATTTTGATTAGATGCACCCAACTATCATTAATTATGTTAAGGTAAAAATTTCTCCTTTAAGTGAATACTTCACTCAGCTGAAATCATTGTGGGATGAACTAGAAGCTTTTAGGCCACTTCCTGTGTGCATTTATGAGATGCAGTGTGATTGTGGTGCATATCTTGAAATACAAAAATATAGAGATAAGGATTACGTGATTAGGATTTTTAGAGAACTTGGTGAACAATATTCTCATGTATGCTCTCAAATCATGTTAATGGAACCCAATGCCTTCCATCAATAGGGCTTTTTCTGTGGTAGTTCAGCAAGAACGACGTCTGAATAGTGGCACCTTAGTTGCCCCAGAAAATGAACCTCAGGTGTTTACTTCCATGGCTGATCGAAATTTTCATGGTGAAAATAAGAAAGGTTTTGCTAATCGACGACAGAACTCTGCTGGAGGCAATTTTGTACTCACTGCATGCGCACAAATCATACAGTTGAGACATGCTATTACAAGCATGGTTTTCCGCCAGGTTACAAGTTCTGGAAGCAAGCGTCTTCTACTAATTAACATTGTGTCCTCCAACATGGATCCCATTGAGCCATTGGATGAAAAACAACCACCACCAAAGATGAAGTTTACTCCAGAGGAATATCACAGCCTCAAAGCATTGCTTCAACAAACAAGTAACCTGCATGCTAATCTCAGTCCAGCTACGTCCAACCCTCCTTATGTTGTCAACCAAGTCAGCAACTCCAATCAACCATCTTCCCCTATAGGTAATAAGCTTTTTTAATAATAGTTGTGTTTGGAATGAATAAAAAAAAAAAATAATTTGATTTGATTTGAATTGAATTGATTTGATTTGATTTAAAAATCAAATTTTGTGTTTAGAACTTTTAAAAAAAAATAAAATTTGAAATGATTTAGAAAACAAATTTTGTATTTAGAATTCATTAAAATGAGAATTGATTTGATTTGATTTTATTATTTTATATTTTAATCCTTAAAAAAATTGTTAGAGATAGTTACTAAGAGTAAAATAGTCTATTTATTTCAAATCAAATTAAATCCTATCAAAATTAATAGAATTTTAAAACAAAAGGAATGAAATTTATGAGATTTTAGAAATCAAATCATTTTTTATTTTTAAACATTCTAAATACAAAATTTAATTAAATTTAATTCACAAATTAAATTATTTCTCATTTTTTTATATTTCAAACACACTCAATAGATTTATTGACACTGGAGCCATAGCCCACATATGTGTTAGTCTTTCTCTGTTTCACACATATTGCAAGATAAAACCCATAGTAGTATGACATGCAACTTTTTACTCACTATTCAGGCATTGTTATTTTAGCGCCCCATTTGTATTTGTTTGACACTCTTTACATATCTCATTTTACATTGAATCTAGTTTTTGTAAGTAGATTAATCAATTTCCTTGATTGTACTCTCCAATTTAAAAAATCTTCTTGTGTTACAACCAAAGGGTCCATATCCGGAGGACGATTGGTGTAGCTAAGCAGCACAATGGGCTTTATTTGCTGGCTGCTTCGTTCCCCTCATCCCTTCACCAAAATGTACCAACTTGTCACGTGAACATCAGCAAATGTAATGACACACATCTTCTCTCGCGTACGAGCATCACCTATCTTAATTTCTTGTTTCCTTATTTATCCTTTTACTTAAATTTTATTAAGTATTTTAAATTTAATTATATATCTTATTTTCTTTTTTTTATTTTAAATTATTTTATACTTGATAAAATTTAAATAAAAAAATAAATAAAAAAACAAAAAATAGAATTAAGTGATCTTCATCTCTCTCACACCTAGGCTATGAAATAATAGGTTAAGACATCTATCACATAGAATTTTACATACTTTGCACTCCTTTTTTTTTTCCTTTTTTTTCATACAATAAAGTACAGCCATTTGATGCTTTTCATTTTGTCAAACAATGACGCCTTCCTTTCCCATTGAGTACTTCTATTTCTTCTAAATTTATTGAACTTATTCATGTTGATATTTAGGGACAGGTTGGCTATTCCCTCTATTTATGGTCATAGGTATTTTTTTTACTATCGTGGATGACAATACACGTTTTACTTAGACACTTCTTATGAAAAATAAATTCGAGACTCGTGGACATCTTCAATCTTTCATTAATCAAATGGATACCCAGGTTGATACAAAAATTAAAACCATTCGCAGTGATAATGGGTTAGAATTCATGATGACTGAGTTTTACAAAATAAAAGGAATTATACGACAGATTTCTTGCATTGAAACCCCCTCATCAAAATGGTATTGTTAAATGCAAACACCAGCATATATTAAATGTGGCTCGTTCTATTTTTTTTTTTCACTCTCATTTACCTACCAATTTTTGGTCTTATGGTATTTCTCACTCTGTGCATCTCATTAACAAACTTCCCGCTCCAATTCTCTCAAATAAAACTCCTTCTGAACTTTTATATAGAAAATTGCCCACTTTTTCTCATCTATGTGTACTTGGGTGCTTGTGTTTTGTTCCCCTTGTTCCACTAAATGCGTCTTTCTTGGATGCCATCCATGAACCAAAGGTTATATTGTTTTTAATACAACTCTGATATATTTGATTATTATTTTTTTATACTTTTTACATTATTTTTTATATTATTAATTACATCATTTTTTTTATTTAATTATAATTATTAAAAAATAGTATAAAAAATAATGTATATAAAAAATTAATGTATAAATATCATTTTTCTTTTTAATATACACACCAAACAAATCTTCATTTTTAGAGATGTGATTTTTTATGAACACATTTTTTCCCTTTGAGGATCCTGCTCCTATGACACCATATCACCACCTACTACATCATCCACTTCATCTCATACGTTCATTCAACCTGATCCCTTTTCTTTTGATTCTTTCCCTTCACATATGCCTATTCATACAAACATTCTTTCTAATCCAACATCTCATTCGCTACCTACTATTCCCCAAAACACATTTCCTATCCTCCACACATTTTATCCAATCCTTCTCCACCACACATTTCATCTATTTGCTCCCTCCATTCCTCCACAATGCCACTCTAGCTACCAGGCCTCGCAAGTAACCACAGTACCTTAAGGATTATCATTGCTACATGTTGCCTTAACTACCACCAATCCTCCCACGGCAAGTCTACTCCATACCCTTTGTCTTCTGTCTTATCTTATGACTCTTCTTCTTCTCATAAGCATTTTTGTTTGGCTATTTCCTCCACCACAGAACCGTTCTACCTCTTACTCTCGTGCTTGTAAACTTGATTGTTGGAAAGATGAAATAAAAGTTGAGATTGACGCTTTGGAGCAAAACAACACCTAGGTGTTGACCGAGCTTCCTCTTGGAAAGCATCCCATTATATGCAAATGGGTATAACGAATCAAATGCCGTGCTGATGGTAGCATTGAGAGGCACAAATTTCGTTTGGTGGCCAAAAGTTTTACTCAGACCGAGGGTGTCGACTACTTTAACACTTTCAGTCCGATGGCCAAGTTTACCATTGTTCGAGTTCTTCTTTGACCTCCATTAAGGGTTGGTGCTTAGAGCAACTCGATGTTGATAAAGTATTCTTACAGGAGGACCTTTCTAAAGAGGTTTACATGACTTATCGACCAGGAATTTCTTCTCCTCGTCCTGTTATAGTTTGCAAGTTACAAAAATTTCTGTATAGTCTAAAACAGATGAGTCCGGTTTGCCAAAATTTCAGAATTGATAATAATTTAATTTTTATATATTTTTTTATCAAAAATAATTATGATTATATCTTAATATATGTAAATTTAATAATTTTGTAATATTATTAATTTATTTATTTAAAAAAAATCATTAATTTAATTATTATAACAAATTTAAGACTAAATTTATGAATTTATTTGGTTTTTGTGTAATTTGTTACAATTAAAGTTGGTTCACTTTCTACCAAGCCACAAAGTTGATCCATGTCCACTATATTAGAAACCAAAGTCAAAATAACAAGTTAGAAGCTGCTCACAATGTATCAAATTAGTACATTTACAAGATAAATAAAAGTGTAATTGAGCCCAGGGCTCATTAACCATCATAAATAATGTGGTGAAGAATTTATAAAAATAGAGACAAGGCACAGGAGCACACGCGGGAGGAAAAATTGAGGAATTAGGTGAGAACGGATTGAAGATTGAGGAACATACAGCGTTGCACATAGCACAGAGAGAAAAATTGCAAAAAAAAAAAAAAAATTAGTATCCATATAAAATTTTAATAAGATAATTTTATTATGTTTTAATCTTCTTATGTCTTATTAAATTTTATATACTAAGAAGATAATAAAATTATGATTATTTTGACATTATTATATTAAATTATTTTTATTTAATTTTAAGATTTAATATTTATTGATTTATTTGTTTATCAGATTATATAAATTAATTTTTAGATGAATTTAATTATGTTTTTTTTTTTATGTTTTGTAATTTATTTGTGTTATTTGAGTATTGATAGTAATTGTTGAATATCAGTTGTGATTTCTTATTAAGGATAGATTTGATGATTTGATAATTTCTTATTAATTAGAAAAATTTTATTATACATTTGATTATTATTTTTGATGCATTATTGATATATCTTCATGTAATCACATCTTTATCATTAGATGTTCATGAGATAAATTATTTAGATATAATAATTTAACATATTTAATGTTAAAATTAATCTTGATATATTATGAACTTTAGTTCTTTTTCATTTAGTAGA
Source organism: Ormosia emarginata (assembly GCA_029884605.1). Lineage (NCBI taxonomy): Eukaryota > Viridiplantae > Streptophyta > Magnoliopsida > Fabales > Fabaceae > Ormosia > Ormosia emarginata. The sequence goes on from JAQQTP010000071.1 coordinate 11,800,569, forward strand.
AACTTTATCCATAAACTTGCTTTCTTTTAATTTGCTTTTTGTTTTAGTTATTTATTTAATTTAATTTTTGCATCTTTGACTCATCAATTTGTGTGACTAAATTAGAAAGAATTTTTTGATATTTAAAATTAATTTTAAGTTTATGTGGAATTGACTCGCATCTTTCTTTCGATTGTCTTTGATATCACTTCAATACACTTGCAAGTATATAAAGGATTTTCAAAAAAAAGTCACAACAAATTTTTAGCGCCGTTGTCGGGAACTTAGTTAGTTAAAAATTAAATATTTGTTAAATTTTTCTTTTCTACTAGTTTTTTTTATTTTTCTTATTTGTCTTATCTTTTTTATTTTTTATTTTTAATTAATTGCTCTATTTTTTAATTTTATTTTTTGTTTTTGAGCATTGCATGATAGCTTGAGTTCGTGATCATACACATAGATTAGTGATAGTTAATATAGAACTCATAACATATATGGATGTGGCTGTGCAAGGAGATGATGTTTGACCACTTAGGGAATATTTTGCCCAATATCTGTGAATTTACTCTCATGCATTGTTTTACCTGCTACTACTACCACCATTTTGAGATTAAACCTCGAGTTATCAATCTGCTTCCAATTTTTCATGGCTTAGATAGGGAAGACTCATACTTGTATGTCAAACATTTTTTAAAAATTTGTGAAACATTTAAATTTTAAAATTTTTCTATATAATCTGTGTGTTTGCGTCTCTTTCTTTTTTCATTAAAAGAAAAAGTAAAAATTTGGTTGAATTCTTTACCTTATAACTCTATTACATCATGGAAAATGTTGTGCCAAAAATTTTTATCTACATTTTTTCCATGTCCAAAACAAGTTCTTTGAGAGAGGAAATTTCAATTTTTTGTCAAGAAACCATGAAAAATTCTTTGAAAGTTGAAAGAGATTTAAAGATTTGTTTGTGAGATGCCCTCACTATGATTTTGAAAAATGGTGTCTTGTGCAGTATTTTTATAATGGGCTACACAATCTAATAGAAGCTTGGTTGTGTCTATGAATGGTGACACATTTTTTAATTTGAATGCATAGGAATGTTATCAGTTTTTGATGATTTGTCTGAAAATTCTCAACGATGAAACTTTGCTAATCGTACGGATAGATCAACCCAACCTAAGAAGGGAGGTTTATATAAGGTTAGTGAGGAAACAAATATCAAAGCTAGACTATATGCTATTGCATATGAAGTTAAGCCTCTATCACTCAATAAAGGAGTTGGTCAGGCTAATAGTTTTCAACAGGAAAATTGTGCATTTGGTGGAAGTAATATGCATGTTTCTTCTATGTGCTCTTATTCTACACCTAATAATGATTGTTTTGTTAGGCAGGGAAATACAATAAGGAGATCTTTTGCTAATATTTCTTCAAATACTTATAATTCTAATTAGTGAAATCACTCTAATTTTTCTTAGAAGCAAAATAACTTTTCAAGTAACTTAGGTGGTCAGCCTATAGAGAGTTAGACTCAGTTCCAATAGCCTAACCAAGGTTACCAACAGTCATCATATTTCCTAAGTCAATGAGCATGTCAGTTTAGGCAACAATCATCACTAGAGGAGACTCTTGGTTAATTTATGCAAGAGATGAGAAATATCATTCAAGTGACTACCAATGTCGTTCAAGAAATAAAGAATGTTACCCAAGTGCACACTAATGCTATAACAAAGTTGGAAGTTCAGATGAGTCAGTTGGCCAATTAGATGACAGAAAGAGAGAAAGAAAAGTTTACTAGTCAGCTTATTCTTAATCCCAAGGAACAGTATGTAGTTCATAAAACATTTACCTCTAATAGGGAAAATGAGCAGATTCAGTCTATCATCACCCTTAGGTCTGAGAAGCAAATAGATAATCATGTTGTAGAGTCTATAAGGGATAATATGAAGTTAAAAGCTAGTAGTTCTTGGAATAAGAATAATTCAGATAAGGATAATGTGCCCTCAAAGCTTAATGTATCTACTATTAAAGTTGTAGAGTCTAAAGTTAAGGAGTATGTGCCTAGAGCCCATTTTCCACATAGATTAGTAAACATCAAGAACACTGTGCAGTCAGGTGATATTTTAAAGATTTTTAAACAGATGCAAATTAACTTGCCTTTCTTAATGCTATTAGACTTGTGCTTGCATATGTTAAATTCTTGAAGAATATTCTCACTGTGAAGAGGAAGTCTAACATTCCCAAGAAGGCCTTTTTGACAGAGCAGGTAAATTCTATGATTCTTAATAAATATCTTATTAAGTATAAAGACCATGGATCACCTACTATTGCTTGCAAAATTAGGGATCATCATGTTGAGAGAGATTTACTAGATCTAGGTGCAAGTGTTAATTTGTTATCTTATTTTGTTTACTTGCAGTTGGGTTTAAGGGAGTTAAAACCAACTAAGATGATTTTCCAATCAGCTGATAGATCTGTTAAATATCTTAGGGACATTGTTGATGATGTGTTGATAAAAATTGAGAATTTTTACTTTCATGTTGACTTGATTGTGCTTGATACTAAACATATTTGTGGTCCATATCCCCCAATTTATATTATTTTGGGTCACTCATTCCTTACTACATCTAATGTATTGATTAATTGTAGGAGTGGTGTGATGAAACTATCATTTGCGAACATGACTATTGACTTTAATATTTTTCATATTAGTAATCAGATGTCTGATGATAATAATAATGAGGTGCATAAATTGAATTTGATTGATAGTTTGGTTCATGACTCATTTATGCATTTTAGTTATGATGATCCATTATTCGCATGCTTAAATCATGTTAATACAAATGATGATCATGTTATATCTAATTATGACAATGAGGTTAAAAAGGTTACAGTTGACTTGATTTCTAACTTTCGTTCTCCTAAATCTATGAAAAAAATTAAATCTTTTCTAGGACACATAGGTTTCTACAAGAGGTTCATCTAGGATTTCAGTAAGGTAGCAAGGTCTTTAAGCAACCTTTTTGGTAAATGGTCAGCGGTTGAAGTCGTACCTTGAGTTAAATGATCCAGATGTAGAAGAGACTTTGGTTGACGATCCTGTCTACCAAAACTGAGGTAAGTTTTTAATTTGAGTTTTATTTTTATTGAGTCGGCTTAAGTGCCTCCTAAATTTTGGAGTCTTTGTATGAGGATGTAAATAATATCGGCCAACAAAAAAATTTAAAAAATTCATAACCCAAAAAAAAAAATAGTTTGCGTGCTTGTTTATTTCATTTTACTTTATTTTGTTTTTATTATTTTTGTCATTGTTAATCATTGTCAAGATGTAGTTATCTTCTTCTTGTCTTTTCTTTTTAATTGCTAAGCATTTCAGGTATGTGACTCCTCCTCATTACTCTGTTTATTTTAGTCTCAATAATTTCTTTGATGCATATTGATGATTATTTCTTACGTTTGGATTTAATTTGAAACATTGAGAATAATGTTTGATTTTGATTGGAGGTGGGAGTTACTTGAATTTCAGTCATGTTATCATTATGCTACTTTTGTGAGGAAAATATTTTTCTATCATCTTGCTTAACTTGTTTCACATTATTCATAATTACTTCTGCATGTCTATTTGTTGAAAAATTAAATAATTAGAAGACTTGATGAGGACATGTGAATACTATTTTTTCTAGTAAGTTTTGAGTCATTCATTTTTATTGTGAGAGTAATTTTTTGACATTCTAATATTTTTTGTTAGTGTTTATAATTTATTTTTCTCACTAGATTATTTCATTATTATTATTTTTAGCTAAATAGAAGTTTTATATCACACTTGCATTTAATCTGATGTTATGAAAGTTAATAGAATTATGTGTTTCCTTGAAAGATGATATTAGGTTATGTTTCTTATTTTGAGCCTTGGAATAATATTTTTATTCTTTTACATATTATTGCTAGTCACCCCTAATTAAGCCTATTTATTGAATCTTTTTTTCTTAACTATTTCCCAAATGTTTTAGGAAAGAAACAATATTATTGCAACATGGGAAGATACAAGAAAAAAAATAAAAAATAAAAAAAACCAAAAAGGCAAATTGAAAGTGCAAAAAAAAAATGAAGAAAAATAAAATTTGAAAGGCTACAAAGTTGAAAAAAATTGAGAAAATAAATGAAAAAAAGAAGTTTGGTTGTGGAGTCTAAAAAAAAGTGATTTAAAGAAGGTCAATAAAATTATATTAAAAGTGTATAAATCATGCTTCTAAATATTCTTGAAACATTTTTTATTTTCATTATTTTCCTTATCCTTCATATTTTCTTTTTACCCACATTACAAGCTTAATAAAGTCTTATTTTATATTAAGGAATTGCATGGTTTTTCCAATGTAAATGACTAATCTTTAGGTGTGATATAAAGTCTTTTCTTGATATCTTTTTATGAAATGATATTTATTCTATTTTCTCAACATTTTTTCTATCATTTTATATGTGAGATATTTGTTTTGATTTATGCATATTATTCTACTCACATATACTTGTTATGCGTAACATCATACTTCTGAGTGATTTTCATTGATGAGTGCAACTCTTGTGAGGATTATATATGATTGAAAGATATTTTCTAATGATGATTCTAATTGTAATATTTGAAGACAATTGATATATGTCATAGTAGCTATATTATTCACACACTTTGAGATTGATGATGGAAGAATTTTTGTGGCAATTGTAATATTCTAATACATGAATGATATTTTTTAATATGATGATTTTCATTTTGAACTTTGTTTTAAGTCGATTTCATTCTTAGAGACTAGTAATAAGCTAATTAAGAATTATGATAATAATCTAATTTTATATATTTCTCTTATAAAAAGTAAACATTATTATAACTAAATATAATTAATTTTAATAATTTTTATACTATTATTTAATTATTGAAAGAAAATAATTTTATTTAATTATCATTATAATTACAAGATTTTAAAAAAGTGATAATTTCTAATGATGTAAAAAAATTATACTACAAAAACTAAAATAAGTGGGCATAGATCAATGGAAGCTAGCGTCGGAACAAGGACAATTGCAATGTTAATGAGCCCATGTCCTGAAGTGTGTAGCATTTGGACTTCTTTAATTGAAACGGTGCAAAAACGTCCACAAAAAATATGCAATTGTGAATTAAGTCAAGGCTGGCCGTTATATAAAGAAAGATATTAGGATTGTGGTTTCTTTATGCATTGGGCCCACGATCCATGAGTTTCAAATTGGAAAATTGTTGAGTCCAAAGCAAAAGCTTTGTGAGTTACACCTCAAAGCATGCTATAGTTGGGCCTGCAGCCAATGAGAAAAATATATTGGAACAGTGTGCATCACGTAGTGGGATAATTGTAAAATCTAATTGAAGGAAATTCTGCACCTACCTTATGTATAGGATAGCAGCGCCGCTGAGGGGGAGGAGGCAGCGTAGGGGTATTAAAATAGGCCACATTTGATAAATTCATCCGAAAAATTTGATAAAACAGATTAATTGAATTAGTAAAATATCAATCTAAAAGTTACATGATCCGAATAAATTGAACTTGAATGAACCGGATCAGTTCACTCTTTTAATACTACATAAGACTAAATAGGCTGAACTAGACTAGTAAAATATTAATCTAAAACTTACATGACTCGAATGGACCGACCTAAAAATGATCTGACCACAAATGGATCAACCCATTTTAACACCCCTAAGCATAACATGAAACACAGAATGTGCAGCATAGATAGAAGTACAGTGACATAGAGAAGAAGAGCAATATTAATAGAGAATTTTAGTGATTTAATTTTATTTTGTTCTAATTTTTTTATGTTTGATTAAATTCTCTATATTAAGAAAATGATAAAATTTTAATTATTTTGACATTGTTATGTTAAATTATTTTTATCTAATTTGAAGATTTAATACTTATTGATTCTATTTTTGTATCAGATTATATAAATAAATTTTTAGGTGAGTTCAGTTATATTTTTATCATATTTTGTAATTTATTTGTGTTATTTGAGTGTTGGTGGTAATTATTGGATATCAATTGTGATTTTTTTTAGGGATACATTTGATTATTTAATAATTTACTATTAATTAGGAAAACTTCATCGTACACATTATTATTATTTGTAGTGCTTTATTGATAGATCTTTTCTGATCACATATTTTGTTATTAGATATTCATGAGATAAATTATTTGGGTATAATAAGTTAACATAATTAATGTTAAAATTAATCTTGATAGATTCGACTCTTAGTTTTTTTACATTTGGTAAAAACCTCATTCACATACTTACTTTCTTTTAATATGTTTTTATTTTAATTATTTGTTTTATTTTATCTTTACATCTTTGATTTGTAATTTGTGTGATTATATTAAAAAAAAATTTAATACTTAAAATTAACTCTAAATTTTTGTAAGATCAACCTCATACTTATTTAACTATATTTTAATACAATTTATACACTTACAAATATTTAAAGACTTTTAAAAAGTCACAAGAAGTTTCCTCCCGCGTGTTCTCATGTGTGTTGTCTCTAATTATATAAATTTTTCGGGCAATTCTCTGGTGCCTCGAAGCACCGTGCACCGGAAAAGATTAAAAAAAAATAAAATTAAAAATGAATAAGTAGTAAAAAAATGACCGTATCATAAACAATTGAATCAATGAATAAAAACATACAAAGAACATTAGAAGAAATAAATAAAAATTTATTACTTTTAATAGAAAATACAAATAGAATAGCCATCTATACATATGAGCGAATTAATAATAGAAAGAATGAAATAAATAATATTAGAATAACACTAGATAAAATAAATAGAAATAAGCAAATTGATGAATCTGAAAATATTTCTAGATTTAAGGAAGTATTACAACAATTAGAAGAGCTCTTAGATGAAGAGATAAATAGTAAGTGTCTATCGAAAAAAGATTTAGAAGAAATACTTAAAAATATACCAAAAGAAATAATAAAAATTGAGGAAAAAGAAGTAGAATCGTCAAAACTTCCTAAACCTAAACCTATTACCTCATGGAGAGGATAAAAGAAGAATATACATATCTAATAAGAAAATCAATGAGATATTGAAGAAATTCAACATTATTAGAACAATTAAAAATAATTGAAGATGAAAATAAACAAATACAAAAGACTACACAAATAGAACTAAACAATGAAAACAAATAAGTAATATTAAATTATGGTAATTCAGAAGACGAATTAGATTATAACGAAATATTTATGGAAAAAAGGAGAAACAAGTTACACAAAATTGAAACGAAAATGAGAAGAATATTGGAAATATCCAAATGAAGAATGAGATAAATATGAACAAGAAACTATGTATAAAAAAGGATATGCAAGAAAAAATGAAAAATGGACTTCAGTACCAGAAGAATTTCAGCCACATTATGAAAATATTAGAATAGGAACCAAACTAAATATTGATTGTGCAACGAATAAAGAAGAAGTTCTTTTACAATGGACTAATGAAATAACATTATTAATTGCAATAGACAAACGTTTTAGTGGATTAAACTTAATTGATGTTAAAAATTTATTGGTATATAAAACTGAAGGAAATGTACAAATTTTTTTAACAAGTATAGATGATAATACATGGAATCAATATGCAAGAACTGTTAGTAATAACCATGAATTTGCTAGACTAATTTATCAAGAATTTGTCGGATATAATATATTCGAACATAAAGAAGAAGTAAATAGATTTTTACATGAAAAAGCTAAAGCACACTTAAACCGAATGCAAATATGTAATATGTGTGAAGTAGGAAAATTTATTTGCGAATATCAAAATACTATTATCAACTAAATATGGAAACCAAACCAATATATATGGAAACATTTATTGATAAATTACCATATCCATTAGATACTAAAATAAGAACTATTTGGCAAATGCAACCACGAGAAATAGCTAAAACACTTGGAGGAATTATTCAAATACTATATAATGAATTAAGAGATCAATGTTTACAAAGAGAAACAATTAAACAATTTAATCGAGGACGAACTGCAATTTGTTGTAATATACCAAAAATTGAAAACACATGAAATTATGGATGTAATCATAAAATAAAAAGAAAAAAATATTATAAAAGAAGACCAAAACTCAAAAAGTATATCCCAAGAAAAGAACATATAAAAATACTAAAAGAAAATATTTTAGGAAAAGACGAAATATGCTAAGAAAATATTGTCCGAAGGAAAAAAAGAAATGTGTATGCTGAATATGTAATGTTGAAGGTCACTATGCTAATGAATGTCCACAAAAGAAGGACAAAGGATTTAAACAAAAAACTAAAATAATAAAATAAGTTTATAGAATATACGAATTAGAACCAGTAGAAGATGAATTAAATGATACAGAAAATAGTATATATGAATATTCAGAAAATGAATTATCTTTAGAAGAAATAAAATTTGAATAGTACTTATATTAAAATTAAAATTGAGAAAAGTAATAAAGAAACTGAAGTTTATATTGATACAAGAGCAAGTATTTGTTTAACAACAAAAGTATTATTTGATAAATGGGAGAAACTAGAAAAACTATTAAAAATACAAATTGTGAATGGATCTATACATCCATTGTATTTAGTCATAAAAAGAGTTACTTTAATAATTCAAGCTAAATTATTTATCATCCCCACTATTTATCAACAAGAGACTGGGTTAGATATGATATTAGGCAATAATTTTTTATGATTATACGCACCATTTTGTCAACACTTAGATTTTATATCACTCACAACACCTTACAGCCGCACTAAACAACTTCGTGAAATTATTACTATTTTGATTATTCACTCTTCCAGTTGTACTTATTCTAAAAAACAATCAGAGTTTAACACGCTGAAACGTGGTGAGATAGTTAAGGTTTTATGCCAAAAACTTCGCCATGTACTTATTAATCTTGAACCACAAAGACGAATTCCAGCTCATATTGAAGAATTACTAGAAAAGACATGTAATGAGAACCCACTTGACCCAAATATAAATAACAAAAATACTGAATTAATCGAACTAAAATTAAAAGATCTCTTAAAAGAAGTAAAATGTAAACTTATGATCTATACCAAACAAGATAGAGATGAATTTGCAAAAGATATTAAAAAAATAGAAGAAAAAGGATTAATTAGACCATAAAAAAGTAAGCATTTTGCACCAGTATTTTATGTTAAAAATCATAATGAAATCAAAAAAAGAAAAAGGAGAATGGTAATTAATTATTGTAATTGGCTAGCTATCATGAGCAATAGTTTTGATGATAACAAACGTGAAGACAAACATGAAGATGATGAGAAGACCAAGTCCAAGATCTTCAAGAATAAACTTTAGGACTTAGGATCCTTGTAAAAGCCTCATTGGATATCCCTCTTTATACAAGAGTACATGGCTTCATCAAATGTTTTATCAGAAGCAACTTCCATAAATCGACCACCCTTTTTCAATAGGGATGGTTATGCATATTGGAAGGAAAGAATGAAAATCTTTATCGAGGCTATTGATCTAGATGTGTGGGATGCTGTCGAAAATGGCGCATTTATACCTACACGCGTTGTCAATGGTGTAAAAACCGAGACACCTAGAAGTGATTGGTCTAAAGATGATAAAAGAAAAGTTCAAAATAACTTAGTAGCCAAAAACATCATTACCTCAGCTTTGGGGCATGATGAATTTTTTAGAATTTCAAATTGCAAAACCGCTAAAGAAATGTGGGACACTTTACAAGTTACCCATGAGGGTACTAGTGAAGTTAAGAGGTCGAGAATCAATTCTCTAACTCGAGAATATGAATTGTTTAGAATGAACCAAGGAGAAAGCATTCAAGAAATGCAAAAGAGGTTCACCCACATTGTTAATCATCTTGCATCATTAGGAAAGAATTTTACTAACGAAGATTTGATTAACAAAGTGTTGAGATGTCTTTGAGGATTTGGCAACCAAAAGTAACAGCAATTTCAGAATCAAGGGACTTGACAACTATGTCATTAGCAACTCTTTTTGGAAAACTTCACGAGCACGAATTAGAACTCAACGGGCTTGACCAAAGTGAGGAAAACGATAAAAAGAAAAAAAAGGGATAGCGCTTAAAGCCACCACCTCCCTATCAATAATGAAGAAGAAGACGATGGAGATGACGTGGACAACATTGAGCTAAATGAACAAAATCTCAATCTTCTGGTAAGAAAATTTGGTAAGTTCCTAAAGAAAAAGAGAACTCAAAGAAGATCGACATTTCCCCAAAGAAAGTTGAAAAGAAACCCTCCAAAGAAAGAAGAGTCTACATAGCATGGGATGACAATGATATGGACTCCATTGATAGCTCAGATAGTGAAGAAGCCCATCTGTGTTTTATGGCGAAAGGAGAAGAAGAAGAAGAAGAAAGCGACAACGAGGTAAATTCTGATGTATCTCCTTCTTATGATGAGTTACAAGATGACTTTGAAGAATTGCATGACGAAACTTTAAAACTCACAAAACAAATTTCTTCTTCTAAGAAAAAAATCTCTTCTTTAGAAAATCAAATCCTTATTTTAAATAAAGAGATTGAAGAATTAAAAATTGAAAATGAAACTTTGGGAATTATTGATGCATGCTCATCTCATCCCTCACATGCTTCTACTTCGTATTCTTGTTCTTCATGTCATTTGCTTGAAAATGAAATTGAAAATTTAAAGAACACCCTTGCCAAATTCACATATGGAAGAGATAATTTAAATATTTTATTAGGAAAACAAAGGGTTGTTTTTCAAAAAGCTGGAATAGGATATAACCCGAATAATCAACACAAATCCTATAAAAAATTTCTTTGTTAATTCTAGCATTTCATGTAGCCCATTTATTAAATGTTTCTATTGTGGGAAGAAGGGTCACAGTGCTTCAACATGCAATGCAAGAAAGAATGTTAACACAAAAATTGAGACAAAAATTGTTTGCGTTCCAAAGGGTACATTGCCCAAAACTGACACTCAAGGACCCAAGAAAATTTGGGTACCAAAAACAAAAAAATTAAATTGTGTTGCAGGTGTGCTTGAAAGCCTAGAACTGACTTCGGCATTTTTTGAAAGTGGCTACTGCAAGCACAAGACCGGAAATAACTCCAAGCTCTCTTCCTTCTTTTCATGAAGCTTGAAGTTGCAACTATGAAATAAGCTCTTAATCATTGGAACAAATAAGAAAATAATGGCAAATAATAAGGCAAGCTCTCTTACGGTATTTTCTTTGTATTTCCATCAAAAGGTAAGTTTTCATATCTCAAATATACCTTCTGGACGTAAATTATATGTTTTTATGTTTGAGTTATTCGAATACCTCCCTGTGGTATTCGAATACCATTGCTTTGTACGTGAAAAATTCATGTTTTTCTGATAGGTTTATTCGAATACCCTCCCATGGTATTCGAATACCATACATCAGTACAGAGTTCTTGTGGTTTTATTAGCTGGGGCATTCGAATACCCAAATGTGTATTCGAATAATCTGGGATATCTTTATCAGTACTTATTACATGCTATCTGGAGTATTCGAATACCTTCCTAGGCATTCGAATACTTGCTCCTTCTGGAGTTTATAAAATGTGATGGGTATTCGAATACGGCAAGAGGTATTCGAATACCACAAGGCTGAAAGCAAGTTGTTCATCGTGATCTCTGTTTCGTTTCTCTCTTTTTTTTCTTGCATAGGCAATACAAATAACATGCTTTTAATCTTATTTCATCAAGCCTTCATTTATGCCTTATATGAAAATCACATGATGTTCTTAAATGCATATTTTTGCTTGCTCTTTCACCTTATCTTTCTCTAGAATATGCTGCATATTTAAATCCTTTGTAAGGTAAATGTTCAAGGTAAATGTAATTGGCTATTGTTTTGATATACGAACAAGTGCAATAAGTGGTATATGAAATATTTAATATCTGTGTTTTTCTTGACATATGTCAGATTTATAAGAATTTGTTAACAAGTGGTAAATGCTTAGAACATCTTGACATGTGATATCAAACAAGTGGTAAATGCTTTACATTTTGACAACAAGTGATATCAAAGTGGTATAAACATAATAATAAGTAATAACAAATGATAACAAATGATATCAAACAAGTGATTTCTTGGCCAAATTAATCGATAAATATATTTTTTTGCCCTTGAGAATCATTTGTTGCTTTTGCCTCATTGTTTTAAATACTTATTGGCTTATGAGTTTGACTAACCCCTATGGATCCAACATTAATGGATACCAATGAAAGTACTCTGAATTTTGTTGTAGGGAGAACACTACCTCAAGCACAAATTTAAATGGACAAAACTCATTCAACTTGAGGACATGCATATATTGTTTGATATGATAAAAAGGGGAGAAAAATACTTGCCCCATCTTTTTGATCAAGACAAAAGGGGAGAATGGTATCAAATGTACAAAAGGGGAGAACAAGTTTAAATGTCTTTGTTTGAGAAAAGTCGGGAGTAAAAGTCAAAACAAAAATAGAAATTGGATTCCAAAAGTAAGTGGGAAAATTCATTGCACATCTCGATATAAATCATCTCTTATAAAAAGAGGGGAGTAAGTATCTCTAAATAAACTTTGTGAATCCCAATTTATATGAACTAATGCTTTTCTCAAATGTTAGTTTGTCATCATCAAAAAGGGGGAGAATGTAATTGGCTAGCTATCATGAGCAATAGTTTTGATGATAACAAACGTGAAGACAAACATGAAGATGATGAGAAGACCAAGTCCAAGATCTTCAAGAATAAACTTTAGGACTTAGGATCCTTGTAAAAGCCTCATTGGATATCTCATTATTTGGCATTGCAAAGAAATGTTTTCAAAATTGTTTTTCCAAAATTAAACAACCATTTTCTGGTCATTTGAAAACATTTAAAACTGGTTTTATAACAGAGGTATTCGAATACCCTGTTAGGTATTCGAATACCCTGTTAGGTATTCGAATAGAGTGTTTTTCAAGCTTATACGTTTTCTGTTTTTCAAAGAGGTATTCGAATACCCCTCCAAGTATTCGAATAACTTGCTTCTACAGAAACCATGTTTTATTATAGGTATTCGAATACACCATATAGTATTCGAATAACCATGTTTTAAAGTTTGAACGTTTCTGTTTTTCAAAGTGGTATTCGAATACCCATCTATGGTATTCGAATAACCTGTTCAAACCGATATTTTATCTTTGTGCTAAAACAGAGGCATTCGAATCATTTATATGGTATTCGAATACCTTAGTTTCAGAATGAATCTTTTTAAATGAGGCATTCGAATACCCTTAATGTATTCGAATAACCCAATTTAATGCTGTTTTTAAAAGAGTTTTGGCAAGAGGCATTCGAATACCTCATAAGGTATTCGAATACCGTTCTCCAGAATTGGTTTTCATGAAACGTTCGAAAAATGGCAGCAACGGCCATATTTGCATTTAATATTGTTTTTAATGCTCCCAACGGCCATTTTCTTCTACGAGCTCTATAAATAGAGGCCTGGAACACCTCTGATGAATCCCCGAACATTTTGATCAATTTTTTGCTTGGCTGAAAATGAGTTTTACATTATTTTCTCTCTTTCTTTGTGCTCTTAATACCAAACCTTGAGATATCCTTTAGAGAGCTTATTAGCACTTCAATTTGTAATATCTGCTCTAAGTGAGAGTTTATTTTTCATCTATTCTCTACTTCTGTAAAAAGGGTGAGGTATCCCTTAGTGATTTTGTGAGGGTGAGGTATCCCTCTAGTAAAAGGGTGAGGTATCCCTTAGTGTAAAGAAGGTGAGGTATCCTTCAAAGGGGGTGAGGTATCCCTCTAGTAAATAGGGTGAGGTATCCTGTTATGTAAAGGTTGCAAGCACTTTTTTTAAGCTTGTGTTGAATAGTGAAAAATCTCGAACCGTGTTTGGGGACGGACGCATGCCACAAGTGGTTGGTGGTCGAACCAGGATAAATATCGTGCCTGCTTTTCTTCCATCCTTCATCTCTTTATTTTCAGTAATTTATTTATTATTGCTTAATTATTTATTTACTGATTTTAAGGTTTTTTATTATCTTTGCACATATTCATCATATTGCTTCAAGAAATTCGTATTAGAAAGGGTTTGCGAAAAGTTTTCTAAATACTCAATTCACCCCCCTCTTGAGTACTGAAGCCACTTGGGTAACAATTACAAACAAATAAATGATGCGATGGAAGGAGATACATACTATCTTCCTATAAAGGATTTAATAATTGAAAGAATTAGAAATATGCATTGGTTTAGTACTTTTGATTGTAAGTCTGAGTTTTATCAGATGAGGCTTATAGAAGCATCTAAAGCATTAATGGCATTTAGTTGTCCCCAGGGGCAATATGAATGGAATGTACTTTCTATGAGAATGAAGTAATCACCAGGAATTTTTCAACGAAGAATGAATACAATATTGAAAGAATATAAAGATTTTTGTCTTATTTATATTGATGATATCTTAGTATTTACCAATAAAGATTTAGAAGATCATTTTAAAAGGATTGAATTGGTACTTAATACATGTTTAATTAATGGTGTAGTTTTAAGTAAGAAAAAAGTTGTATTAGCTCAAAATAAAATTAATTATTTAGGATTAGAAATTGAAAAGGGAAAAATAATAATGCAGAAACATGTTTTAGAAAAATTACAAAACTTTCCAATAAAAATAAAAGATAAAAAAGAGTTGCAACGATTTTTGGGATTACTAACATACATTTCCAATAAAGGTTTCATAAAGAATCTTACAGCTGAAAGAAAAATACTCCAACAAAAGCTAAAGAAGGATACGCTTTGGTCTTGGACTGAAGATGACAAAGCAATTATTACTAAACTAAAGTACTTATGTCAAGATCTTCCTGAACTATATTATCCATCTGGTGACGATTTAATCATTATTGAAACTGACGCATCCAATGAATGTTGGGATGGTGTTATGAAAGCAAAACCTCCTGGACAAAAGGAAGAAGCCGAAAAAGCATTAAAAGACTACCAAGCAAAAGGAATAGAGATTTATCTCGAACCAAGGACTTTTCTGAAACAATAAAAAATCCACCAGCCGTACAATCACCATTCAAAGTATTGCGAAAAATTCCATCCTCACTAGACAATTTCCAAATCACCTCCAGAAAAGATCATGAACTACAAGTCCAATTCTTAGAAGAACATTTTTGGGAAAACTTCAAAAGAATAGTTAACTGGAATGATAAAGAAAAGGTCAACTGTTTTTATATGGTCGACTGAAAACTCTTCGGAATCAAAGCAATCCTCCTCCCAGGAGCATCATTCATACTAACTTTCAATATGTTCCAATTTGGACTTATTGATTGTCTTTATTTGAGTATGAATTCAGAAGCAATTAATCTCTTTCCACATAATTTCAAAGAAACAGTTCAATTGTTCAAAAAAATTGTTGCTAAAGAACGAAGCATTTTCCTAAAGTTCTACTTAGTCTATCCTGACTTCATCACCAAGGAGCCTGCTAAGCATTTAGTTTTTGTGGGAATAAGCAATAATAATTTTTCACTAAAAGACGAACCGACTGGCGTTGTCTATGAAGAAGATCAGATTACTCAAGTATTAAGCAACCAGTTGGCAAGCATTTTCTCGCAATGTCAAAATATTGCAAGGAATCATGCATCAAGACACTGTACAAGGGACCCAACATATTGCTTTTAAGTAAAAGTAGCGACAAAGTAATTAGAGAAAAAGACATGAATATACTGACAAGCTTTGAATTGCCTTTCTATGTACTCCAAGGACCGCAGATGGAGTATCGTCCAGTTGTCCTCAATCAACTTTGTGCAATGATTAAAGTCAGTGGAAACCACGCATGCGAAAGATGTCAAGCAGAAAAAGTAATGGTCGACACCGACAAAGTAAAGGACAATGAGTCGGATGAAGCAATAATCGAATAATGAAATAAGCCCTTACATCACTATGTAAATTATTAAATTTCCTATGTAAGCACTTACGTGTGCAAGGACAGTCTTGTAAATGAACCTTAGGCACTCTCGTGTATAAATAAGTCCTCTTATGTTGAGGCAAAGCAGATTCAGAATTTAGTAAAAATTTCGATCTCAGTTGAGAGCGAATTGCTAGTCTCTGATGAGATTAGTCGAATACTTGAGAGTGTATCCAATAATATTGTACTTATAAAATACTTAGCAATAAAGATTATCTTGTACTAGCATCTACTTCCCAGATATCAATATTTCCAAACTAATAATCCAACCACGAAAGTAGTAGTGGACACTGACGAACGAAGGAGCCAGTAGATGTAAAAAATATCCTGACCAGGTATGATTGTTAATCTGATATCTCATAATTATTGTCAGTATCATGTATTAGGAATTGTAAATAGATCTATTATACCAATACTAATTGATACTGATTCATGCCTTAGTTATATTGGTAGTGATTTAATACATAATTCAGAGGAAATAAAACTAAGAAAAGCAATTCTATATAAACAGAAAGAAATTTTTTTTGATGAAAAAACATCCATAGAATTTTGTTTCGACTCAGAAATGTTATTTCAAGCAGAATTATATATTGAAGAAGAAACTACAATCAAATTATTGTTAGGAGTCGATTTTCTTGAACCAGTAACTCCATATGAAATAAGATCGGAAGAATTGATTATAACAGCTAATAATAAATGTAACACCCCAAATTTCCTATCTCTTAAACAATAATGTTGACAGTTAATAGAATTTTACTGTTTAGTAATTTCTGTGCACTGTAAAATTATTTTGTTTATTCCGTCAGCGTATTTGATTGTTTTGAGTGATTTACTCCGTGTCAAGAAAATAAAAATTTTCGGGCCGAAGAAAACTTTATGTAATTTAATTTTTACCGTTAGGTAATTATTTTACTTAATCTGATTAGATATTTGTGTGTTTTCTAATATTTGTGATTTTTGTGGATGATTATGAAATTTTTTTACTATTTGTGGGCCCAGGGGGTGTATGTGGACCCAGGTAGCCATACGTGGGCTGTGGGTCCCAGAAAGCAAAAATTTTTCTACGCATAAAAAATTTGTCTTGTTTAGACGGAGACAGGATCTTACTAAACCGAATCAGGAAACAGATTTTAGAAAATTTCAGATCTTGTGTTTTAGATCGTATTTAATTATCGGGTGATAAAAATACAGTAAATATATTTTCTTTCGTGGGGTTTTAGCAGATAAAAATATAAATTAAAGTGTTTAAGTCAACCTTGGTAGTTTGGATATCCACCATTGATTTAATTAATGATGGAGACTTGATCTTGATTTAATCAACGGTGGAGATTTGATCTTAAAAGTGAATAAGATCATTTATACCCGTTAGATGGAGATTAAATCAAGGGTAGAGATTTGGTCATATAAAGTGACTATGACCATTTGTAACCATTGGATTTAGAAGTGATTAAGGGTGGAGATTTGGTCTTGTAAAGTAACAAGGACCATTTATGACCATTGGATTTAGATTTAATCAATGGTGAAGATTTAGTCTTAAAAAGTGACAAAGACTAATTATGACTCTTGAATTAAAAGTAAGAAGGAGTAATCTTGACCCTTAATTTTGGAAACACAACTAATGACTTAGATTTAAAGGAGAAAGATCCAATGACCTAGATTAAGTCTTCTAATCTAAAGCTACACCTAAAGCCTACATTAATCCAAACCATTGAATTAATCAATGGCTTAGAATGCTTCAAATAATGGCTTGAAAAGATGACAACTTTGAAGAAGCAAGGATGAAGGGGGGGGACGGTTTTTGCATGTTTTTGGAACTAAAGGAAAAGTTTCAATGCATTAATTGATCTTTATGTCGTTGTTAGATGTCTTGATCAATGTTGCATCATTATTGAACTCTTTGAAGAAGCATGGAGGGGGGCTACGGTTTTGGGCTGCATTTAGAGACAAAAGTGACATTTGAAGACCATATTGGTCACCTTTGGTCATTATTAACCATACTTCATCATTTTTGAAACTTTCCTTCAAGCAAAGCTCTTAGAAAATTTTTTCTCCTTCTCCTTCTAGCAAGCTCACAGCCAAGCACCATTGATATGGCTTCCATCACTCTTTAATTTCATCCAACCTAGTTTCTTGAATCCTTACCTTATTCTAAACAACTTTCATGTTGAAGTTGTACTTGTGTGGAAATGGAACATGTTACTAGTAATGCAGTTGCAGCTACGGCAGCAACGGGAGCAATGTGGAAAGACGACTACACGAATAGAGGATCGCTGAATAGCGGAAAGAAATGAAAGTTGAGGTTCAGGATCTAATGGAAGAGAATCAGTCTTAGAATATAAGACTACGTAATTTTGGAACTCGATATTTTTAAGGATATTTGGAAAGTGATTGATTTCAATGGAAGATGTATTTACAACCATTGAGGAAACCAAAGGCAGTAACTGATGTGGAAGAAGGTACTTAATGAAGGAATGTACGTCAACAAAACAAACGTTTATTTGAAATGGTTACATCTGGTTTCTATTTTATTTTGATTCGTCCATCTTTGAAGAAAAGAAATGACTCGTGATAGACGTACGCGTGTGGAAGCGAGACATAATGGTGGTGATATGACTGCAACTTTGGAAGTAATACAAACAATGGCTAAAGCAATTATACAGTAAACTCAGAAGATTGTTCCGCAGCAAGAATTGATTGCTTAAGCTAAGATTTTGTTAGAGTTGAATCAGTCTCAGGATGAGAGATCCTGTAACGTTGGACCATATTGGTTACGAAAAAGGGGAAATCGTAAGGTCAAGCGTTTCCAGCAGAAAATGTACTTGCAATCTCCAGGAAGTCAATAACAACAACAATCTTGTGGAGAAAGTACTAGTAATGACAGGTTTAGTTTGACTGTGATGTCTGCACCGAAATGTAAGAAGTGTGGAAAGGGGGCACTTAATGAAAGATTGTACGTTCAATGAAATAATTTGTTTTAAGTGCGAGAAGTTTGGAACACAATCTTTGAAAATAGAGTTCCAATGAAAACAGAGTTTTCTGTTAGTAAAATCTCAGGTAGTAGGAAGTGTTCGGAGCGGAAGATTTAAACAATGAAGAATGTGTCATTGGAGCTAATCCTATAAACCATATTAAATATTTCTATGAGCAACTTATTCTGTGTGGCATATGATTGAGTAGATCAATTATATGTTAAAGTAATTCATTATCCTCTGATTTGTTTATTACTGTTTCTATTCTTAGCCTATCGAGCTACTCAAGTTATTCAAATTGTTGTTATGGATCAAATCTTTGTGTTAATTTGATCTGTCATTCAAAATTTTTATGTAGGTTGATCTGTTTCCTAAACAGATGTGATCTTTCAAAACTCAAAACTTTATGTTAGTTTGATCTGTTTTATAAATAGACGTGATCTTTGAAAATGAATTAGTTATTTTCCAACCATATCCTATGAGATTGTCTCAATACAGTGTTAGTATTTCAAAAAAAAAAACAAATTCATTCCTGAAAATCAGGCAAAATCAAATTCTTGTTGAATATGCTTAGTAACATATCAGATCATTTCGTTACTTTTTCTTCCTAAACCTCTATAATGTTCTTTCATATATTGCACTTGCAAGAAAGAATATTTTGCAAGAAAGGATATTCCTATTTAAATTCCATGTCATAGTATTTGATATAATGCGGTTGAAAGGAGAACTCGGTTAGTGAGACGTTTCTTGTTAAAGAAGCTAAAGCTGGAGAATGAAGTGATATGAGGATAAGAAAATTTTAAGTAATACATTACATTAGTTAGAAGTTATCTGAGAAAAACTATTCTAGGCATGAATGATGGTTGGTAGCCGCTGTATTGATATCAGAGAATTCATTCTTGAAGATCGAGTTACATCCAATTCTTTCTTTGGATCTGTTCGATAACATATTCGATTCGTTTTGTTCTTTTCATGATGTTTTCTTTCATCTCACGCGATTGAAGAAATATCTTGCAAGAGAGAATATTCCTATTTATATCCAGGTCAGAGTATCAAAGTGGTGCAGTGGAAGCGTGGTGGATTCTTCAAATATTGAAGAAGTCTGTCCATGGGAAAAGTTAAGACGGTAATGGAAAACCGTAGAGAAAAAATTATTAAGATATTTGTTTGATCAGGAGAAGTGAACAAGAGATAAAGAACTTTCAATGGTTTAGAATCATTTGGAATAACGTAAGAGGTGAAACTACATGGGAACTGAAGAAAAGATAAGGGAATAATGTCATTATTTATTCGAGGGTGTGAAATCATGGTCATGAAATTTCGAGGATGAAATTTCAGTAAAGAGAGGAGTATTGTAACACCCCAAATTTTCTATCTCTTAAACAATAATTTTGTGATTTAACGTAATTTTCTTGTTTAGTAATTTTTGTGCCTTTGTAAAATTATTTTGTTTATTCCGTCAACAGTATTTGATCGTTTTGAGTGATTTACTCAGTGTCGGAAAATAAAAATTTTTGGGTCGGAGAAAACTTTACGTAATTTAATTTTTACCGTTAGGTAATTATTTTAATGTCGATTAAATATTTGTGTGTTTTCTAATATTTGTGATTTTTGTGGATGATTATGAAATTTTTTTCTTGTTTGTGGGCCTGGGGGTGTATGTGGGCCCAAGTAGCCATACGTCTTGGCCAGTGGGTCCCATAAAGCAAAAATTTTTTTCGCATAAAAAAATTTGTCTTGTTTAGGCGAGACAGGATCTTACTAAACTGAATCAGGAAACAGATTTTAGAAAATTTCTTGTCTTGTGTTTTATCTTGTATTTAATTATCGGGTGATAAAAATACAAGTAAAATATATTTTATTTCGTGGGGTTTTAGCAGATAAAAATATAAATTAAATTGCTTAAGTCAACCTTGGTGGTTTGGATATCCACCATTGATTTAATTAATGATGGAGACTTGATCTTGATTTAATCAACGGTGGAGATTTGATCTTAAAAGTGAATAAGATCATTTATACCCGTTAGATGGAGATTAAATCAAGGGTAGAGATTTAGTCATATAAAATGACTCTGACCATTTGTAACCATTGGATTTAGAAGTGATTAAGGGTGGAGATTTGGTCTTGTAAAGTAACAAGGACCATTTATGACCATTGGATTTAGATTTAATTAATGGTGAAGATTTAGTCTTAAAAAGTAACAAAGACTAATTATGACCCTTGGATTAAAAGTAAGAAGGAGTAATCTTGACACTTAATTTTGGAGACACATCTAATGACTTAGATTTAAAGGAGAAAGATCCAATGGCCTAGATTAAGTCTTCTAATCTAAAGCTACACCTAAAGCCTACATTAATCCAAACCATTGAATTAATCAATGGCTTAGAATGCTTCAAATAATGGCTTGAAAAGATGACAACTTTGAAGAAGCAAGGATGAAGGGGGGGGACGGTTTTTGCATGTTTTTGGAACTAAAGGAAAAGTTTCAATGTATTAATTGATCTTTATCATCGTTGTTAGATGTCTTGATCAATGTTGCATCATTATTGAACTCTTTGAAGAAGCATGGAGGGGGCTACGATTTTGGGCTGCATTTAGAGACAAAAGTGACATTTGAAGACCATATTGGTCACCTTTGGTCATTATTGACCATACTTCATCATTTTTGAAACTTTCCTTCAAGCAAAATCTCTTAGAAATTTTTTTTCTCCTGCTCCTTCTAGCAAGCTCACGGCCAAGCACCATTGATGTGGCTTCCATCACTCTTTAATTTCATCTAACCTAGTTTCTTGAATCCTTACCTTATTCTAAACAACTTTCATGTTGAAGGTTTCTTCAAAATCCAACATCTAGTACTTCAAAATCCAAGCTTCAAGATTCTACCAAAAATGGTAAATTTCATATTTCTTCTTCTAATCTTCTAGTTTTGATTTTCTAAGCCATGATTGAACCATGGTTTACCTATTTCTACACTTGTTATTGATTTTAACATTTGTTTGTAATTTTTTCAGGAATTTTCCATGGAGATCCATGAAATTGGTGGAAGGAAAACTAAGTGTTTTCACTTCATCATTTGTCTTAACCAAATCTAAGAAGCTTTTCTCTCACAAAAATAAAAAATTTCATCTTTGTTCTTCAAGAGATACCATTCGGTCAAGACCCCTAAAACCACTCTCCAATCTCTTTTAATTTCATCCAACCATAGATCTTGAATCTACATGATATTCTAAACAACTTTCATGTTGGAGACTTCCTCTAAATTATTCATCTTCATGGACTTTCTTCAAGATCAAAGTTATGAGGTATTTATGGTGAAGTGTAAGGAAACTTCATTTCTTCTCTCTTTTTCATGATCTAAACCATGTTTGATCCATGGTTTTCTTAATCAAGCTTAGTATACTAATTTTTATGTATTTTGTTTTGTATTTGAGAAGTCCTTGGTGGTGAAGGACTTGGAAAAAGAAGCAAAATAAGGAGTTTTTGAGGATCTTCAAGAGGTAAGAGGGAGATCCATCTCACCAACCAAGTATGGTGGTGAGAGATGATTTTATATTTGATGGATGGTGAATCCATGTGAGGATTCCTATCCATGGTCATGTAATAATTTATTTGTGTTTATGAGTTTTGATTATTTGCCTATGCTTGATATGCTTTGCATGAGTTTATGATTTTGATGGTATGCTTATCTATGCATGATTTATTGCTTTGATTATGGTATGCTTATAATATATATTTGAATATGTATGTATATGTCATGATTTGATGATGGAAAGAAAATCAATTCTTGGCTCCAATGGCCAAAGAATGAATACGGTTTTGGCACCCAAGGTTAGGGTTCCATGTTGAAATTTTTCAAGAACAAGGGAATTAATTTTTGATCCCTAGAACATGGTGAATTTTAGTCAAGACACCTCAAGATAGGTGTTCACAAAATTAATATTTTCTTGAATGATGAAAATGGATGTTTAGAAAAGTAAGGAAAATAAACAAAGAATTTATTTTTCAAAGAGTACATGAATACGGTTTTAAAAGGATTTTTATTGATTTATTTTGTGTAAAAAGTTTCTAAGTGTTTTACTAAACATGAGATTTAAAAAAAAATAGCAATGATAATTTTAAGGATTCGCAATGATAGTGAAAAAGGATTTGTAATGAAAGTAAAAATGAATTTGAATAAATGAGTTTAGTTTTTATGACCATCGGTATTTCGGTTTTGAAAACAAAGAATTTTTAATGGTTTTGTTTGTGTAAAACCATATCAATTTAGAAGAAAAATATTTGATGGCTTCAATGGCCAAAGACTCTACGATTTTTGGAGGTTGAAATAATTTTGGTTTTATGAAACAAAGTAATTTTAAAGTGGAAACAAAATGTTTGAACAAAATGTTTTAGTATAAGGATTTTGGAAAGGGAATCAAAGTATTTTATCACTTGAGAAATGAACTTTCATATGAAAATGAAAAAGAAAAGTTGTAAGGGTTTGAATCTTAATTTGTTTTGAAAAGAATTGATTTTAGAATTGATTTGGAAAAAATGGAGAATATAGTGGTGTTTTGAAAATTTACTAACGTATAACTTATTTTCAAGTTTTGAAATACGTTAGAAAATGTTAAGTTTTGAAACGTTGATTTACATCAATGGAAAAGTGATTTTTGTGAATTATATTTTGAAAAAGAATTTCTTGAGTAAAGAACTGTGGAAAAATATTTTATTGAGTAAGAAAATATATTAAATGAAGTATAAAGTTATATTATTTTGAGAAAAGTTAAAAAGAAATTTTTAAAGGTCAAGAAATATTTTACGTAATGAAATTGTGGTGAAAAATTATTTATGTATCTTAAAAACGTGATTTTTAAGTTATGTGATATGAAAAAATATTTCTATGTGATTTTAAGTACGTTGAAATATTTATACGCGATTTGAATTTACGTTTAAATATTTTACGTGATTTGAAGCTAGTTGATAAATCACTACGTGATTGAATAGCGATAGAATATTTTTTATGCGATTGTGAAAATGGGAGAAAATTGTTATGAGATTTGGAAAGTGTTTTAAATATTTTGAGAATGATAGAAAATGATTTACGTAACGTAAAAGAATGATTTTTAAGTTACGCGATTTTGAAAGCAGTGAAAAAATACTATGCGATTTGAGAAAGCGTATTTTTACGCGATTGAAAAAATGTTAAAAATTAGTACGTGGTTTAAAAGTGCAATGTAAGAAGAGTTGCAACATTTTGAAAACGTAATGAAATGTTACGAAATTTTGTAAACGTAATAAAGTAGTGTTACGGTATTGTAAAAACGTAATAAAACGTTTTGGAATTTTAAAAACGTAACAAAAGTGTTACGGTATTGTGAAAATATAAAAGAAGTGTTATGGTATTGTGAAAACATAACGTAAAACGTTTTGGATTGTGAAAATGTAATGAAATGTTACACGATTGTGAAAATACGGTAAAATTGTTTTACAACTATGAAAATGTGATAACATAATTTTCATTTGTTGAAATCTGATATGATTCTTGTTGAACCGAGTGTCATACATCTTGTTGTTTGTGAGAAAATGACATATTTGTCTATGATTGGATTTGGTGCATTATACATGCATTGGAATGGTCCAGATGAGAATTTGGATATGGCTGATTGCCTAGGAGAAACACACCTCTTGAGTGGGTGCGATATGCGTAGTGTAGGTCACTTGTTGACCTTGGGGCATCGAGGGTGCGGGTTGCTTACACGGGTGGTTGGTCGCGCTTCTTCCCGTAGGTTAGACCGATGCAACACACCGATGATCCTGACTGAGACACTATTCTTAATCAAGATATGATGTTGTGTATGTGATAGATGTACAAAAATTGAAATGAGAATTAAAGCACGTGGTCTGAGGCACGTGGTACCGGCAGGTCTTTTCGATCATTTCTCCTACCTGAGTTTAGCTCTATGGAATAGGAAATCGAGTCTTGTGTACATGCATAATCTGAACATTTATATCTGTGTGATATATTAATTGAGGAATATTAGCTATGACAACTATTTTGAATACTTGGATTGATATATGATTGGATGATGATAGTTGATTAATCTTGAATATATTATTGGAAGTTTGGTATGATATCCCTGTATGATATTGTTGTTTGTGTTATCTACTGTCTTTTGCGTATTTTATTGGTGTAGGTGATCTTACCTCTTTGTTATGTTATTTTGCTGTGTCTGTATTGTTAAAATTAAACAGTAGAAAGAATGAGTTATCTTAGACATAACGGGCAGTGAATACTCTAAGATGGGTGACAACAATAAGGAGTGGACATTCAGGACTCGAAGGTGTATAGTGTTGACAAAGAACAGATGTAGAACAGATGTTTGATGCAACAAGATGGATACACAACAGAATAAGTATGTTAAGTTTTAACGTTAGCATTGTACCGTGCTATTAAGTAGGACCCGTCATGGGGTTTATTACTGTTAAAAAAAAAGAGTCTGTTAGTTTTATATTTCTCTTTAAATTGTAAAATATTAATTAGTGTCAATATTGTATATGAATCTGTTTCAATATATGTTTTTCAGTATTACATATAAATTTCAGTAAGTTTATATTTCAACAAGAAAGAAATTTTTAAATCCACGTTTTTAACTCAAACCTTTTATGAAAACATTTTCAGATTATGAGTCGGGAGTCGGAAATGTGATGCCCTAAGGAGGGTGTTACAATAAACAAGTAAGAATTCCAAGAATTAAACTAAGCATACATGAATTCAAAAAATAGTTAGAAACTAAACTTTAAATGGAAATAGAAACAGTTGAAGATTTAGAACATATGCAAATTACTGATGAAGAAGGTAGTTATGAAGGAAGTATTTTAATAAATAAATCTTTATTTAAGAAAATACAAAAAGAAGAATTAGACTTAGCTAAAAATACAAATATACAAGGAAGAGAAAAACTAAGTGGAATACTAAAAAGATTCAATCAAAGAAATAATTTCATTTATTATGAAAAATTAAATAATGAAATGCCCATCAATATATCAGATACTCAAGGAAACACTAGTATACAATTGCTTAACAAAAAGAAATTAATAGATTTAAAAAACAAAGTAAAAAGAGATGAAGATAGAAGAAAAATTGGATATATACATATTGGAGCAGTACAAGTATTAATAAAATCAACCTTTCAGGAAGAAATAAATTCACCTATAGAACTAGTATTAAAAGATGACAGAATTATCGATCCAAAAGATAAAATATTGGGAGTAATAAAAGGAAACCTATCTTATGGAAAACTAAAATTTGAAGTTCGACCAAATATTGGGGTACTATTAAATACTCAGATATTGAATCAAACATTAACTCTAGAACATAATTTTCTTAGAAAGAATTTAATGAGATCAGGAGATAAGATATTCTCTGTAACTTACAGTGTTAGCTATGCACTAACTAATTCACATCATAGTATTACCTTTAAAGAAAATGAAAAAATAGATATACCTTATTTATTTACTGATATAGGAAAAATTCACTATCATAAGAAAAATGAAATAATAGAAATTGATACTTTTATAAACAATCCAAACTATCTAGAATATAAAGAAGAACAAATACCTAAACCAATAAAATTTACAGAACCAGAAAAAACAAAAGAAGATAATGAAATAAGAAGACTTTCAATACAAGTGAATACATTATCAAGATATATACAAGAAAAAATATGAAGAACATAACAAGTAAAGGAAAGCTAAAAGAAATTAGCCGAATTTGGTATCAAAGCTAAGTACTTATGGAAAAGATTTTAGAGGAAAAAATTGAAATGGAAGTACAATTAGAATACACAATAACTATATTAAAAGAATTAGGCGAAAGACTAGACTATTTTGTGAAAACAAAGAGACTAACAGAAGAACAAAAAGATAGAGAAATAAAAAGATTAAGTTATCATATATTAAGATATGAAAAAATATTAGATGAACAAAAAGAAAAGAAAAGGAGACTAGATGAATTATTACAACACTTAGAGCCACAGATGACATCATATTTGTGGTTCCACCGGAGAAGCCACCAAATTTTTCACTGTCTTAATGGGTCGTGGCCCCAATTGCACTTTATTTCTCTTGTAATAATTTGATTCATTGTAAGCAACTTGTTATTTTGACTTTGGTTGCTGGTGCTGTTGGACATGGATCAACCTTCTGGCTTGATCGTGGGAAGTGAGCCAACTTTAATTGAAGCAAACTGCATTTATTAATAGGAAACCAAATAAATTTACATATTTAGTCTTAAATTTATCATAATAATTAAATTAATGATTTTTTAAATAAATTAATTAATAATATTATAAAGTCATTGAAATCACATATATTAAGATATAATCATATCTATTTTTTATAAAAAAATTATATAAAAATTAGGCTATAATCAACTATATTCAATCTAAAGTTGATTATTCATTGTTTGCTAAGGCCACCGCTACTCTCTTCACGACCTTCTTAGTTTATGTTGATGACATTATTCTTGTTGTTGATACTTTGGGTGAGATCAAAGCACTTTCTAGATGAGTGTTTTCACATCAAGCACCTTGGTACTCTCATGTACTTCCTTGGCCATGAAGTCAGTCATTCCCACCATGGCATTATGCTCAATCAACGAAAATATGCCCTAAAGCTTCTTTTTGATGTTGGTATTATTGGAGCGAAGTTTTTTTCTACTCCTATTAAGCCCTCTCGGCATCTTTAATGTAACATTTCAAAATTAGTATCTCGATACATGTTACACATACAAGGATACTCAATACTGGTTATGTCATTTCTAACCTTAAACCACAATTCTATTCCATAAAAATCATGCAAAATTTTATAGAGAGCCACGATAAATTAAAAGTTATATATACATCATTGCCTCAGAAGGACATATTGTAATACATAAGCTTTTACACACTAGTACGAGTATAATAAATACAAGCTTTAAACCAAAATTTGATATAACAACACTATACTAGTCTTCACATCACTTCTTCTCTCTTTTAGAAGAACTCACACTTGGATTTCCAAGGCAATACAATCGAGGTGAGAAATCACATCTCAATATAAGTATTCCAAAATCAATAACTTATACATTCATAAATATTATATATTTACAAAATTAACACTTCAATCACAGAAGCATGTAACATTTCCCTCTCAGAAGTACGCAACAGCCCATACAATTACATGTCATGAATTTTAAATGAATGATGGCAATCGCTGATACAATCACTATGCTATGCCAAGTTATGTCTAATGTATATGCCTATGCAATAACCTAAAGATGAAATGAATAATGTATGATACCAAGTCCATGGCAATGTCATGAATGCATGTATCTTGAACAAGGAAATGAAAGTCTTATCCATAACCTTGGACAAACATCGAAAATTCATCCAGAAAAATAACACTTTAAGTAGTGAAATCCATCAACTACACGATCTTAATCAACCAACAAGAAAATTCATCCTAAAAAACTATAAGGAAACTTATCCTTAAAATCACACAACACACAACACACACACACATACACACACTATATATATATATATATATATATATATATATATATATATATATATATATATATATATATATATATATATATTTGCTTAATTATTTCTCATAATTAATATAACAAATCATTCTTGATTTCTAACATTTTCATTTCACTAAATGTCCCTATTAGAGTCTCAATACTCATTAAGAAGTATAAAAGAAGAAACTACACCTTTACTAGTCTCTATTACATCACATTTCAACTCCTCTTCAAGTCTGGAAGTCACGCTTAGGCCCCACCCTTCCACGCCTAGGTGTGAAGGTGACAGGGCAACAACCCTGTAACTTTCAGGAAACCACACCTAGGCACAGCTTTGTCATGCCTAGGCGTGACCCTCTTTGTCTCAACCATGCCTAGACGTGACCCTGCGACAGAGAATTCTGCAGAGTTCAGCCAGTGTTCCATTAAGGAACTATGGCCTTCCCACCATCCAAAACTCCAAACTAAGTTATTTCCCACACCACACAAGGTCCATAAACATGTTGTAACTCACATACAATTTTAACTTACTCCAAAATGGATCAATGAATCATTCATCATCCTAAAAACCTAAAACTCCTCTCTTAACTCAAGTGAGGTTATGAGTGTTTATAAGATGAAAAATCCATCACCAAACATAGAACAACCCACAAACAAACCATCATCAAGTTCTACAACAAGATTCAAGCTTAAAACATTAAAACACACACTCAACACATCATTGTCACATCAAGCCAAAACTCATGAACAAAATGAAAAGAATAAAAGGATGAGCAAAATAAGGTTCCCCCTACCTCAAAAATCAGGAATTGAAGTCACTAAACAACTCCAGTCTTTCCTTTCCTTCCTCCTCTCCTTAGTTGCTTGATTCTCCTCCCTTTACTCCTTGCTTCCCTTTCTTTTTGCCCTTTCCTGCTTGCAACCGTGAGAAGAGATGAGAAATGAGGGAATTGTCTCATATAAAGGCATATAATTGCCTAACAGGAAAAAAAGAGAAACGTGAGGCTCTTTGGCTCTTAAGATATTTAACTTAAAACTTTCGATCTGCTAAGAACACTTAGATTTCACCAAATCTAGTTTTCTCACTTCCAACAGGTTACAAATAAATCCTAAGATTCATGAAAAATTTGTTTTCACCATTTCCATATTTTTTCATGTTTGCTGGGAGTCAATCCGGTTTTAAAACACACAATCAGTATGCTTAAAAATGTCAAACTAATTCTGATTAACCTCAAATTTTAACTGTAACACAGTCCACACATTTATGACTTAGAAATAAAATTTTCACATTTATTTTCATTAAATAAGTAATTTAAGTCATTTTTGGAGTTAAAAACAACTATTTTTCACACATGACATTGCAACAAAGTGCCTAAACATGCTCAGAATATCACAAAACTTAACAGACATGACAATCAAGTATTAAGTTACATTTGTAACTATATACAAGTCTATCATATTTTTACGGGTGTTACATTCAACAAGACTAGGGCGATCTTATACCGAATCTTACTTCATACCGACGCCTTGTGGGTCGTCTCCTTTACCTAACCACTACTTGACCTGACTTGAGCTTTGCTGTCCAATAGCTCAGTCAATTTCTTGCAATTCTCACAATTGTTCATAACCAAGCTTCCAATAGGATCTTACTTATCAAGGGTTCTTTAACATTGAGTTTGTTCTTTCCATCCACTAGTGCCATTCAATATTTAAAGGGGTTTTGCAGACTTTCATTGGTTCTCTTTCCTAGACACACAACAATCTATGTCCAATTACTATGTAATCTTACGGGCAAGCCTTATAAGTCTCATAGAAGTCCAAGAAACAACTCACAGTCTCTCATTCTTCCACTGAAGTTGAGTATCATGCACTTGCCTCCATTGCTTATGAGCTTCAATGGCTCTTATATCTCTTACATGATTTGCATGTTCAACCAGTTTCTCAGGCTCTAGTCTCCTGTGACAATAGATTTACCATCTATCTTGCTCACAATCCCACATTTCATGAGTGCACCAAACATGCGAAATTGGATTGCCATCTTATTTGTAAGAAGATTCAATCCAAATTGTTTCACCTACTGCCACTTCCTTCCTTTGCTCAAATTGCTGATCTTCTCACCAAGGTCTTCCCTCCTTGTCTCTTTGTTGCCTTGCTTCTCAAGCTAGGCATAAAGAATATTTACCTACCTGCTTCTAGGGGGTATCAAAGCTTTCATCATAGTTGATTTCTTATGGTCCATATCATCAATGGAGAAATTCTTACTTAAACATGAAGTATTAAAGTTGAGTGCACTAAACTAATCAAAATTTAATATTTTTATAAATCTTTGTGAAATTAATTATGTAACACAAAATCTATAAAAAATACTAAATCTTAATTGGCCTTGTGCACCTAACTGGGTGCTCCAAGTTTAAGCAAAAATTTCTCTCATCAATGTCATGCATAACTACTCACTCCATGGAAATCAGGAAACTAATTTTCAGCTACTATGTTATTTGGACGTTAGCTTTGTTAGTTACAGATGCACATTTCTTCATTTCATTTCACTTAATTTGCTAGTCATTTCATTTGTATTTATAGACGATTACACATGTATATAAACTTAGCATACATGTAAAATGAAATGAGAAGAATCATTTTAACTCATTCGGAAAGTTTGATACTCACCTTAAACTTTTTCACAAAAAAAAAAAAAACTAGTGTAATTCAGATCATAAGAAAATCTTTTTTTTTAAATTGTTGTTCCAACTTTGAATTTGTTAGAATGTAATAAGAATTAAAGTTTTCATAAATTTGTTAGGCTTGGGATTTAAAAAAAAAAAAGTTTACTTAAACCAATAAATAGGACCATTCGAATATTTCAAAGTGTGGGGCATAGTTTAAGATTTTTATTTTAACTAATTGCTTATATGTTACAACATCATTATAAATAGTTAAACCTCTTAAACAGTTGTTGTTATGATAATTAAACTCTTTTATTTTCTAGTATATATGCACAATCTAGTTTAGAAGGCATTTTCTTTTTTCCAAGTTTAATATATCCATATATTTATATGAATTAAAGTTGTATGCATTGTCAATATAAATAATTTTATATTGACATTCACTAAAATTTTGACATATTTATTAAGAAAAAATATAATAATAAATATTAATTTTTCAATATTAATAAATGTCTGTATAAAATTTTTTTTATACTAACTGTACATACAAGTTAAACTCTATTTATATTACGGAACTAACTATTTCTAAATTTTATGCTACCCCCGTTACGTTGGGTCCATAAAAATTTAAATTATTCAACCATCCCAAATGCTTAACTTACTAAACCCACACTGATAAATTATTTGTATCTCTAACGTATTCAAAGCACAATTCTACTTTTAACTCATGTACATTTATTATTTAATTAAGATGGAGGAGACAAGAATCAAATAACTAATGATCACTAGATCAAATGTTTTGATAACATGTCAATTATTAATCCAACGGAAAGTTAAAACTCTTAGTCTTTTAGATACAAATGAAGTTAATCTTGATTCACTAACAATTTAAAACAAAAAAAAAACCTCACACTATTAACGAATGAATTATATAATACCACATCTTTAAAATTTTCTGTAAATAAAAAATGATTATTACTTATTATGATGGTACCCACCACCCGGAAAAGCTTAAGAAGTATTGTTGAGGAGTAGCTTTTACACGTCCAGGATGGCACCGCTGCCCAATATTGATTGTGGGCACCACAAACTTGCCCCTTTGTTGAACTCGGAATCTTGCAATAATTCTTGTTACACACATTTTTATAATTTAATTATATTATATTTTATCTTATATTTTATACAATTTTATTTTAGAGTAAATTACATTCATCTCTCTTTAAATTTGATAATATGATATTTAGTTTCTTTTTTTTTTAAAAAAATGACATTTTTCTTCAATTGATGAAGTTGAGTAATATCTATTAGAATATATTATAATAATATTTTAATTAATCAACTATAATATATCATAACTTAGTAAAATATATTATAACAATGACTATCTAATATATACCTTATTGTATGGTATATCTCATTCATATCAATCGTTATAATTAAAATGAATGATTTTTAAATTATTTTTTTTTAAATTGTATAATTATATAAATATTATTAATTAAAATTTATAAAATTTTTAGTATTCATAATTATTTATAAAAAAATTATATTTTTTAAAAATATATTATTGTATACAAATATTATAAGTTAAAATTTAATAATATTTTTTATCAGTTAAAATATGATAACATTATTAGTTAAAAAATATAAATATATATTAAAAAAAACTCCTTACACACTTACTTAAAAAATTGTAAGATTTTTTTAAAAAATATTATTATATATAAATATTATCAATTAAAATTTATAAATTTTTTAATATATACAATTATTATTATTTATAAAAAAATATAAAGATTAATAATATTAATTAACTTAATTAACAGGAAGAGTGTTATTTTTTTAAAAAATTAGAACTGAGTGTTATATCATTAAATTTAGAGAGGTGAATGTAATTTACTTTTTATTTTAATTCAATCGTATAAATGTATGTGATGTACACGTCAGTGACGTGTATTTAGCTCTTTTCTCATCGTGCATTCATTTTCATAAGTCACATCTTTCTTTTTGTGCTTAGAAAAATAAAGTACACGAGAGAAAGAAAATGACTAAGACAAACAAAGATTGATGACGAATGGAGGTTGAACAACGAACCAAACGTGGGACCTTGAAAAGTCTTTTGACGGACCTGGTCTGTTTCTTAGTTCTTTTCTGAAAACCAAGGTTCAAATTTTGTCCTGGTCCAAACACGATCTATATTCAAACGCATTTTTCCCATTTGTTTAAGCTAGGTAAAGGAAATTCAAACCGTATATTTAAATGGTTAAAATAGATTAAATTTGATAAATAAATTTAAATAATTGATAAAATAAATAAATTTAATTAATAAAAATAAATAAAAAATAAAAATAATTTAAATAGATCAAATTTGAATTGATTCAATCGATTTATATTAATAATATTATATTAAATTAAAATAAATTAAATTAAATTAATAAAATATCGATTTAAAATTACCATAATTCGATCTGCTCCAAAAATATCTCGACCCTTGCTAAGCCGACCCATTTTGATTACGCTACGCATATACGGGCATATGGCAAATAATTTATGAATAATTTGCTGAATTAGAATTGAAATGGTGTTGATGAAATGGAACTATAGTTGCAGTTGGTTGGGAACACTGTACAGCAAGTAACAGTGAGATGCCAGCTTCTATTGTAAATACGCCCTTGTTGGTATGATACCTTTAGTTTGATTGCTTCTACGGCACTTCTTTTGATTCAAATTCAATTCCCCCCGAGGGTGAGGGTGGAGGCTGCATCCTCTGCGGACGGGGCCACGGAATGTCACCTCACGGCTCATGCATGCCCAATAAATCTATTAAATTTATTTATTTTAAAAAAATACACGGGACTATATGTTTAAAAAATAAAATGAAGAGCGAAATAATGATTTTCAAAAGAAATTGATCTATGTTACTAATTCAAAAAAATTGAATAAATTTTATTGTTTGAAAACTCGTCATGTTATTGCACAATTTATTAAACAAGCTAATAAATGTTATAAATATAAAATCACATAATTATAAAAAATAATTTAAGAAAATTATATTCCATATTCTCTTTATACTCTTTTTTTTTCCTTTCCATTATTGTTTTTATTCAATTTAAAAAAAAATCTCTTTTTTTAAAAAAATGTTTTGCAATTGTAAGAAAGTAATGAATCAACATCTCAATTTTTTGAATCCCAAGGGATTGGCACCCCAAGCAGTAAAAGAGTATATGACGTGTAAATAGACATACGGTCACATGTTCAAATCACAATTATATTAATTTTTTGAAACCAAACCTTAAAAAATATTCTTATGTATCTTCTAATCATAGCATAGATAACTAATAATAATAATAAAATTAGCAATCACTATACCAAAAATATTCAAAACACTTAGTGCATATTTAGTTTAAACTAAATTTTACTCAACAATTTATCAAAAAAAATACTCCACAAATTTTCAACAAAAATTCTCTTTATAGCATTTTGGTTTTAATTTTTTTTAAACACAAAATAAATTAATCCATAAATATAGCTATTATGTGTTCTAAAATTAAAAACAATCAGTCTTACTAAATCATTTATCATGTGCATGGATAGATGATAAGCCGCTAGTAGCCACATGAGCAACAACAACTGGTAACCTAATCGATGGGAAACCAGGTTGAAATCTCTCTCCCTTAATTAGTTAATGCTAACTTATTAAATTCAATAAATGCTAACTTCTTAAAAATAAAAGTAAAAATAAGACACTAGTATGAGATACTTTACTATCTTTAGGGGTGTTTATGGGTTGTGAGAGGGAGTGAATGATCAGAAAGTCAATCATGAAACCATTCCGACACCACGTCGTAACATACATAGTGGTGGTCCAACGTTGTTGGAGTATCTTGAAAGACTACACAACAATATACAATAACTAGAAATGATGTCCTTCAAAGGCGAAGAAATCATTTTTATTCAATTTTGGCTTTGTTTTTTTATGCCATTTTTTTCTATATTTGATGTGATAATTTTTTTTATGTGCATGTTATCAACAATAGTAGGACTAGAATGTCATGACCCAAACTTAGAGTTTATGATTGGTGCAGAATCAGGCAGGCTATAGGTTCAACTAAGTCATGCAAGTCTCAAAACCAGTCAATAACTAACATTCAACTACTCAAGGAGTAAAAAACAATGTTAACTTATAAAACAAATTCAAAACATGATTCTAAAAAATTTAATTTATCTATAACTTGATACAGATAATTAAGAATAGTCATTACAACGCCTTTGAAAAACATAAGTATTCAATAGGTGAATTTCATTCACCAACAATTTTATTTTTTAAAACAAAATACTACAACTTTGACAAATTCCTTTTCCACACATTCCATACTATCTCAAATCATGCTAGTAGAGATAATAGATCCTGCTAGTAGAAATAATGGAACACATCTAAGAGTAATAGTCTATAAGGCTTTCAAATAAAAGTCAATAACAAAATAAAATAAAGACTCAAATTTGTCCACACAAGCAATGTGTTGTGCTCATCAACGGTAACTGTACCAGATTTTCTCGAATCAAACTGAAGGAATAGAACCAAAAGCTATCTATGTACAATATAATTCCATTTATCAATCAATAAATGAAATTCATTATCAAAACTTTTGACCAACATTGCATATTGACTTCATAATTTTACTTATACCCTAAAACTATCAAAGAATCATCCAGATAAATTAGATCAAAACAAGACTAATCTCATGACAACAAAAGAAGAAATGAATAGGATAAAACTGATGATCAAAGAAGAAAAACAAAACATCTTAATAAACCTTTCATAGTAACTCAATTGTGAAAATGGTTGGCTTCGTAGCCACAATTGTTGCCTTATTATTGGACAGCTGCTTCATTATCTACAAGGATAAACCAAACTCTGATACCAATTGTGTCATGACTCGAATTCAGGTTCCATGATCGACACATAACCAAAGTAAGCTATAGGCTCACCTAAGTCATACAAGCTTCAAAACTAGTCAATAACTAACACCCAACTACCCAAAGAATTGAAATCAATGTTAACTTGCAAAACATATTCAAAACATAATTACCTAAAATTCAAATTATCTACAACTTAATAAAAATAATTCAGAATAGTCACCTCAAGGTCTTAGAAACATAAATATCTAATGGGTGGATTTCCTTCACCAACAATTTTACTTTTTAAACAAAATAAAATTGTTTGTGCAATAATTAGAATTAGTGTCCTTTAGAGGTGAAGAAATCATTTTTATTTGATTCTGGATTTGTTTTATTATGCTATTTTTCTCCAGATCTAATGCAATAGTTTTTTTTTGTGTGTGCAAGTTATCAACAATCATAATGTCCACGGGATATTGATTTTGTGACCTTTGCCTCAAAGTAGTCTATAAGGGATTCAATCGATTGGATGATATCCTAGAACCTTAACGGTCGTAACATCACCTTGAACGAGGCCCAATCCTATGAAAGGGGTGGAAGTGGTGACGACAATGGTTATACAAGTGTTGGTAAATTTAACTGCAATGATGGTGAATATGATGAAGGTGGTGACTATCGTGAAGGTGGCTACAATCAAATCTGTGGTGGAGCAATATGCAATAATTAAGAATCAAAATAAAAATATGATAAAATGGCAACATGTTAGTAACTAGTAATAATAAGTCCGAAAAATTTTAGCAACTTCTAGAACATACTTAATGTATGTTCCAAGATGAATCTCCGTCATTAATTTTTACATAAATTTTGTCAATAAATTAATATTAAAAGTCTCTCTTGGAGCATGAATTAATTGTACTTCAAGAACTATGTGTTAAAAAAATCTTTTGGAGCATTATAAACCAATCCTAACGTGTGACTCAACTAGCAAACTTATCCAACCTTTTTTAAAAAAATACCCAACATATGGGATGGATCATCACCGATCTAGACTGATTCTTCCTTGTTACTTTCTTCACAAAACGTCATAACCATTAATTAATTTTTCTCTTCCATTCTCTCTCATTTATTTCTTTTTAGCTAGCGGCTCAGATTTTTTTGAAAAAAAAAACTCTTTCTTTTTTAAGAATAAAAGAATTGGGTTTTATTAATATGTGCTTACACATATTAAAAAATTAAAAAAAATTATTAAATAAAAAATAGAAACATTTATTATTTTATAAATTTAAAATTATTTAATATTTTTTAAGTAATTAATAATAATTAATAAATATTATTTTTTATCCTTAACAAAACTCGAGAATTTTTCACCTATATATTCCAGCGAAGGCTGATGTGGCGATTCCAAACTTATCCATAAAGCGAAACTCAGGATAACTGAATGCTCAGCCCACACATGATCCCCACCCTGGTCGGCGAATATCCGTTTTGTTTTTGGCACAAAAGTAACTGTAACCGAGACTTCTTGCTGTCTCGACACAATACTAACGTAGGTAAGGGGTCCACAACTTGCACCGCAGGCACGACCGTCGGTAAGGCCATCTTCGTCAACAGTGGGTCCACACCTAATTCAGGTAGGCCCAATCAGCACACGACGCGTACAAGTCAAGCACCGCTGCAGACACGATATTTTCGCGTCACCAGAATATACGGATAAGAGATGCTTATTCATGCTGACTGCTGAGTAAGTAAGAAACAAGTACTGTGTTCTATTTCATGATGAGATGCTTATATATAACTTTTAACTTTTAAAATTTATAAGGCACTAATTAAAGTACCCCATTCAGTCATTAACATTAAAAATAATAATTAAAATTAAAAGAAATGATAATCCACACATATTATCTATTCTATATTCTCTCTTTATATATATAATAAAGAGAACGATTTTACTCTAATTATTTCTATTAAGTTATGCATGTATTATCATTAAAAATTTATTAAAATTTCTAAAACAAAAACGTATAGTAAATACTTAATTGATTGTTATTAGTGTCTATGAGATTTTAATGGATTCATATATTCAACTATTTGATATGACAGGCTACTTACATTAAATATTTAAATATATAATAGCTATTATTTTGTTTCAGAACAGAACATGAAGTATGAACGGAAAGAATAAGAATTTTCTTTGATTTTGTCTTCTTTTATTTATTTTGGTAAAATGTCTTCTTTATTTTTCAATCCACTTTTTACACTTCTTTCTTTTATTTTTTTTTCTCAAGAGGTGAACTGCGTCTGCGTGTGGCAAATGGCATACTGCAAACAGAGCGGGAACGCGTGCACCTCAAATTCCCCACCTCTACATAAGCACCCTCATTTCTTTTTGCAGAACCAACAAGCGTTCACCCTTCTCACACTTTCTCCTTCTTCTACCTATTCTCTCTGTGCCTTTTCGAGATCTGTGCTTCCTCTCTAAGTTTCGTTTGTTTCGCTTCCTTCTTGAGCAGAGCTTTATCAATTGCTGGTGAGTTTCCATTTTGCTGCTTTTGCTCGTAGCTCACCATTTCGATTTGGCTTCGTTTATTTTGCATTTATTTGGCTCATAAAATGTAATCGTTTCTTTTCCTGTTCTGTTTGAATTTATGTATCATGGATGCGATGCTACTAAGCCATTCGTAGGCACACATACAAAAACTTCTATATATCGTTTTTTGTTTTCTAAATTAGTCTTAAATCCGAAAATGTTAACAATTGCTGGCTTGATATTTTTGTGAAGCGCCGTTTGTTTAAGGTCCGGTCACGTTTATGAGAAACTCTTTTTTTGTGAAGGATTTTTCAGTCTTTATTTTTATGCATTCGAATAGGCATAGCTCAGATCTGTGGCCGTTTTGGGTTTTTCCTGCTGTTTTCTTTTTCTTTTTCTATTTTATATTTTCCTTTTGGGTGATGGGAACTGTTGATGCTCAGCCGATTCGCTTGTAACGCAAGCGGCTCTGGGTAAACAAAATGGCTTCTGAATCGGAAAACGTCAAAATGGGTTGATTCCACCCTCTTTTGAAATTTCTTCCTTCAAATTCATGTTTTATAAAATAAATGTATTTTCTTTACCAAAAGGTATTTATTTCTAAGGTGCCAGCTGCGGTGACTGAGTCTGAAATCGTGATGAATGTCCATGTTGTAGTAAGACGTCACTGTCATTATTCATATTTGTGATGGTGCTTTCGTGATATTGGAAAAGAAATTAGGTGTTTATATATATTATATTGCATTTAACTTTTGAAACTCCTGCCCTAGTTCGAAAGTCAAATAACGTGTTTGACTTTTTTGATATTAATAGGTATAATATTAGATTTTTTGGTAGTCTAGAAAGGACAAATTACACAATTTTTTGTTTTTTTGTTTTAAGTTTATAATTGGGAAATTATGTTAAAAAATATAATGATGGATCTGATAAAAATTGTTGTTTATTATTTCAGGCTGCAGATATGTCTCCACCCATTGAGACCCCAAACAAGTTTCCCATCTCTCAGCATTCCCCACATCCTCCTCTCAATGAGAGGATTATTTCATCCATGACCAGGAGATCTGTTGCAGCACACCCTTGGCACGATCTTGAGATAGGTAAGCTATATCATTGAAAAATGGTGACATGTTTAGTGCTTCCATCACAATGTGCTTCTCTGTTTCTTTTTTTTCTTACTTTTATTTGGCATGCTAACTGCGTTTTCCCCACAATGCAGGACCTGAAGCTCCAAGGATCTTCAACTGTGTAAGCATATTGAACATAAACTTACATTGAGTTGTAGCGTTTTCCCCACATTGCGTTTTGCCATGCAATTTATGTGCTTGAATATTAAAATATCATTGAATGTTTTATAGAGATTTGGGCTTACTGATGGTTAGAACAGTGAACATACTGGATAATACTGATTCCATCTCAGCTTTATCTAGTTAGGCGGTCCTATTATCAGAAATAGATCTCCTGCTATATGACTGACTTGCTGGAAGGACCTAATTTTGATTATCCGGACGGAGTAGTGACTGAAATTGTTGTACTATATGTTTATGTGAGCATATCCGGTATTACTGGACAATTTGTTGTCACAAGTACCAAAAATAAAGTCCTCTACTATGTTGTCTTTCTTTCTTTTCCTTTTCCTCTTCCCCTTGAATACTACAGAATGGTATGTCCAAGCTTTATCAAAATTGCAGTGCATGACCTATAATGTTTTCTAATCACAACTTGACGGTTACTCTTTGAACATAAGTTTGTATATCATGTTGTGAGCTTAAATTGTTATAATTGTTATTTTCTCAGAAGGACATCAAATAAGATCTTTATTGAGAAATTAGATTTGAATACTTCCGTTGTGAAATATGGCTGAATCTTGCAGGTGGTTGAAATTGGGA
The DNA here is from genome assembly GCA_029884605.1 of Ormosia emarginata. NCBI lineage: Eukaryota > Viridiplantae > Streptophyta > Magnoliopsida > Fabales > Fabaceae > Ormosia > Ormosia emarginata. Next base: position 11,841,056 of record JAQQTP010000071.1, read on the forward strand.
AAGGAAGCAAGGTGAAATATGAACTTGACAAAAAAACTGGACTGATCAAGGTAATTATGGTTGCTTAGCTCGTTTCCCTTGTTACACTTGTTTCTATAGGATATTGCTGAACATGCATCTATGTGCAGGTTGACCGTGTACTTTACTCATCGGTTGTGTATCCTCACAACTATGGGTTTATCCCACGTACTATTTGTGAGGACAGTGACCCCATCGATGTCTTGGTTATTATGCAGGTACTTGTATCTTGCTCACATTGTCAACTTCTTCTTGCAAATTAGTGTGCCTTGTGTGATGATTTCATGTGATGTAAGCACAGATGTCCACTAGATACGTATGCAAAACTTTCCTCAAATCAGGATTCTGTTGCAAGTTGTAATGAGAATTTCCTAGGGATTTGCTGATTTCCAAAGGAAACGTAAGTGTTTTGAAAAGTTGTCCGAAGTTAGAACGTCTACCCTTCTTATTGTGGACCGTACTCTGTCAATATTTTGCACAAAGAGTTCTTGTGCTAGGCAATTTAGCTAAAATGTTCTTATTAGAAAATAGAAAGCTTTTTGAAAATAGATTGTATTATAATAGTGGCCAACTTTGATGTCAAATACAAGAAGGTGGTGGTTAGAGTGAAGAGGCCAACATTTTAAGTAAACTTTTTATTTAAAAAAAACCATTTTTTAAGTAAACTCTCTTCCAAAGAAGAGGCCAACATATTTTATAATTTTCATCTTATAAAGTAATCTTTATCAATTCGAAAATCCTTACATATTGGGCCTTATGTTCAGTACTAAGCTATGCACTGACAATCCAAAATCTAGCCAGCTCAAGGTGATCAATGTGCAAATGTAAATATAATTTTACAATATGACTGCTGTAACATAATTTCACAATATTTTTATAGTAATAATTCAATGAGAGGATCAAGTAATTTGAGCTGATTTCATCTGTATTACTCTGACATTTTCCAAACTAAGATGTCAGCCAACAGATAGGGTTTTGTCGTCCAACAATTTTGTATTACACGTTTATGGATAGTCCTACAGTTTTAGATCTTTAATATTAGATGTGTCTTGGTTTATGTCTTTGCTACTTGTGAGATGCTAAACCTTACTCATACTTGGACAGGAGCCAGTTCTTCCAGGTTGCTTTCTTCGGGCCAAAGCTATTGGACTTATGCCTATGATTGATCAGGTATATTAGACATTCCCTTTTACCATACGGCAAGAACTTCTATTTTGATTATTGATCAACCACTAATTGTGATGAAATTCAGGGTGAGAAAGATGACAAGATAATCGCTGTGTGCGCTGATGATCCCGAGTACCGACATTACAATGATATCAAGGAGCTTCCTCCACATCGTTTAGCTGAAATCCGTCGTTTTTTTGAAGACTGTATCCTTCCAAAAATTTCAAATTCTATTGTTTGGTCAACACTTCTATTTGTTAGAATGTTAGCATCTACAGACGCGATGAAATACATTGGTATCTTTTAGCCCAGCATATATATATGAATCTACTTTTATATTTTTCCTTCATAATAGAATTAGACAAGAAGAATGAGAACAAGGAAGTTGCAGTAAACGATTTTCTTCCTGCCTCAACTGCCTATGAAGCGATCCAGCACTCCATGTAAGCAACAGTCATCTGACTCATGTACTCTGAACTATTTGTTTTTCATTAGTCATGGATAATTTGGAAATTGTGTTGGTTTGAAAAATTTGATTGATTTCTTCAACTCTCCCAATTTCCACATCATTTCCTATGGTTTCTTTGAAACGGTAGTTTTTTAAATTAAATAAAATCTCTGTTAGTTTTTGAAATATCCTAAGATTTTAGTTTTAATATTCTCTTCTCTTTTTATGCATGCGCATGGATGATACAAGTTTATAACCCTTTTCGTTTGTTGTGAAGGACCCTTTATGCGGATTACATTGTGGAGAGCTTGAGGCGGTAGTGTTGATGCATGGGATTTTGTTTGGTCGTGAAGACATCTTTAGAAAGGCTTCCATTTTATAATTATATGATTATTATGACAAAAAAAAAAAGCTTTGCATCCAGTCGCATGTACATTGGTCTCCGAACTGACCACACATGCATATTCTACACATATTTGTGCTTAATTTTGAGTGTTAAATGATCTCTTCATTTATTAATATCATAGTTTTATATTCTTCTCGCCTTACTTTTCTACAAATACTTGGAGCAAATGGGGTTCTTACTTCTTGGTGCATTTTTATTACAAATTTACAATTATCAGTAACATGCCTTCTGTGCTCATGGCCATTGGTTGAGGGCAAAAAATGCATCGATTCAAGATGATTTTTTTTTTCATTGCTTGTCATGTGAAATGTGCAAATAATATGCAGAAAAGTTAACATTTAACTGCGCAATACAATTACCCTCGCCCACCCAAAATTGAAGGCTCATAAATTTGCAAAGCGCAATGTGTATATATCATGATCATCGTACTTCAAAGATGATGACAAATTTTTGCAAAATCAACAAATAGCATGCTCACGAAAGATCCAATGAGCGAATCAAACAATATGTAACGATGGTTTGCAGTTCATCCTCTTGAAATATAGATGAGTGCAACACTAACAAAATCTTTCAACGAATGGATACTTTGCAAAACCTCCTAGTAACAAGGGAAATATGCTAAATGTATACCATAACCGAAGTTTCCCTAGTAAAAGAAACGAACCAAGAACCTTTCCACCAACAATCTTCCTCCTAGCTTCTTCGTGGTCCATTATACCCGCAGAAGTTGTCAGAATCAACGTTTTAAAAACTGGTTGAACTGTGTACCAATTACCATACATGTTCTAATTCACCCAAAAAATCATGAGCAATTGAACTGTCAAAAACTAATAAAAAACTAAGAAAATCAACAAAAGTTAGAGACCTGACCAATTGAACCGTCGGGTTGAAGCGGTCGATTTTTAATTTAAAATTTTTGACTATTTTTTTTAAATGAAAAAGATAAAAAAAACTTATATAGTTATAATATCGATTAAACTAGTTGAACCGATTGAAGTATGAATCACTCACTTTATCGGGTCAACGATTCAATCAACTTTAAAAACATTGATAAGAAGAATATATGTAAACTATATATTTACATCCAACCACAAGAAACCATTGACCGAAACCAAAGCCAACTTCATGAATGCAATTTCTATCAAATATTTCTTTCAAAGTCATTACAATTTGTTGGGTCCCCTACCTACACAAATCAAACAAACAAGTAATTACAAGAACACATGAAATTTACCGTGGTTCAGCCTTCATGCCTAAATCTATGACTTCACAAATCAATCCACTAGTTTCAATCAACAATTACAATTACTAATCCTAAAATATCTCTCACAAACCCAAAACTCCAATAAACCTAATCTCATAAAACAATATTCTCACTCAAACAAAGTGTCAACACTGACAAACTTTCTCCACCCCATAAAATCATGAATAATGTCTTTCAATCTCTCAACATCTCACGATGCTACAACTCCAATTAGGAGACCAAACTTCTCAAACAAAACATCTACAGTGGCGCAACCCCACGCCACAATAAAAGGAAGATACAATTCTTCAAAAACCAAACCCTCATTGCCTATCACACACACACACACACACACACCTTTTTTTTAACTCTAGGTGGGCTCAAGACAAAAGGGCTCAATCCAAAGCAATACACTTAACAAATCTCTACCTTGCCTTGTGATTGGAACAAACTATATGCATCACTTGTGCTTCATCAAAGTATATGCAAATGTCACACACACACACCCTTTTTTTTTTAACTCTAGGTGGGCTCAACACACACACACACACACACACCCTTTTTTTAACTCTAGGTGGGCTCAAGACAAAAGGGCTTAATCCAAAGCAATACACTTAACAAATCTCTACCTTGCCTTGTGATTGGAACAAACTATAGGCATCACTTGTGCTTCATCAAAGTATATGCAAATGTCACACACACATACCCTTTTTTTTAACTCTAGGTGGGCTCAACACACACACACACACACACACACACACCCTTTTTTTAACTCTAGGTGGGCTCAAGACAAAAAGGCTCAATCCAAAGCAATACACTTAACAAATCTCTACCTTGCCTTGTGATTGGAACAAACTATAGGCATCACTTGTGCTTCATCAAAGTATATGCAAATGGCACACACACACACCCTTTTTTTTAACTCTAGGTGGACTCAACACACACATACACACGCACACGCACACACACACCATTTTTTTTAACTCTAGGTGGGCTCAACACAAAAGGGCTCAATCCAAAGCAATACACTTAACAAATCTCTACCTTGCCTTGTGATTGGAACAAACTATAGGCATCACTTGTGCTTCATCAAAGTATATGCAAATGTCACTTTTTTCTTTGGCATATACACCATTCCACCTTCTTTACATAACTAAATGCTCCACCGTTGCCTTTTATTTACCAATGTCTCTACCATCAACTTACCTAAATTACCACAAGTCTTGCCTTCATCATTACCAAAGAGCATCTACAAACTCGCATAACTCCACCTCTTGTAGAATATTCATATCTACATAACCATTATGCATCTTAATTTTCACCATACCTTTGCCAATAACATTCAAGTAATCACCATTAGCTAATTTTACTACTTCATCGTCACATACATCATAAGTGTTAAATCATTCCTTCTTGGAACAAACATTGTTAGAACAAGTAGTATCTAAAAGTCAACAATCACCAAACATGTTATTATCTTTTTCAATCATCATTAACTCATTTTCATAATTCAAAGGTTCTTATACAACTGCGCTAACATTTTTAGACTTTTCTTTTCCTTTTTCTTTATTCTTCTCAAATTCTTCCATATGTGCTTTTAGCTTCCTGTAATAAAAATTAATGTAACCATCTCATGGCAATAGTAGCACGCCTTATCTTTATCATCCAACCTCAACCTAGAATTTGACCTTGAATTCTCTCTACTAAAAATGTTGCCACGAGACACACTCCTACCACAATTAAATCTGACAACAAAAATACATTCTTTAAACTAAACACTCGCCTTTTTAATTTTTTCATTCTCCAATAATATGACAATCACATCATCTACCTCCAATGTCTCTTTTTAAACTAGCAATATAGTCACCAAATTCTCATGAGTTTGGAAGAGACGATAATAACAACAATATTTTATCCTCATTATCAACTTTCACTCCTATGTTGGATAATTGTGTAATCAAGTTTGTAAAATAATTCAAGTAATCTCTACTGTTTACAAGATCATCCATCTTTAATTGATATAATTATTTCTTTAGAAACAAGCGATTTGTGAGAGACTTAGACATATATATTCTCTAATTTCTTCCATAAATCAACCACAAAAGTTTCATTCAAAACATTGTATTTTACCTTAGGTGCCAGACATAACCTATTTGCACTAACCGCTTTCATCTCCAGTTCTTGCCGTTTTTCATCTGTCATCTTCTCATGTTTCTTTTCTTTCCCATTTAGAGTTTTAACAAGTCCCTACTGCATTAGAATATCCTTTATAGTACTTTGCCATAGACTAAAATTTTTCTTGCCATCAAACAACTCTACCTTAAATTTACTATTTTCCAAACTTTGCATCTTTCCCATCATAAACAAGTGGGATCAAAACCTTCTTTGATACCAATTGGTGGTCAACAATCCCCCACCCACACAAATCAAGCAATCACAAGAACATAAGAAATTTAATACGGTTTTTCCTTCACTACCTACATCCACAACTTTACAAATCAATCCACTAGTTTCAATTAACAATTATAATCACTTATCTTGAAATATCTCTTACAAACCCAAAACTCCAATACACCTATTCTCACAAACAATATTCTTACTTAAACAAAGTGTCAACACTGACAAACTTTCTCCACCACAGACAAAATCATGAATAATGTCTTTCAATCTCTCACATCTCACAACGCTACAGTTCCAATTAGGTGACCAAACTTCTGAAACAAAACATCCACAACGGTGTAGCTCCATACTATAATACCCTAAGTTAAATTACCACACTACTTCTTGGGTTTCTATAAAGGCAACTTAACTTAGACTCGTTATATATTCTTTAACTACACACATTTTTTTATACAATAAATATGTTTCATTGTTTTAATTATCCAATAAGCCTTGTGAGGGTACTTTAGCTCACATTGGATGAGCAAGGCCGAAAATCATCAATACTATAACTTACTTAAATATAATTACCATGACCTTTATTAATTTCAATTAATTTCAGAGGCTTACTTTGGAGAACCATTGTATGTAATATATTACGCTTCACAATAATTATCAGAAAAGCTACTAGGCATTGTCATACTTAATAGGTACATACATTAAGTCTAAATCCAGTCAATCTAGGCCTCAGGCCCACCATCATACAATATCAACAGAATAAAAGTAAGTCACTGGGCATCAGTACCAAGTGCACAATAGAAAATATAACTAGGAATTTATGCCCAAGTCAGAATGATTCCTACTACTATATTAATAGGTATGTATAGTACGAGTAAATAACCAAACTAAGATGTGGTAAAACAAAATCAACAAAAAGAACCACATCTAACTACTGTCTATCACAAAACAAGTCAGTCCTATTGCAGCTTCACAGTCTTATCAAATGTACGAGAACAAAATGATGACCCCAGGCGAATAACTCATATATAGTCTAATATTCCTATAGAAGGTATACATGTTAGTTGCTGGCTCGTAGATCCAATAACTATCGAAAGGCTCCTAGTCGATAGTAAGTAGAGGCATCGTTTGTCAGTTAGCTGCTAAGTCTGGAGCTGGAATAACATGAAAAATATGCATGGGGTGAGAATTTTAAGAATTCCCAATAATTTTGGCATCTAAGTGTCATGATGATAGTTCCAGTTGCTTTACGATTTTCGCAAACATTTACAGTAAATAATGTAGTGGCCTTAGCCAAAACTCTTTAATTATCCTCGAGGCAGATTCATTTAAATCAACCAATCTTGCTTATAGTTAATTTCAAAATTTCAATTAGCATATATAGAACCACACAGAGACAATATATAATATCCAACAATAAACTAGAGTTTTCAGAAAATTCACAAATAATAATTTATAAGCAATAAATTAATCATAACACCAATCACCATGTATAATTCCATGCCAATTCAATGCATGATTCTTTTAATTAATGCCATACAATTCTTTGTATTCTTTATTTTTTTGCAGTGCTCATTTCAATTTCATTTCTTACGGCCAGTTGCTAATTCCCAATGACTTATATCATTTTCTCATAAGTAGGGAGTTTCTGCTCAACCTACAATTTCACTTGGTGATAGACTACTTATCAAGTCTGAGCGCTCATCCTATACATGACAGTACTTCATCACACAACTTTATCCCCTTATTACTAGGGCCTCACCTGTAGTTTGAGAATAGCATTTCTAGGATCACCCCTAACTTTGAGGATCATGTCTACCTTCTCATAATTTTTTAGCACTTAGTTTACATTATCTTTTGTTTCATTATTCTCTATCCATGCTCACTTTTCACATTTCATAACAAATTTTAGATTTCACAATTTCATATCAAAGTGAGCAATGCAAATAACATAGAATAATTTCATATTCTTAGAGAGTAATAATCAGACAATAATATCACTTTACGATATCTCAACACAACAACTATCAATCAAATACAAATTTTTTCATTTATGGCCTTCACCAAGTTATTCCCTTATATGCTAGTCTCGACCAAAGGGGTAAAATTACATTAATCATATATCAATCTAGGTAATTAGAATCTAATCTAGTGTAATTAGGCTTCTAAGAATTTAATTAATTCTCTCACCTAGTTTCTTAGTCTAACCCCTAGAGATTTATGAAAATTGAGCCCTTAAGCTTAGGATTAACAATTTAATTAGTTTCTTATGAATCAAATTAACCTCTAGTTCTTCATAATTAAGTTAATTAGTGTATGATTAACCTAAGATTAATTAAAATTAACTTCCTAATCACCTATAATCTAATCAACCCGGGACTCATACCAAATTATAATTAACTCAATTATTATCAATTAAACCTTAATTAACCTAAGCTAACCTAGATTAATTAACTAAGTTAATTAAAATTCCTCCTAATCACCTAGGTTCGTAGAACCCACGACCAACATACACCCAGGTTCACTAACAAATTTTCTCATTCAAACTTCATAATAAACACTTTAATCCATTCAACTCAACAAGATTAACATCATATCAAGATAATTACTTATTTGGTGCACAAACCCTCATCAAACCACTGTAGACATGGCTCGGCCATGGTGGGAATTCAACTTTTCAATCTAACATGCAACCAAACAGCAACATTCATCCATGGCCAATCATCAAGAAATCACTTCATCCATGAAACAAAACAATAAAAATTCACCCCCCCACACCAATCCCTCACAGCCCCCATGAGAAACAACCAGAAATTTCAACTCAAAAACACATGCAACACCATTAGAGAAGCAAGGGACGAATGAGGAAAAAGAGAAAGAATCAAGCAAGCCCCTACTTGGTCTCCTTAGCTTGCAGTATGGGTGATAAAATAGAGGCAAGAAAGCTCCCATTCACTTGCTATTTGGCTCAAAATGAAGAGAAGGAGATGAGGAAGAAGATTATCTTCTTGAACTGTTCGAGTTGGACACTTCTAAACCACCATGCAAGCCTTTGAAGCCTCCTCCTTGGTGTTGCCCTATTCACTGGTTATGAGGGAGAGAAGATGAAGAAATGAAGTGGTTTTGGCTAAGCAAAAGGGGGTGGGACGCGGGTTAAGAGAGAGGGAGATGTTTAAGTGCTTAGGCACTAAGTCTTCATAGTGCATTAGCCACTAAAGGAGCTTTGATGCTCTTGAAACTAATTTGATCCTAAAACTTATGTTTTTAACCTCTAATTATGTTTTAGGAACTCATAGTAATCATTTAAAATTTTAGTTTAAGCCTACGGGTTTTAATTAAGTTATAATTCTTACCAATGTGTTGTTGACTTGGTGCTCAAATGACCTACTTGCATGCATTCATTCCTATAGGTTTAAGTCTAATCAAGCCTAAACCTATCCATTTTTAATTTGACATTAAGCCAACAGAATGAGCTTGCTTCTTTCTCTCTAGCCACATGAATTTTCATTTGTTAGAAAACAATCATTACTTTACTTTATTTTAATTCTATTAAGGCTTTATCCTGTAAAATCATCCTAATTTATTCTAATGCATTTTTTTTAGTTCAAATAGATTTCTAGGGTCATTATTATCATGTAAATCTAATTCTTAATTTTTGAAATTACTTCTATAGCTTTCTCTTATTTATTTTTTATTTCGTGCTACTTTTAAGCAATTAAAATCATTAAAAATTATAAAAAGTATCAAATAATATTATTTTTATCTCAAGAATTTACCATAATTTTATTTATTTATTTTTAACCTAATTATAAATTTTGACTATTCTTTTAGCTCATTTAGATTTTTTTTTTGTTAATTTCGAGCTAGTTCTTCTGAGTTAACCTACACACTAAACCTCTATCTGCTTACACAATAAAAATTAATTAAATTTTTATCTAATGATAATAATATTTATTTAAATAAATTGAGAGAAGGATGTTACACACACTACAATAGAAAGAAGATACAATTCTTCAAAAACCAAAGCTCACTGCCTATTACGTGCACTTTAAAAATATCACATACCCACATTCTTTTTCTTATAACTCTAGGTGGGCTCAAGACAAAAGGTCGCAGTCCAAGGTAATACACTTAACATAATTTTGTGTGTAAACCTGGAAGCAAGCAATTTAGTCGCTTAAGTTCTTAGACATCGACATCAAAATGGGGGCTGATAACTCCATACTTGTTCAACAGTCATTGAGTTCAACAAGAAGTTTTCCTGCTTTATGGTCATCAACATACTCAAACTCACTAATAAATCCCGGGAGATGTTTAATATACTCCTGAAATGTTTTGAACATTCCTGCTCCAAAGAAAGTACCTATTTTTACAAGTAAACTTTTGTTGACTTAACATTATTATTTTTTACCAAAAAAAAAAAACCATTAGTTTTTGAAGGGTTGGTGCAGCGGCTCTGTCATGGTGCTTCTATGATGGTGATATGATTGTAGAGGTGTTGAGTCACTGGTGGTTTGGTTACACCTCTAGCTAGCTCTGGCATGGGTTTTTCTTGATTTTTAGAATCAAAACTTTGAAGAGGTCTTAACGAGTTTGCAGATAAGTTTTTCTTGATTTTCAAAAAGGTTGCCCGAAGCTTTGATTCTAAATATCACTAAAAACCCATCTATGCCCCCATAACCATCAGACCTACCATTAAAGTTGACTCAAATAATAACCATACACATAGGAAAACACTGGGACCATTATACCATTGTGGGTGAGGATATGGGGGCATAGTACAAGGTCGGAGCTGAGAATGGGTCATCCAACAGAGGTCGATTTGGGTGGTGGCATTGTGGTGGTTTGCAATTTGCGAGGCCGAGGGAGAGAAGAGTTTGGGTGGTTGGAAGTGGTGGAGCATGCTGGTTGCCAATTTAGCGGTATCGTCAAAAGGGGAAAGGGACCAGCGGAGGTAGATGAGGTTCTTGAAGTTGATCATGGCAGCATGAAGGATTTGGTCACTAATGGAGGGTTCGATATCAATGACTTAAAAGACAAATGCCGAGAGAAACTATTAGACTTCTTTATTGCGTTGAGAAGAGAGATTGAAGGCGAAGATTTTCTAACGCAGTGCGGGCACTGGATGGAATAGATAGAGAAGATAACAACCTATTGGAAGGGCATACCTCAGGAACACCAATCTCCCCAAAAAAACATCTATTTGCACGAAGCTGACCTGGAAGGTCTTCTAACAAAACCAACCTGTTAAGCAGGTTATCAATTTTTAATGAGAGTCGTTGATCATTTTAATTCTAAAATCAATGGTAATATCTTTAGAAGCATCCATGTTCCACTATGTTTTAAGAGCATGTAAAACAAATTCTATATCATGTGGGCGAAGCAGGTGTGCATATGCATGAGTCAAATTCAACAATGTAAATGTATAAGTAGACAACAACCAAGCAGATCAGTACCAACCATGCTTTTGCATGGCTAGAAGAAACTTGATGATAATCTTTGATGAAGAACTAATCATGACTTGCCACTTTCCCCTCTTTTCAGTATTGAACATGTTCTTCAACACATCATTCAAGGCACTGACTCTTACCATCCTTACAAAGGCAGATTGGTGATGTTCCATCCTCTACCCAAGGGGTTAGTCGCCAGAGAGACCCAGGTCGATCGTCCGACAGTTCGTTAGTGGGAGGTAGGGTCGAATGCTAGTAGAGGCACTTCGACTGATCAGTCTTGGAGTCAAGACATTAATGAAGACATAAGTAGAGAAAAGTGAACATGCTTGGCTTAGGCTGCCAGGCCGGCTTATATAGACATCCAGAGGACTAACTCTCCGGATGCCTTCTGTTCAGACCATTTAGGATTCTAAACATTATGTCTGGTCATTATGGCGCGAGACATTATGTCTGGTCATAATAGTGCAAGACGTTATGTCTGTTGGTGGGTTGTTCCCATTCGTGTATAGGTTGGTCAGATTTTACAGAATTGGGCCTATCTTATGGTCGGATGTCAATTGGGTCAAGACGGTCCACAGCCCTCCAGCTTGGTCATCTGTGAAGATGGATCGAGCTTATAAGTGATCGGATGTCAATTGGGTCAGAGCGGTTCATAGCCCTCCAGCTTGGTCAAATCACAAAATGCATGGCCGAGCTTTTCTGAGCATTTTGTAATTTTTAAGTTTTGTCCTTAAGGTCCTTTGGAGATGAGTGGTGAAGTCTTTTGTGGATATATTTTCCCGACCATAGATATGAATTTTCCCGACCTGACTCGATCTTGAGTTCCTTTGATCTAGATCAATTTTCAAAAGCATCATGGTTTGACCATGACCTCAGATAGTTTCACATGTCTTCATTCATTTTTTTTAATGGAAGATTTTGACCTCAGAACGGACCCAGCATCGGCTCTTCGGTTCATGACGCATTTCATAACCTTAGTTTAATTTTTCAAGTATACCTTGGATGATAAAAAGCTCAGTTGGATAATAAACTAAGCGGTAAATGGTAATCGGGTATCTAAGAAAAACTTCAGATAATTTAATCCTGGTCGGATATAATAACTAAGTGGCCTTTGACGCATTTCATAAAGTATAACTTGGATATTTCAAAAACTCGGTCAGATAAACTAAGTGGTCGTGGAGACTTCAAACGTATTTCATAATATGCTGACTTTACTTTTACCACCAAAACAAAATTTAATTAGGGCATCTTGGTTTTATGCTTTATTTTTAATTAATGGAGTTATTGGTTTTATGTGACTTCTGACACATTTTACTCGCTTGGCTTGGTATCATTTTCCGTCTTTGGCTCTCTTGGCTGGAAATCACATATTTTTCCATCTTCGGCTCACTTGGCTGGTTTGAACGGATTTTTCCGTCTTCGGCTCGCTTGGCCGGTTTGAACGGATTTTACCGTCTTCGGCTCGCCTGGCCGATTTGAACGGATTTTACTGTCTTCGGCTCGCCTGAATTTCAAAATAGACGTCTTAAATAGACGCCCGAAATTGGCTCTAAGGCCATTTTCATCGGTGACAATGATCGGAATTGGCTATAGGGTCATTTAATCGGTGACAATGACCGGCATCGGTGACTTTGATCGGAATTAGCTTTAAGGCCATTTTCATTGGTGACAATGACCGGAGTTGGCTCTAGGGCCATTTTTATCGGTGACAATGACCGGCATCGGTGACTTTGACCGGAGTCGGCTTTAAGACCATTTTTATCGGTGACAGTGACCGCCATCGGTGACTTTGACCGGAGTCAACTCTAAGGCTATTTTCATAAGGGTCGGGATTCAGGACGACACAATGATTTTATTTGAGTAAATAAGTTAAAGATATGTCTCGTTAAAACTTTTCAATCTAACTTATTTTAATTCTGTCAAGTGAGTAATTTCGACAATAATATGCAATTGAAATTGATGAAAATAAGTTTTCATACCTCCATAAGGTTGATTATGCCAAAATGTGATGAAATTGCTCTTTTTTGTTATAAATCTTGTCTTTATTGAAAATAAAAGCCTTATAAACTTGTTTTATCTATTCTCTGCTACTATTTATATTATGCTTTATTTCGAAATATTTAAAATAAAATAAAGAAGACCTCTAATCTAAGATCTTTTCTCGTATTCTGAAATTATCTTGGCAATAAATAAAAATTTAATGCTGCCCAAACATCAAGTGAGGAAAAAATTTAAAGCAATTATTATAATGATGCAACACAAATATGCTACGTGTTGTTGATGCTAACGTTTTGAACGAACTATATGGTGATTAGAGTTATCTAACTCACACTGTCAGGGAGATGTATATATATAATAAAAAGATCACGTGCCTATACATTTCAACCAAAGACAAATAATAGCAAACTGATGGCAATTGAATGTCATATAATAATATCATGAATTTAAGTATTAATTAACAATTAACACCAATGAACATGCCATACGACAATGGTAGATAATGTTTTCACTCAAAATTGGAGTATAAGCTTGAAGGAATTACGTGACAATTATTGTCATGTAAACTCATACTATTAAGGGGAAGAAACTAATACCATTTAATCAAAGAATATTATTGTCAATATAATATCATTAATATTGAATCAATGCTCCAGAAATAACATGCTAAGCAATAATTATTAATATAAAATAATAATATATAAAATAATGGTCATTAATATGTTAAAATTTAATAGAAAATAAATTATCTTAAATGTCTTGTTTATAATATGTTCTTATAAGTAATATTTGAATGCATAACTAACAAATAATTATACGTTACTAAAAAGATATAAATTACAATAATTGATAAATTTTAATGTTATGATAATTGACTCCTTTTCACACTAATATGATATTAAAATGCATGAGATAAAAGCACAAAATGAATGACAAAAACCGTGAAACAAATAAATGCATAACCGCATATGATAAAAGCATATGTTATGGTGATAAATGCATATGATATTATCTTAAAATGAATGATAAAAGCATTAAATAAATGCATTTTTCAAACACGGCAGTGAAACCGTGGCATAACCGCATAAAGGAAACCTTGGAGACGTTTAGAAATTATATGCTTGTGTTGTATGTGTCAATGAGTCATCTGTAATGTTTTTCTTTTTAACCGTTGATTAAGAAGTAAAAATACATAATGACAAATTTGAACAAAAATAAGTTTTAGCATATATAATCTTTATTAAGGTATTTTATCAAACCCTTGGTTGTGTGGATTACCTTTCTATAACCCGATGAAGGTGACTCTGCCAGGGAGTACTTAAAGTAGAGCCAAGTTGATCAAATGTATCGCCATCAGCAAGACCAAAATGATAGCCTATGCGAGAGGGGTAAATGACTAATGTAGATTTCACACAGCTCTTGCTTCTTAGCCTTGCTACACGTATCAACACATAAAAGGTTCAACTTTGAAAAACTTGGTGCTTGTTCAGTAATTAATACTCGTGCCAAAAATACCTAACGCAATGAAATTAGGAGGAATTTATGTCAGGAGTGGCAAGAAAATTACAAATAACGAGGAAAATACACAAAGGAGAAATGGTAATTAAAAGCAATGATTCAGATGATGCTACTGCCAAGCTAAAATTGATACTGATGAAATAAAATAACGAAAAATACTCCCTGTGCCTTTTGCATTCCATGTGAGGTGGCCATGCATGGTTGACGCTTAGTATTCAACTGATGTGTGAAGTTAATTTGGAGAGCCCTCAGTTGTGAAAAAGCGAGGAACTTATGGTAAAGCATTCTAAATTGACAAAACTCTCGAACAGTGGGAGCAGATGATGCACGGTGAACAGTGGAAGGATCTACTTGTGGTTTCCAGTGGGGTACGACGCCGGATGTTCCATCCTCTACCCGAGGGGTTAGTCGCCAGAGAGACCCAGGTCGATCGTCCGACAGTTCGTTGGTGGGAGGTAGGGTCGAATGCTAGTAAAGGCACTCTGACTGATCAGTCTTGGAGTCAAGACATTGATGAAGACATAAGTAAAGAAAAGTTAACATGCTTGGCTTAGGCTGCCAGGCCGGCTTATATAAACATCCGGAGGACTAACTCTCCAGATGCCTTCCGTTCATGCCATTTAGGATTTCGAACATTATGTCTGATCATTATGGCGCGAGACGTTATGTCTGGTCATAATAGTGCAAGATGTTATGTCTGTTGGTGGGTTGCTCTCATTCGTGTATAGGTTGGTCAGATTTTACAGAATTGAGCCTATCTTATAGTCGGATGTCAATTGGGTCAGAACGGTCCAGGTATAAACAGTAAAATTCAGGTAAGAATAACGACAATAGTTACAAGTTTGCAAACGTGAATAAAAAAGTGTGACATCAATTATAAACTAAAGGAAATTGATAATGCATATCATTATATGTCAGTTATGGGGAGTGGAAATAATATGCCTATTAAGCACATCTACTGATCTACATATGCCACCTACGAACCTGATGGACATAGCCACCAAAAGCAAGAACATTATTTCCATTTAATGGGAAATTCGTTGTTCTAAGGTCTAATAATACTTACACATAAAGCCCTCATTCAACAATTAGCACCATTATTTATTATTGCATACACATTCTAATAAAAAAATTTGTTAATGATGCTATAGCATTAATTGCAATTCTACCCGTCAAACAAAAATAGAACCGACATGGTAGCATGTTCATAGAAAAATAATTGTTAAGTATTAACTGATATGATGTTTGCGTAACTATGTATTACATATATGAGAAATGTTACTAACACATTCTCACATTTCTTTTAATACTTTCTCACTTATTGGCCACATCACACCCTTCCTTTAAAATTTTACTTGTAACCGTATTCCCAATCTTCTCTCCGCCATTCTTTTTTTGTCTTTTAGTAACCTTTGAAATCCAACCAAAACCCACCAATAAATTATTTTTTTGTCACTTCAGCTACAAAAGTATCAGGAAACTCAACCTTGAGCGAGGCAATGCTTGCCAAAATGATAGATATTACTCAATCGGCAATAAAAAATGTAACTAGAAATATTAGAATCCACATGTAACATCAGATTTTATTTTATTTTATTTTTCCTTTTCATAGCCTTTACTATGCACTAGTGTGAAGATACAAAACAGTAAACTGAGCCTGAATCTCATCTATATTCAAACACAAAAATACTGAATTACAATGAGAAAGAAAGAATTGCGTCTAACAATGATACATCCAAAACCCCGAGAAAGCAATCAAAGAAATGTTTCATCTGTAGGATCCAATACAACCGTCAAACAAGCCATCATTGTTAACACAGTAATCAATAAAAAACACTGATCTAGTGGATATCTAAAAACTAATTTAAAAAACAAACAAAATTAAAAAGAATCCAGTACATTCTGGAGCTTATTGTAGCTAACTTCATCGCAATTCCTAGACCAAAAATGGCCGATAGATTGAGACGGTCGTCGTTCGGATTGAAACTGATGGAAGGATATATAGGTTGAAATGAAGATGCAAACAACGATCGAAGAGGTGTGAGAATTGTGAGAGGGACGGTTTTTGGTTGATGAGAGGATGAAGAATATGCAATAGCGATCGAGACCCATTCCATTCCCTCGCGATTTCTTTGTTCAAAGGACCTTCGCAAACACCACCACATCATCGATTTGGCTCAACTCACTTTTTATGCACCAAGTTTACAAGTTATGACTCAGTAGCACTTCGAGTTCGTGGCCATGAATCGGAGCTATGAGCATATGCTTCAAGCTGTGGCTAGAATCGTACTCGTCGACAACGCACGTGCCAGCAACACACACCGGCAATGTTCCCTCAAACCCAACCAGGTGGAAGCTATTGTGGTGGCTGCACCGTAAACAAGAACTTTATTTTTTCTTTTTTGGTATATATATATGTTCCATATTCATCTCTCCTTGATTCTTGGAGATGGTTTTAGCTTTGTTTTCAAATTTAAAATTGTTCACTTATATTCAAATTGTATCATAGTATATATTATACAGTTATACTTAAAATGAATAATAGGAAGGAATAATTTCAATCTATTATTCATGTAACGTGTAACTATACAATATATACTGATTATACAATTTGAATACAAGTGAACAATTTTAAATTTGAAAACAAAACTAAAACCATCTCCAAGAATCAAGGAGAGATGAATATGGAACATATATACCAAAAAAATAATAAAGTAATATATATGCTACATAGTTACACTAATATATGACACAAAAGTTGTAGATTGAAATGCGTTGGAGAGCATGAAACTTTATAGAAAAGTTCTAGAATGAGAATTGATGTAGCAAGGAGCTGGCAATCAGTTACAAATTTATTAAGTTAGGGAAATATAAATATGGCAATACATGCCCACAGGAAGTAGATTGAGATAACTAAATATACACATAAAAGAGTCAGTCATAATTGTTTAAATGGTCATCAAAAGGAAAATTTGATGTTCATATGATGAACCCATCTGTTGGCATGATGGACAAAATACCACCATAATATTTGACCCTAAGAGACGTAAAACTCTCCGTCACATAATTCATATAGTGGGCCAATTAGGCATCAAGATAAATGACCCAAGTCAAGCAAACTAGATACAGGATTCCACTAGCATTTGGGTGTGCAACTATCAGTTTTTATATCACTTCTCACCTAACAATAGAAAGAAAAAAGATATAACAAAGCAAAACTAAAATGTATACATGCATGGGTACATTGATCAACACACAAAACTAAATATGGGAAGACCATAAAACAATGTAGAAATCCTAAAACAAATTCAAGTCATGAGCGAATCTAATAGCCAACGATAAGTTTCCAACTATAAGTAAACCCAGAAAGTGGGAACCTGAAAGAAAAACTCAACGTCTAAATCCATAGAGTGGCCATGTTTAACAAGAGCATCCGCGCACAAGTTTCGCTTTATGATAGTATGGGACCATATCACTTCCAAAGTGTCATCCAAGAGCCAAGAGATCTCGTGCACCCAAGCATTACTCGGATAGGTGTTATCAGACCCATTCCGAATGAAATTGAGAGCACACTTGGAGCCTACTTCTATCATCACTTTAGGGAACTTCGTGGTATTGGCAAGTTTCAAACAGTGAAGAAAACTCCAAAGCTCTGCATGGTTAAATTAATTTTCTTATTATACAATAGAAAACTAACAAATAAAAGGGATCTTGCAATATTTTTTTTGTTTCTTGTGTCACATTAATGTGCAAGCATGTGTTTAAAGGGAAAATAGGTTGAATATATGGAAATTACTATTTTAACATGGAAAAATATAAACGTAGTTAATATGAACCACAATACAACTATATATCACTAATTGTTTACACAATATTTTCTACAAAAGATGTGGCACATGTACTTTATCATTTTCCTTCGCTAAAAAACAAATAACGAGTCTGAACGCTATTTTCTGCAAAATGAATTCGTATTAGTTATCATTTCTTTTTGGACTAAATGTGGGGAAAATCTAAAACTAGTAAGAGACTCCATTAAGGAAACAAGGAAGTTATGTTGTATGTCTAAAGGAAAAATATGTTACATCTATGTAAATCAATGATTTTTAATATGAAAAAATATGAATGTGATTAATTTGAATTATTACACTACTGTATATTACTAATTGTTTCTAAGTCATCATTTTTTTATAGCTAAAAAAGCATGCAACATATTCGTAGCTGTTATTTACGAAATATAGTTATCATTTCTCTTCAGCTTATATGTGGGGAAAAACTAAAACTAATGACAGAATGCGTGCCATGACAGCTAGTTTGTGTCTAAAGAGAAAATATGTTACATCTCTATAAATCAATATTCTTAATATGAAAAAAATAGAAATGCGATTAATTTGGATTGCAACACTACTACATATCACCAACTATTTCTAATTCATCATTTCTGTAAACTAAAAAAGCAAGTAACATATTCATAAGCTATTTTCCACAAAATGAATTTGTAGTAGTTATCATTTTTCTTTAGTCTGTATATGGGGGAAAAAGACTAAAGTTAATAATTGAGCTTATTAAGAAATTAAATACAATAAGGAAATGATAGTGATATAACATATTAATGTGCTAGCTTATGTCTAAAGGGAAAATAGTTAAATTTATGGAAATCAATATTTTTAAATTAATATGAAAAAATATAGATGAAACTAATTTGGACTACAACACTTGTATATTTCACTAACTATTTCTAGTTTGTCATTTTTCTTAGCTAAAAAATAGGTAACAAGTTCATAGGTTATTTTCTACAAAATGAATTCGTAATAATTATCTTTTCTCATTAGAGTATATGTGGGGAAAATACTAAAATTAATGGGATAGTCCATTGAGAAAGTACAAAAAAGAAAAGATGCATGCCGTGACACCTTGATTTCCTGGCTTGTGTCTAATGGGACATATTTTAAATTAATGGAAATTAACATTTTTAATATTAAAAACATAAATAAAATTAATTTAGACTACAACATTGCTATTGCAAACTATTTTTAACTATCATTTTTCTTAGTTAAAAAAGCAGGTAACAAATTTGTTGGTTATTTTCTACGAAATGAATTTATAGTAGTTGTCATTTCTCTAAAAATTTATAATTTATACTAAAAATTGGGGGCATAAATTTCATGGATGAGTTTTATATTAAAAAATTAAATTTGATTGACATTCAGCTGCCATTAATTATTCAAATAGAACCCCCCCCCCCCCCGGGGGGGGTAATTCCCCAGTTTTACAATAATGCATTATAAACAAAAAAAAAAGAAGATTAATAGCCTCTATAATATCACGGGTTACTTGACAACCAAAACCTGCAACATTTACTTGGTGCCCAGCTTACTTGTTAACCAGTAACAACATATGGTCAAGTTAATAATCAGAAAGTTAGATAGACAAGACAATTTATGTTAATTTAATGCATTAAAATGACTCTTTAACCTCAACAATAATTATCAAAGCTTGCAAGTATACACCAAATCACGTGAGAAGATCTAAGTAACCACTATACTAAGGAAACGAATGCATGCATATAAATCTGCACTCTGCAGCCTCGAGAAACCGTTAAATTGCTTGATTCAGCGTTTATCACAAAGAAATACTGATACACAATCCCTAAACTAATTCATCTAGAACTATGACACATCAAAGACTCGCACAAAAACACAGTCGAACCATGTCAAATGCACAACTCGTTCGTGCCTGAAACGACAGAAAACACAGATCTGCTGAGTCGTTTTGCTCAGACAGGGAGTTCAAACCTTGAATGTAACAGATCCAAGCAGAGCAACTACCACAACAACCAAATCAATATATAAAAAAATAACTCACTAAAAAAAAAATTGAAAAGGTTCAGTGCAAAATTTGAACTAACTGTTGGTAAGCAGAGAGTATGAAGACGGAGGCGAAGAGGACTCTTCCGAGAAAAGAAGCGAACGCCATTGTGATTGTAGATGTAGAGGGAGAAAGCAATAGAGAGGAAATCTAGGGTGCCCTGCCTGAAATTGCTGTGTTTTTTCTTTTCCCGCTCAGAGCACGAGGAGAGAGAAAGAGCGAGCGAAGCGGTGCGAGACGAGAATTGAAAACTAAAGGGCGAAGAAGGGTAACATAGTCTTTTCGTTCGGTAAAGGGTAGAACAGTCTAGTGCTGCTGGCAATTATTTTCGGCGGAAATGGGTTCCATTGATGAGAGACGTGGCCCAATGGGCCGCATCAATTTTTTTCCTTTTTAAACGGGCGGGACTTTTTTTTTTCTTTAAAATATCCCTGTTTTTGTCTTAAAAGTTTAAAAATATTTGTATGTGATTCAAATATTTATTAAAAAAACACATCGGGACAAAAGTAAATTTAAAATTTGTAATATACTTAAAATATATTTCTGAATAAATTTCTTAATTCCACTCATATTCTACCATTGTTTCTATCAATAACACGATCTGTCTCGAGTTTTATAAAAGTGAGCAAAGTTTTACAAAAATTATTAGTTTTTTAAAATTTGTATATCAAAATTCAAGGATGATTATGGCAGTTTATGGTGCATTCAACGCACAGATACAACGATTTACATTAAGTCATTAATGTATTATTTGTTAGGTAAAATACTTTATCAGTCAAGTCTAACTCTCTAAAAAATTCATTAGGTTGACTATGTACTCTTCTGAAACTTCTAAGGTACACCCAAGACCCAACTCTTTGAAACCTTCACCCCAAATGAAATGGTAAAACTGTTTGTTAATTATAATCACATGTACAATGAATATACCAACCCAAAGCCCTATTTTCGTAGGCTGATGAAAGAAGGGACGCTCAAATATAAAACGAGAAATTATATTTACACATTAATTTTTTTATTTCAAACTTCTACAACTTTTTTGTAAAATGAAGTAAGAGAAAGTAAATGTTAGAAAATGTTTCCTTTTTTTTTACTTAAAGAAAAAGTTATAATATTTTAATATAACAAAATGATGTGTAAATAAAAAAAAATCCTATAAATTCGGATCAGTGATGATGCTATCTATGTCAATGAGCCACTAATTCAATTCGTAACTTAGATTAAACTACATAAAATAAAAAATATAAAAATATTACACATCATGAACTTGGGCCACTAACTAGGTCTAATCTAAACCTCATCTATTAAGTTTTGGGCCACGGGGTAGGTCCAACCCACATAATTCATAGCCTAACTTGAAGCTGTCTCTCTATATGCTCAATCCAATAGCCAACTTATTTACCTTAAAAACTCGCAAGTCGCAACTATCTACTTATAATTAATGAAGCACGTTGTGCTTTGCTACAAGATGTAGCTGTTAGAGTTTGATTCTCTAATTTTTTTATTTTTAAAATAAATTTTAAATGTATACATCTTAGAAGAAAATATCATAAGATTTAGAATCTACATCATGTAAGATTATCAAGAATTATTGAATTTTTATAAATATATGAATCTATAGTTATTAATCACCAATTATTGTGAAATCTTTCTGGTAATCAATCACGAACAAGAAAGTTGTTTGTAATCTTTCTCAACTAAATCGCCTTAACTCCTCTATGAGATCGTTATCTCTCTTTCAGATGGGAAGAAGGAAAACTGTGTTATGATTTTGGTATATTGGAAACTATAATTATTTTTTACGTATATTACCCAATTAGGGTTCTCATAATCTCCTAATGGGCCAATATGGTATCTGCTCATTAAGTCCACATCAAGTTGTGAAGTCTACGATTCACTTAATAACAAATCTAATAAATTAAATAGCTAATATAATTGTCAATTAAATATGATGTCCAACATTAATTAAAAAACGTAAATTTCCTAACAATCTCCCACTTGAGTTTCATATTATTCCTAAAACAATTATACTACAAATTCTTTAGACGCGCATCTGTATGCTATTTATCTTTGGATTTCTTCTTAATACAATCTGGTTTATCTCATATATTAGTTATAGAACCACTGCAACTTTTATTACAATCAAGCATAACTAAATCACAATGATCACCATAGAAATATACTTAATGACATATATCAAATATGGATGAGTAGCGTGAAAATTACATGCAATGTGATATCAAACATGTCTATGTCCAACTGGTCCTTCTTTAGTCCTTAGTGAGATCAATCCAAAGTCCTTAAATGCAACACTAATGTTGCATATACAAAGCATAAACAAGTTAAAAAATAGAATCATAAATCATTAACTTTATTCTGCAGAAAATCAAATAGCACAATGTCCAAAGTAAAATATAGAATATAAAAAGACTCCCACTAAACTAAGGTATCCTCATGAATAACACTCATATGAGCAGTATGCTCATGAAAAACTTTAGGTGTCAACCCCTTAGTTAATGAATCAGCTAGCATAAAATTTGTCCTTGTATGTTCTATGAAAATTTGTCTATCCTGAACTCTTTCTTTAACAACTAGAAACTTGATGTCGATAAACTTTGACTTCGTCGAACTCCTATTATTGTTGGAGTAAAGAACTGCTGAGTTATTGTCACAATAAATCTTTAGTGATCTGTTAATGCCGTCAACCACACGCAAACTAGTGACAAAGTTCCGCAGCCATATCCCGTGATTGGACGTCTCATAACAAGCTATGAACTCTACTGCCATGGTCGAAGAAGTTATAAGAGTCTGTTTAGTAGACTTCCATGAGATAGCTCCTCCAACCAACACATAGATGTAGCCTGATGTGGAGCGTCCCGCAAAATCGAAGTCAAAGTACCCGATGATCTCTAAACTGTCAGATCTCTGATAAGTAAGCATATAATCTTTTGTTCTCTTCAAAAAACGCATCACGCGTTTGGCCACTTTCCAAAGCTGCATACCAGAATTGTTCAAATATCTTCCCAAAACTTCCACTATAAATGCTATGTCAGGACGAGTACAAACTTAAGCGTACATTAGACTCCATACCGCTGATGCATAAGGAATCTTTTGCATCTCTTTCATTTCAAGATCATTACTGGAGCACTGTTTGAGACTAAACTTGTCTCATTTAGCAATGGGTGTGTCTCCTAGTTTACTATCTTTCATGCTAAATCTATTTAAGACTTTATCGATAAAATTCTTTTGTGACAACCTAAGGATACCTTGAGAGCGATCTCTTAGTATCTAAATACCCAATACAAAAGAGGCGTCCCCAAGATCTTTCAACTTGAAATTCTTCATTAGAAATTTCGTGGTTTCATGCATTAAGCCTATATTGTTGCTAGCAAGTAAAATATCATCGACATATAATGCCAAGAAGATGTATTTACTCCCATAGAACTTATGATATACACAGTCATCAATGACATTTACCTCAAAACCACATAAGATAATGACATAATGGAACTTGTGATACCATTGACGGGAAGCCTGTTTGAGACCATAGATGGATTTCTTTAGCTTGCATACCATAGACTTTTGACACAAAGTTTTCTTGTTGTCCTATGTAAATCGTTTCGTCAATATTTTCATTTAGAAAGATAGTCTTGACATCTATCTGATGTAGCTCCAAATCAAAATAAGCTACTAGTGCTATTATTGTCCTAAAGGAGTCTTTCGAGGATACAGGAGAGAAAGTTTATTTGTAGTTAATGCCTTCCTTTTGAGTAAAACCTTTAGCAAAATAAGACGAGCTTTATATCTCTCGATATTACCCTTTGAATCCCTCTTAGTCTTAAATATCCATTTACAACAAATGAGCTTCAAGCCTTCAGGAAATTCGACGAGATCCCAAATGTCATTGTCCTTCATAGATTTCATCTTATCCTTCATGGTATCAATCCATTTTTTAGAGCTAGAACTGTGCATAGCATGACAGAAGTTGATTGAATCATCCTCTGTCAAATCAATGTCATCTTCATGTTCTTGGAGAAAGACGATGTAATAATTTGATATCGCGCTTCTCCTCTCTCTAATAGATCTCCTTGATGACACTTTTTAAGGTTGTTGAGTTTGTTCTATAGGTGGTGCTTGAAGAAGAACCCCATCAATGTTGCCTTGTTTTGGAACAATGTCAGGAATAATAGCCTGAACATTATTATCTAATACCAGAACTGTTTCTTGAACAGTGATAGGTATAAGGACTTGATCACTGTCAATTCGAAGACAACATTCCTTATATTTCCTTCCCCCTCAAACTCAACTTCTTCAAGAAATCTCGTATTTCCCGTTTCAAAAAAGGATCTTGATGTGGGATTGTAAAACTTATACCCCGGAGAACGTTCAACATAACTAATGAAATAACAACTAACCATTCTTGAGTCCAGTTTTCTTTCATGTGGCCTATAAGGCCATGCCTCAGCTGGACTGTCCCAAATGTGCAAGTGCCTTATGCTAGGCGTTTTACCAGTCCAAAGCTCATAAGGGGTTTTGTTACTGTTTTGCTTGGTACCCTATTAAGGATATAAACTGCGATCTTTAAGGCTTCTCCTTAAAGTGACTTTGGCAAGGAAGAATGACTAATCATACCTCTTACCATATCCTTAAGAGTCTAGTTTCGTCATTCTGCAACACCATTCATGTTGGGTTTGCCTGACATGGTGTATTGTGGGATAATTCCACACTTATTGAGGAAAAGTGCAAAAGGTTCTAGATGTTGCTTTCCTGATCCATCATATCTGTCATAGCATTCACCACTACGATCAGATTTGACAGCCTTAATTTTCTTTCCATGTTGAAGTTCATCTTCATCCTTGAAAGACTTGAAAATGTCTAGAGATTAAGACTTCTCATGTATTAAATATAGGTAACCGTACCCAAAGTAATCATCTATGAATATAATAAAGTATTTTTGTTCATTCCAAGAAGGCGTAGGGAAATGACCACAAATATTCATATGTATTAGTTCTAAGACATCCTTAGCTCCTTCGACACCTAATTTCCTTATGTTTGTTCGTTTTCCCCTGATACACTTAATACAAACTTGAAAGTCTGACAGATCTAAAGGTTCAAGAATTTTATCTGATACAAGCCTTTGAATTCTTTATTTAGAGATTTGGCCTAAACGTTTGTGCCATAAGACAGTTGAATTCTCATTTAATTTTTGCTTTGTACCTTTTGAACTTGTTTGTAATATTTCATTATAGGAACCAACAATGTCAAGCATATATATATTATCAATCAAAGAACCAGAACCAACAACACATGAATTTTGATAGAGCTTAACTTTATTATTTTCAAATGAATAAGAAAAACCTGATTTGTCCAAACTAGAAATAGAAATTAAATTCCGTCTAAATAATGGTGCAACAAATGTCCCAAACAAATCTAAATGAAATCTAGTTTTCAATTGTAATATAAAAGTTCATATAGCTTCTACTGCAACTTTATTGTCATCACCCACAAAGATGATTTTTTTGTCATCACCTGGCGGTTGACTACATAGGCAACCTTGCATAGACATACGTATGTGAGTAGTAGCACCATAATCTATACCCACCAAGTATCCTTAGGTACAGAAGATAAATTAACTTCAGAACAAAGTAAAGTGAGAAGCTTACCCTTCTTTACACGCCAGGCGGCGTACTTGGGACACTCTTTCTTCATGTGTCCTGACTTCTTGCAGAAGTAGCAAGTAAATTCCTCATCCTGCTTCTTCTGTTTCTTCTGATTAGGAGAACCTTTCGCAGTATCCTTAACTCTCTTCTTCTTGTTGTTCTGAGAGGTCGAAGTCAAGTGAGCACTTTTTGTCTTATTTCTCTGCAACCTCTCTTCCTCTTGCACATAGTGAGATATAAGTTCATTAAGGGACCATTTGTCCTTCTGAGTGTTATAACTCACCTTAAATTGTCCAAAATGTATAGAAAGAAAGATCAAAATTAAGTGCACAAGTAAGTCCTCAAATAGCTTTAGCTTGAGTGACTTGAGCTTTGATGCAAGATTAGACATTTCCATAATGTACTCCCTTATGTTTCATTTGCCCTTATATTTCATTGAGACGAGTTTGGACAAAATATCACTTACCTCCGACTTTTCATTCTTGGCAAAATATTGCTCAATTTTCTCAAAGAACTTATTGGCGTTCTTGCTTTCAACAATAGAGCCCCGAAACGCTTCCGAAATTTAGCGCTTCATGATCATCAAGCACATTCGGTTAGAGCGATCCCACTTCTCAATTTTAACATCATCAGGGTTTTCTGGAGAATAAGTGGGTCACTCCGTCCTAAGTGCCAGATCTAAATCTATACAACTGAGAATTATCTCAACGGCTTCTTTCCAGACTTTGAAATTCGTCTCATTCAGCATTGGGATGGTATTGACTTGAGCAGAAATATTTATAGTACTAGCAATAGAAACTGGATAGAGAACAAAATAAACAAACATGTTCACATAAATAAGCACATCAATAAAAATAAGACATAAATAATTATCCAGAATTAAGAATCTATCACAAGATACCTAGCATAACATTAATTCCTAGTCTTTGGAAGAGAAATTAACTGTAAATGGTACTCTAAATGCAATAATCAAATATTGACGATAAGTTCTGTCAAGCAACAACCTTTCTTTGGACCGACTATTGTTCACATAAAAAATAAAAAACTTTATAATCATCACATATTCACCACCGCATGCATGTCATTATTTGGTCAAATTGTATCTTCTTTTGGGCCGAGCATAGTTCGCATAAATAACTTCATGTTCTATGTAATTTTAATCAAATTAATTTACACAACATGGATTACTTTGGCAACATGTTATTTTAATTAACTTAATTAAAAATACTAGACCAACCAAGAAAAAAAATTTTATCAGTACAGGTCACGGTCATATTACTCAACACGGCTTGGCCATTTTCCATTCTGTTAAAATTACCGGATTCAATCTTGATGTATTACGACCGTGAACCCCAACACAAGTAGATCATGTAACTTACTGAAAAAAAAATTACTTTTTGCAAAAGAAAATACATGTTTCGTGCAGACTATTCAAAACAATTTACTTTAAACATCAAATCCTTACTTTTGAAAAGAATTTCGTAAAAGCTATTAAAAAAAAAGAAACAATTGCACTGTGGCCTTGTTTTCATGTAAAGGAAAGCATTCTTGTTGAATAAAATATATAATAAAACCAAAACATTATTGGTTACAGGGAAGCCACTAAAATTAATTTGAAATTCATGCCAACACAAATTTATAAGTCTTAATAATCTAACAACGATGACTGCTCTGATACAACTTGTTAGAGTTTGATTCTTTAAATCTTTAATCTTTAAAACAAATTCTAGATGCATACACTCTAGAACAAAACACCATAAGGACTAGGATCTACATCATGTCAGATTATCAAGGATTCTTGAATTTTTATAAATACCTAGATCCATAGCTATTGATCATCAACTGTTACAGAATCTTTCCGGTAATCAATCACGAACAAGGGGGTGGTTTGTGATTTTCCTCAACCAAATCATCTTAACTCCTCTATAAGACCGTCGTCTCTCTTCCAAATGGGGAGAATGAAAACTATGTTATGATTTTAGTATATTGGGGATCATAACCATTTCTGACGTATATTAATCAATTAGGGTTCCTATAATCCGTTAATGGACCAATATGATATCTGTTTATTAAGCTCACATCAAGTTGTAAAGTCTACATATTCACTAAATTAGATTACTTAATAACAAATTTAATAAATTAAATAACTAATATAATTATCAATTAAATATAATACCCAATATTAATTAACAAACGTAAATTTCCTAACAGTAGCTGCTGACAAATTTGCTGACTATGCAAATTTCAGGAGAAACAAAAGTTCAACCTGTGTGGTCTTTTTTATTTTTTCCCCGGAAAGGAGAAATTAGAGCCTAAAGTATACCCAAGTCGATATTTCAGCTCTTACCGGATTTAGCTGCCCAGGTGGCTACCCCAAGATTATACTTGAAGGTTTGCCACTTGGTTCGGTGATGAAGTTATTTTTCGATAACAAATATTTTCTCTCTTCAATGTATTATGTCATGATGCCATTTAATTTGACTAAAACTGTATATTTTACAATTTGTTTTCCCCACTTAGACACAGCTCTGTAGTCGGTGCGCAGGTGTAAGGGGCCACGTAGTTGCTAAAAAGGCAATTTATGTAACATGCAATAACATTTATGGATAGTAGTTCCTATCCCCAAGATAAACACCGAATTATAGTTCAGAAGGGAACATTCAAGCATTCTAGTGTTTGTTACCTTGAGGACGAAGATCTTGTAGCTGTCCATATTTCATCTCTACCAGTGATTGATGAGATTTTGAAGCGGTGGCTCTGAATTTCTTCATCCCTGTCATGTTATCCCATTTTGTATATTAAGTAATTCATATTTTATTTCTCTAAACTACTCATACCCCGTTTTTTTTTGACAGAAACTATTCATATCCCATTAAAATGAAGAAAGTAAGACTTTAAACCCATAACATGCTGAATAAAAGATAGCAGAAAGATGAGAAGAACTAGGAAAAAAAAAAAGAATGGATCCTCTTATTTCACATGATAATATCATATGAAAAGAAAAATAAATATAAAGACTTTAATATAGAGCTCCACAAATTTTAAAAGGACGTTATTATTTAGAGTCTTAGTGTTTATTTATCTTTTTATTAGACATTATCACATGAAAATTTCATATTAGATGATAAAGTAAGAGAGATAGATGTAATTTATCAAATAAAAAAAATGTTAGTGTAATATAGAAGTAATTAAATGTAATTACAAAAAGAAATAGAGAAACCTCAACCCTAGAGTTCCCAAAATATTTTTTGTGTGCATGCATTTCCATATTTGAACTACAACATGACTCCCTTGAGGATTATTGGATACTCCAACATGACTCCCTTACATTTTACCTTTTTTTTCGTTGATAAATAATTAGGAGATTGACTTTGCTAGATTCGAGAAATAAAAAACTGAATTTCAAATACTTTTAATAGGATTGGAAAATATCATTTGAACTACAACTGATTAGTATGATTTCATCTCACTTTTGTTCAAGTCATTAAATAATCGATGCATAGATTGACATTTTTAACGCATAATATTAAGGATCACGTGAATACAATAATTATCTAGAATTCTTAAATTAAATATATATTTGTAAATTTACATAAATTTAACAATATACAAGTATATGATTTTTATAAATAAATTATTATTTATATAATATTATCCAATCATTAAAGAGCTCTTTTATTTTCCGATTTGTAAAAAAAAAAGAGCTCTTTTATTGACTGTGCTTTCGGGGATCTCTGATGGAATGGACAGTTAAGATCCCCTGCATCTTTTAAAATACTTGTAAATGTGTCTTTTAGTAATTTGTAGTGCGAAACTAATCAGAATCAGGTCAGGGAATAAAGATTGATCGAAATAGGGTTTGGGTGATTGGTTGGTTGGTTGGTTTTCTTTTTGGCTTCTCCTTCTCTTTCTCTTTCTCAGCAGCCTAGCTCGTGACAGAGATGGGGTTTGTCTTTGTTGGATTTTTTCTTAAAAAAAACACAAAAACCTAGAATGGGATAAAAGGAAATCAATGATAGGAACATGAATGAGAGGAACAATGTGATAAAAAGGAAAGCAAAGCAAATCCAGTAAACGACACAAAAGACAAACCTGGCTCTGACAGAGATTGGGATTTGTCTTTGTTGGATTTTTCAAAAAAAAAAAAACACAAAAAACTAGAATGGGATAAAAGGAAATCAATGATAGGAATATGAAAAAGTACGTGATAAAAAGGAAAGCAAAGCAAATCCAGCAAAAAACAACAAAAGAATTAATTAAATAAACAAAATCAGAGACGGGTCTATTTAATCTCGCAAGGGACCGAAAAACACAATAGATCGATACACAGTATTTTCTCTTTTTTTCATTTGCTTATTACTTACAGAGAGGGAGAGAACTAAATACATGGCTTTCTCTTATAGGAGGATCCTCTTCACAGTTCTGCAGCTTCTGCTGATCATCCTCACCATTTTTATGGCTTCTCCACAATCTGGAGCAGCTTGCAGGCCATTATCGCAGTCGCTTATAAACGCCCCTGCGCCACCGGCACATGGAGGAGATCACACTCATCCCTAAAGCCAGCTTGCAATGGACCAGCAGCGTGCATGCACATGACATAGCTGACGATGCTGGAAAAAATATTAACCCGAAGTTCTATTGTGCTTTTCGATCCCCTTGCGAGCTTTTGAAGGAGTTTGATTCTTATAGGAATCAAAAAGCCATATACCTCATTGAAATGCTTGATTCAAAAGAACTCTCATATTGAAATGCTTGATTCAAAAGCTATGCAATGTAATATACATTTTGCATATTCAAAAGGCACATTCGTCTTTGAATATTCAAAAGGTATGCCATATACCTTTTGAATATGCAAAATGTATATTACATTGCATACCTTTTGAATCAAGCATCTCAATGAGAGTTCTTTTGAATCAAGTTTTATTTTCTTGGCTGAATTTCCATTCTTGATTTTTAATTATGTGTACTTGTGGTTGCATGTTTCAAATGTAAGTCACAGGTGGCTATGGTGCCACATATGTACTAAAGCGTTGTCATTTCCTAACTATCTAGTTCACTTAATTGGCCATTAAAATATCTACTCATATTCAATCAACAGTTCAAGTAGTTGCCGTTTGCTAATGGGCATGGCAACGGTGTGGCTTGTCATTAATTTCAAAAGGTTTAACAATAACAGAAAGCTCGTAACAGAGTTGGGGTTTGTCTTTGCTGGATTTTTTTTTTTAAAAAAAAAAAAAACTTGTAAAGGAGGCAGCTAGAGAACTTCCCATGACCAGGACTGGTAATCACAGATGGAGACAACCTGGAAAAGCTTAAAGATATAGTTCAAGGCTCAAGTTAACCTAATTTGAAATGGAATTTGACTGAAATGACTGACATTATTATGCATATCTGAATGAGCTAGGAGGGGTTGGTACTACAAATATGTCCCAGTATCTATATCATTGAAACAGAAATTCTAAGAATAAATAGGTCTGACAATAAAATTTATTAACTTTTAATCCACCTAATTTATTTATATTTTTTTTACCCAATTTATCTATATTAAAATCAATCTAATCTATTTAATTAAAATAATATATTTTATTAAATTTATTGATAGATATCATTACTTACTATTTAAAAAAAAGAGTCCACTTTAAAAGAGTGTTATCTATTAATTTATACTTTATAATTTGAAGGTTATTATGAGGGCGACAATTGGCAAAGCCCTAGAGATTTTTTTTTTCTCAAACAGATACGAATTGAAGAGTTATGATAAACCAATAAAGAATAGTTGATCGACATGCGCGCACCATCAAAATGGACCCTGCAGAAAAATATGGATTCTCCTGTAACTTCACTCCACTTAGAGATGTATAGTATTAAATATACTATACGTGAATGGCCTCTGTTCAATCTCAGAAATCTTTTTACTTAGGTCGACAAGTTCAAGTGAAACACATCTGTCTTTGGGATCCTCTGTTTGTATCAAATATGTATCTTTGTATATGGGATGCTAACTTTAAAATGGGTTGCATGATTGCAAAGCCACAGGCTCAAAGCTGAAGAAATAGAAAGATTCTGATAGTCTTTTTGCATTTATGTTTGACTTGCATCAAGATTTGATACTGCACTATTGTGTATCGGAGAGACTAAGATTTGGCATCGATCTTCGGAGAGACTAAATTATAAGATGATTGGACACTAAATCATCGATTGTAAACACAAGGATCATAAAAAAGCCGCCACACCCAACCGAATCTGGTATTATCCAATCACAAATTGGCGGTTGAGACTGAACTCTAGTGTTCCTGTTTTTCTGCACCATCGTCCAAAACAAAAACAAAACCCATTTCGTGTATAAGATCATATATATAAAAGATCATACATTATCATTAATTGAATTTTTAACCCACTCAATTCATCTATAGTTATCATTTCTCTTTAGCTTATATGTGGGGAAAAACTAAAACTAATGACAGAATGCGTGCCATGACAGCTAGTTTGTGTCTAAAGAGAAAATATGTTACATCTCTATAAATCAATATTCTTAATATGAAAAAAAAAATGCGATTAATTTGGATTGCAACACTACTACATATCACTAACTATTTCAAATTCATCACTTCTGTCAACTAAAAAAGCAAGCAACATATTCATAAGCTATTTTCCACAAAATGAATTTGTAGTAGTTATCATTTTTCTTTAGTCTGTATATGGGGGAAAAAGACTAAAGTTAATAATTGAGTTTATTAAGAAATTAAATACAATAAGGGAATGATAGTGGTATAACATATTAATGTGCTAACTTATGTCTAAAGGGAAAATAGTTAAATTTATGGAAATCAATACTTTTAAATTAATATGAAAAAATATAAATGCAACTAATTTGGACTACAACACTGCTATATTTCACTAACTATTTCTAGTTTGTCATTTTTCTTAGCTAAAAAATAGGTAACAAGTTCATAAGTTATTTTCTACAAAATGAATTCTTAATAATTATCATTTCTCATTAGAGTATATGTGGGGAAAATACTAAAATTAATGGGATAGTCCATTAAGAAAGTACAAAAAGGAAAAGATGCATGCCATGACACATTTATTTGCTGGCTTGTGTCAAATGGGAAAATATTTTAAATTAATGGAAATTAACATTTTTAATATTAAAAAAAATAAAATTAATTTAGACTACAACATTGCTATTGCAATCTATTTTTAACTATCATTTTTCTTAGTTAAAAAAGCAGGTAACAAATTTGTAGGTTATTAATTTCTACGAAATGAATTTATTGTAGTTGTCATTTCTCTTTGGACTATATGTGGGGAAAATACAACAAATTAGAGAGTCCATTAAGAAAATACTATAAGGAAATGATGCGTGTCATGACACATTAATTAATGTGCTACCATTTGTCTAAGGAAAAAAAGGTTAATTTTTTGGAAATCAATAATCTTAATATAAAAAAAGATATAAATGCAATTAATTTGGAATAAAACAATATTATATATCACTAACTATTTTTACTTCATTGAATAAAAAAACTATATTTACTTCATCATTTTTCTCAATTTAAAAAATAGATAATTGAGTCATAGGTTATTTTCTACAAAATGAATTGGTTGTAGTTATCAATTCTCTTGGGACTATTTACGGGTGAGAAAACTAAAACTAATGAGAGAATTCATTAAGGAAATACTATAATTAAGGAAATAATGCATGCCATGACACATTGATATGCTAGTGTGTCTGTAAATGGAAAATCGGCTAAATTTATTGAAATCAATATATTCTTAATATAAACAAGTAAATGCAATTGATTTGGCCTACAACATTGCTATATATTACTAACTAGTTTTATGAATCATTTTTGTTAGCTAAAAAAACAAGTAATACTTTCATAGACTATTTCTTTGCAAAATGAATTCATAGCAATTATCATTTGTCATTAGACTATTGTTTGTCCCTTTATTAGGTCGCAAGTATACGAGTCATTCAAGTAATACAATAAAGAGTAAAGTTTGTTCCCTCGAGAATGATTGACTTCCAATACTAAGTATCAACCAATAGTTTATCTAGTTCTATTCAAGAACTTAAAAATAGAAAAAATTACAGTAAAATTAATCTAAAGATAGACAAGTAATAAATAAAAATAAACATAATGGTTTAGAGATTTAGGGAATCCGTCTTCACCTTATACTTCAATCAATGACATGAAACTCTTCAAGCAACATAGATGAATGAGTTAAGTTAGCTTGAGAATCTGATTTAATTAAAAGTTTATGTCTAGGTCAGTTAACATTGGCCCCTTCACCTAACTCACTATACTTCCATGAGAACCAGAGTGAAATTCACTAATGAATGGTCTATTATCAAAACAGACGCTATGCATGACTAAAAGGTATATTTCTATCTCATTAGCGAATCAACTTATCCAAGCCCATTGAACTCATCGAACATACATCAACCATACATATGATCTCAAATCCAAATTCTATCTCAAATCCAAATTCCTATGTCTAGGTTCATCAGATTTCATCAAATCACTTAAAAGTTGGTCAAACTATCAAGAGCATTAAGATCTATGTGATTGAACAAAACCAAACATTAATATATACTCAAAGTGATACAAAGTCATCAATATCCATACACAAATCCTAAGTAATCCCTAAATACAGCTCAGTTAATCCTTGAACACGAAAATATATACAAAATCAGTGCTCAAAGGATAAGGAAAGAGAAGAAAACTAAAGAAGAAGGAAGAAAACTCATGAATATGATCTTCTATGCTTGAATTATCCTCCATAAGGAAGATGACCTTCAACCTTGGCTCCCCAGGCCTCCAATCTGCCCATAAATGAAGATCTAGTCGCAGCTTCTCTAAAACATCCAAAGCTCTCTTATAAAATCTATTAAAAACGTATTTATAAACCCAGGAAAACAGAGTCACGCTCCAACATTAACATGCCTACGCCGTGGCGGGTTTCAATTCAGGTCACCATGTCGCAGCATTAATGTGTCATGTCGCGGCGTGTAAAATTCGTAGTTCTCTGTCTGGATGCAAGGGATTCACCACGCTGCAGTATTGATATGCCTACGCCGCGGTGTTAGCTACCGGGATGCCTCTTTGACTTTATCTTCTAATTTTAGATCAAATGATCTCTATATCATCTTATTTGGAGTCTTTCGTGTAATAGAGAAATCACCAACTCATTAATAATTACAAAATCACTTAATCAATAACAAAATAAGCACAATTTGCTCAATATCATATAGGAAAGATATAAGAATTGAATATAATAAATATAAGAACAAAACCTTCCAAATATGCATACAATAAGGATTTAAGCAATCAATAAAAACACATATATAGGGCACAAATAACTGCATTTTATGGAGTTATCACACCCTCAAACCTAGACTTTTGTTAGTTCTCGAGTAAAACAAAGTATAACTAAGTAAACTTACTTTAACAATTTATATTTCACATGCATTAAGCAACTTTTAATTTCAATTTTCATTTAAACATAACCAGTGTATAATGATTGTATCAGTCCTCAATGATTGCTAAAATCTCACAATCAGTTCCACACATACACAACCCTAAACATGCTAACAATTCAGTTTCCTTTCATGCAAATCACATTTTTTCACAAATATGTAAGATAAACTTCTCCTATTCAAATCATACAAATTTGGATAAATTTATAAGCATACATGCATATGAATCATATAATTTACAAAATTGATCCTAAACTCTCTCTCCACTAATGTAAATCATACATAACTAAGGATCAAAAGAGTTTTTAACAGCTTATAATGTCAGGCCATTATTATGGGCGTATGAAAAGAAGAGAAAAGATATACAATAAACATTGAGAAATATAAACATGTTATTTCAAGACTTGAGCCATCAATTGATACTATCAAGGTAATCAACAGTGAAAGAAGAAAACTCGCCAGAACCATTCAATGCTTTTTATATTTTTCATTTCTTCTGCTTTACTTATTTTTCTCTTTTCTTTTTCTTTTTCCATTTTCATTTTTTTTCATTTCATTTTTTTTTTGCAAAGTAATGTTTTTCTTCAATTTTGCATCTGGTTCCGTCAGACTCATTTTGTATTGGATGTGAGTTCATACCCCTAATCACTGAACTCATTTCAAGAAATAACATATCATGTACTTAACAAACATTGATAATAGGAGGAAAATATCATGCTTTCATATGCATTAGAACGGTTAACAGGTTAACGAACACAATGGGTGAATGAAAAACATATAAGGGTAAACAATTAACAAGCTTCAAAATGGGACCTGGAGATATCATCATATTAGGGTAAGCTTGAAAAGGCTCAATCGGTCTAAACAATGTCCTAATCATTTCCTCAGTCATATACAATCTAGGATTTCGCCTCAAGAGAGTTTAAAAATAATTTCTAGGATAATCGAAACTCTACATGTACATCCATAAACTTTCTCTAGAGATGCACTCTTATCATACTCAAAGTTATACTTGTATCTAAGTGGAATGTAAATTATACATAAAAGCAACTAAATTATTTTACATGTTTCTAATCACATATGGTTTCGCTAAAAGTAATCAAATCACAATCATTTATGTCATTGGACAACTAATTCTACACTAGCATCAATCCAATCATACATTAAAAATTGAAAAATTTTCTCAGAAACCCATTATTCAGTAATAGTCAAACTCAGCATATGATCATGTTAACATGGTGACTATCATTACTGCATACTTAAACTATCAAAACATGTTATACAAATTCAATATTATAATAACCAAAACATGTAATGATACTCCCCCAAACTAAAGTGAAATAGTGTCCTCACTGTCCATGGTTTCTAAGGTACCTGAGCCTATAAACATACTGAAATGTGAAAACTGAGTATACTACAACATTTAAAAATACTTAAAATAAACTAACTATGTACATTATATACATTACAGAATGATATGCCACGGCACACAACATCCATGTCGCAGCATTTGGTCAAAATGGATGCTTTCAGCAGCACCCAGATCAAATCTCTCTTTTTTTAACAAGTTTACAGGGCACGCCGCGGCATTGAATTTGCCATGCCGCGGCGCTGAGCTCTCTGAATTCTAGCTTGATGGGCATAAAATAACTGTCACGCCACAGCGTGCAACATACTTATGCCGCAGCGTGAGATTAGCCTGCAGAATTCTGCAGTAAACTCAATTTTGCTGCAAGATTTGGTCCATAGAGGACTTTAACACCTCAAAAACTTGTCCAAAATATAAAATTGCATAATATACAACAAAAACATACTCAAACACAAAATCAAGGTATTAAGTATATATATGACATAAAATATAACTAAAACATAAAACTAACTAAACTACAAAATCAAATATACTAACTACAAAATTACAAAAATCCTACATACTAACTAATATAAGACTCAAAACCTGAGAAAAGCATAAAAACTAATAAAACTACAAAATTAAGCATATCAACATATATAAGACTTAATACTAAAGAAAAGTATATAAACTAACAAACTCATAAAAACTTGGGTTCCCTCCCAAGAAGGGCCTGAGTTATAGTCTCGACAAGACTTTTATAAGACAAATCGTCAAAATGCATTTCAGTATGCATCTCCTTGGAGTATGGACAGTTTGATTCCAAAATGGATGGATCGGATGGTAGGCCTCCTTTCGCCTAATTGGAGGTCTCCATTGGGGGTTCTCGAGCTCCCTTAAAGACCTCGAATGATTAAGCACATCCTCCATTTATTGTACCTAAAATTACAAAGAATGAAGACTTAAGTGAAAAGAACTATACAACTTGAATTAGAACTAAATAAGCTCGTTATTGATATTAGCAATATAGAAATAAACCATCATCCCAGGCAAGTGCCAAGGAAAAAGTCTAAACTATACAGAAATAAACTAACATCCCTGACAATGACACCAAAAACTTGTTTGTCCCTTTATTAAGTCGCAAGTGCACGAGTCATTCAAGTAATACAATGAAGAGTAAAGTTCATTCCCTCGAGGATAATTGGCTTCCAATACTAAGTATCAACCAATAGCTTATCTAGTTCTATTTAAGAACATAAAAATAGGGGAAAGTGCAGTAAACCTAATCTAAAGACAAAAAAACAATAAATGAAAATAAACATAATGGTTTAGAGATTTAGGGAATCCTTATTCACCTTATACTTCAATCAATGACATGAAACCCTTCAAGCAACATAGATGAATGAGTTAAGTTAGCTTGAGAATCTGATTTAGTTAAAAGCTTATGTCTAGGTCAGTTAACCCTAATTTCCTTCACCTAATTCACTATGCTTCCATGAGAACCAGAGTGAAATTCACTAATGAACAATCTATTCTCAAAATGCATGCTATAAATGACTATGAGGTATATTTCTATCACATTAGCGAATCAACTTATCCAAGCCAATTGAACTCATCGAACATGCATCAACTATACATATGATCTCAAATCCAAATTCCTATGTCTAGGTTCATCAGATTTCATCAAATTACTTAAAAGTTGACCAAACTATCAAGAGCATTAAAATCTATATGATTGAACAAAACCAAACATCAATATATACTCAAAGTGATACAAAGTCATCAATATCCATACAATGATCCTAAGTAATCCCTAAATACAGGTCAGCTAATCTTTGAACATGAAAATATATACAAAATCAATGCTCAAAGGATAAGGAAAGAGAAGAAAACTAAGGGAGAAGGAAGAAAGCTCATGAATGTAATCTTCTATACTTGAATCATCCTCTATAAGGAAGATGGCCTCCAACCTTGACTCCTCAGGCCTCCAATCTGCCCAGAAATGAAGTTCTAGCTGCAACTTCTCTAAAACATCCAAAGCTCTGTTGTAAAATCTGTTAAAAACGTATTTATAGGTCCAAAAAAATAGACTCATGTTGCGATATTAACATGCCTACGCCACGATGCGTTTCAATTTAGGTCACCACGCCATGACATTGATATGTCTGTGTCGCGACGTCAGCTGCCTGAATGCTTCTTTAGCTTTCTCTTCCAATTTTAGCTTAAATGCTCACTATATTATCTTGTTTAGAGCCTTTCCTGCAATAGAGAAATCACCAACTTATTAACAATTGCAAATCCACTTAATCAATAACAAAGTAAGCACAATTTGTTCAATATCATATAGGAAAGGTATCAGAATTGAATATAACAAATATAAGCACAAAATCTTTCAAATATGCATACAATGAGGATTTAAGCAATCAATGAAAGCACAGATATAGAGTACAAATAACTGCATTTTATGGAGTTATCAACTATATGTGGGGAGAAACTAAAAAAATAATTGGAGAGTTGATTAAGAAAATACTAGAAGAAAATGATGTGTGTCATGACACATTGATTTGCTAAAGTGTGTCTATTAGGGAAATGGCTTAAATTTCTAGAAATAAATATTCTTAATATAAAAAATACAAATGCAATTAATTTGGGTTGTAACACTACTATGTATCACTAACTATTTCTAATTCATCATCTTTCCCTTCTAAAAAAAATCACCTCATAGATTCTTAGCTATTTTATACGAAACGAATTTGTAGTAGTTATAATTTCTTTATGGAGTATATTTTGGGAAATAATCAATATAATATAGAAAAAGAAGATACATGACTTAAAAATTTATCATATGTTATCTTAGACAACAATTACATGTTTTAATTTCTTGACATGTGACATTTAAATAATTGATTGTCTGCAACATGTCATTTGATGTGATAATTTTTTGTCACGTGTGATATGATGTGGCATATGTACAAAAACCAAATAATAAAATAAATAAAATAAAATTTAAAAAAATCATTAATTAGAAAACAAAATAAAAAATGAAAATGAAAAAAAGAATTAAGAAATAGAAGAACTATTTTTTGGTCTTGAAGAACTTCTTCTCTTGCGATAACTATAACTATATTTTTCTTTCTAGAAAAACTTCTTCCATAGAATATGCAGGACTATGTTTGAAGTGCGAAGTGTCAGAAAATTCGAAGATGAATGAAATCAAAGATGAATGCAATAGCAAAGTGCGAACGACTAAAAAGTTAAAAAATGAACGAAAGCAAAAGGGAAGTGAGAAGTGCGAACAAGATTGACATAACGAGTGACCTCAAATTAGGAGTCCTAATCAAGCACGAGCCAGTGAGATTGGGATTTGATCTCTGCTGATTGAGATTAGATTTTGATCTCTATAGATTGATATGTTTATTGTGTACTATTTATTGGGAATAGGATTTCAAGGAGAAGGGTTCTGAGGCCACAAGCTGAAGCTCTATTACACACAGTGATTTGGTTGCTAATAGGGTTAATGAATTCATTTTGATCCGCTAACTTTCTAATTCATGTTGATGCTAATAGGGTTCAATTTTCCTTCTTACTAGGGTTTTTCTTATTAGTCATCCAAGTCAAAACATATGTTTTCTGGTATGATTCAAATAATTATAATTAATTTCTTTCGATTTCAAATATGGAAATAATGTATTAATTGATACATTTTAGGATTTGTGTTATAATTAATACATATGGAAAGTTATTATGTGATTGTCAGTATAATAATCACATATCTAATTATGTCTATTATATTATATTATTTCCAATTCTGATAATCAAATTTGTGTTCCATATACTTTCTTACTAATTTGGTTTGTTTAATAATCTTCTTCTTGTATTGTCTAGATTCATACTTTTATCGTTTATAGTCTCTCTAGCAAAATCGATTAATTCAATAACAATTGAATAAATAGTAATCATTATTATATTTTAAAACGTGATAACATTATCCCTCAAATTTCAGACATAATATCAATTTCGTGATACTATATATGTGTTGTCATGTTGCATACTATACTCTCTCTCTCTCTCTCTCTCTCTCTCTCTCTCTCTCTCTATATATATATATATATATATATATATATATAACTTTACAAAAAATGCAACAAAAAATAAAAATGTGCAGATTGACTTATACATAAAAGTACATATCATATAAAGTGGTTTCATTAAAAAAAAAAAAATAAGCTCGTAGTATACAAAATTATCGATGAATGAAACTTTTAATACTTCTAATTTAAAATAATTTTATTTCAAATATTTAATTTATAATTACAATTATTTTTATTATTTGATTTTTAGTTCACATACCGGTGCATCGCACGTACAAAACCTAGTTAAAATTAATAAGGTAGTCCATTAAAAAAATACAATACGGAAATGATGCATGCCATGACATATTGATGTGCTAGCAAATGCATAAAGGGGAAATAGGTTAAATTTATAGAAACTAATATTCTTATTATGAAAAAGTAATAATGCAATTAATTTAGACTACACAACTATTATATATTACTAATTATTTTTAATTCATCATCTTTTTTAGATATAAAAGCATGTAACAGATTCATAGGCTATTTTGTATTAAATGAATTTGTAGTAATCATTTCTCTGTGGACTATGTGTGGGGAAAAATACAAATTAATGAGAAAGTTGAATAAGAAAATTCTAGGAAGAGACGATGCAAGCCATGACAAAAAAATGATATGTGCCATGACATATTGATGTATTTGGTGTGTCTAAAGGAATTAACTTGGTTAAATGTATGGAAATTAATATCCTTAATATAGTAAAAATTATGAATGCAATTAATATGGACTACAACAGTGCTATATAATTACATATCACTAATTATTTACAGTTATTTTTCTCAGTTAAATATGTAGGTAACAGATTCGTATTTTATTTTATATGAAATGAATTCATAGTAATCATCTCTTTGGACTATATATATGTTGGAAAAAGATGAAACTATAATGAGAGAGATAATTAAGAAAATATTGAAAGATAATGATGCATGCCATAACACATTTATGCTAGCGTGTGTCTAAAGGAAAATGGGTTAACATTTTAGAAACCGTTATTGTTTATATGAAAAATATATATAATGCAACTATTCTGGACTGCAATGTTGCTATATATATCACTAACTGTTTTAAATTCATCATTTTTCTCAACTAAAATTGCAAGTACATATTCGTAGATTAGTTTCTACAAAATGAATTCATAGTAGTTATCATTTATCTTTGGATTATATATGTGGAAAAAAATATAACTATTGGAAAGGTCTATTAAGAAAATACAAGAAGGGAATGGTACGTGCCATGACACAATGATGTGCTAGCATGTGTTGAAACGAAAATAGGTCAAATTTGTAAAAACCAATATTCTTAATATGAACAATATAATGCAATTGATTTTGACTACAACAATGCTATGTATACTTAATTGCTTCCATGCAATTTTTTATGAATAGTGTGGCTCACCTACTTCATGTATATTTTTCTTAGTTAAAATATATTAAGTAAAAAATAAATGTGGGAAAAGAACCAAATCTAATAACAAAACCCAGTAAGGGAATATTATTCCATACACATTAATGTACTACCATATATTCCTTGCCCAATGTCCAATAAGATTGAATACAACTATTGTCCATTGAGACGAATTTGACCTAAAAATTGTTATAAATTAGTGAATTGAATTATTCCGATTCTTTAAACAAATTCGTAACATCAATGCACGAGAGTTATTCTAATTTACGAGTAAATTTTGTATGCAAAAGAAATTTCATTTCCACAGTTACAAAATGCCCAAATCGATTTCCACCAACCTCTTGTAAACCAAGGTGGTTGGTCACTTGGCTAAAATATCGGGCCGTGAACCCCTTTAATTTCTTTCTCTCTCGCTGGTGAAGGGAAGCCACTACCTCTATATAAAACCTTTGGAAGCTTCA
Organism: Ormosia emarginata; assembly: GCA_029884605.1. Taxonomy (NCBI): domain Eukaryota; kingdom Viridiplantae; phylum Streptophyta; class Magnoliopsida; order Fabales; family Fabaceae; genus Ormosia; species Ormosia emarginata. The sequence continues at coordinate 11,884,053 of JAQQTP010000071.1, forward strand.
TCTATCTACCTACCTCTTTACACCTTGTTTCCCACTGAGAAGCACGCATCAAACACTATGAGCTCACCCTCCAACACCACCAACTCGGAAGACCTTCTCCTCAGAACTATGATGGGAAGGCTCTATGTAGATGACAACGAACTGAACGAAGAAAAGAAGCCGGACCCCACTATATCCTGGGTCGCCAAAGAAGAGTCGGAAGTGTCCAGAGAAGTCCTCAAGGTGATTCATAGTCGCAAGATTGACTTGCTTAAACCCAATTCCAGAAACGGCACCACCATTCGCGGGCACTCCATTTGTGTCACGATGTACGAGCCAGAGGACTCAAATTGTCGAGAATGGGAGTGGCATGGGCTCGTCGGGACGTATGACCCGGAATTTGGCTACACACATGAGCATATATATGGGTGTTACACCGAGAGGTTGCTGACCAAAGAGTTGCATGATGCTTTTGATGCACGATTGGATGATGTGGAGACAATAGAGATCTCTGGGGTGAGAATGATGTGGGATTCGATTGATCTGGCAAAGATGTGAGTGGTGGTGATTCCTCATCGAAACACAAATGATGATGGTTTTTCAAGGTTTGCCTGGATATCCCTTTTCCTTTATAGTTATGCTTGTTTATTTCATAAACGATACAATTAATCTGCATTTTTTATTTTGTATTGGAAATTTATTTTGTTGTTTAGGTTAAATAAGGAGAGCAGTGAAAATGAGGTGGGATAAATGAATTTTAGTTTTCACTCTTACTTGGTAGAGGGTGGACAATCAGTTTTGATTCACTTTAATGCTATGAGCAATGTTTTGAAAATTGAATCAATTGTTGAATCTGTAAAGAAATTGATTCATAGTTTAATGGTTATTTTGTGGTTGAATCAAAATATAATTATATATATTAAGTAAAATTATTATCATATTTGTCTTTAATCTTTATATATACACATAAATTGTCAAAATTTAATATTTTAAGTACCTTTTATTTTTTTAATTAGAAATATTATTTTGTTAATATAAAAATATTGATAAATAACATTATAATAAATAAAGTATTATTAATTAAATAAATAAATAATAAAGAATTAGTAAAATTCTTTACAATATTATTAATAAAAATTTATTATAATATCTTAAATATATATTACATTATATTCTTTTATAAAACATTTACATTATTATATTATAAATACATTTTATACTGAATATATATTAATCTAAATGAAAAAGTGTAATATAATTCTAAAACCTTACATCTTAAGCGTAACAAGTTTTAGAATTATTAGTAACAACCATTGATGGCCTCGTGGTTGATCACACATGCACCAAGAGGAGGACCCGTGTTTTGACACTCTCATTCACTTAGAGCATTTTAAGCCAAATAATTTGAATCGGCTGAGTCGGTTGACTGGTTTGCATGGTTTGACCGGCTTACTGGTTCTTTGTAGTTTTTGAAATAATGATTTGATGAAATCGGCCAGTTTTATTTTCATAATTAGGGTTACAAGAGTGGCCAAAATTTGTGGTTGTATTGTTTTGCACTCTACTTTCCACTTCACATTTTTACCTTCTGAAACAAGAGTAGTCTTAGTTTATAGTTTATCTCTGAGTTATGTTATCTAGACTATATGTTTAGTTGAATTTCCTAGTCTTTAGTTGTTTCCATACATGTTCAAATTCTATTTATGCAAACGGATCAATCGGTGAATTTTGAATAGGGTTATAATAGATGAACAAAAAATAAATCACTAATCTATTTAAGATTTGTTAAAAATTAAAAAAAAATCAATTCATAATTCATTAGATAGATGAATATCTAACTAATCCATAAATTCAATGTACGTACGTAATGAATAGATATTCAATTCATGCAATCCATCTATTATTAATTATTATTATTTTTTCCTTTGTATTAGACTTAAATAATGGTCACGTCACTTTTATTTTAGGTGTATAATATATTCCTTTTTCTTATCATATATTATTATTATTAGAATGTAAAAAGTTATTTTATTTTATTAATTTATGTTAATTTTGTATCATATGCAACCATGTGATGCTATGGTTATGAAACTATTTACCATTGAATAATGAATCCTATAAATTTAAAGGTTGAGATGTTTCACATATTGGATTTCATTTGGCTGAAGTGGAATGGCAATACGATAAATAAATAACAAATAACATGCATTTGTGAAACTTAAGTCATGCTTTAAGTGTTGCGATTTGCCATATATATGTTGGTCTTGGTATTTAGTGCAAAAATTTTGTAGTGCTGATTGGATATGTTCTACATATTTATTGGGTATGTATTTGGATGGGATAGATATCTAGTAGATATTGTGCAATCGATTAAAGATAAGTAAATGGATTTAATAAATCCAATCTATTAATTAAAACCAATTAAAATGGATGGATTTGTTTGGATTTATTCTTGGTTGGATTGGCTACGTTGGTTTGGATTTATGCATGGTTGGTTTGGATCAATGATGGGTTGATGGATACTTTTGCTACCCTTAGTTTACATCATGCTATCTAACATGGAAGGAGGTTAGATCACAATTTTACCTATGTCTCCTTTTGTCATTATAGGTGAAGGTATAATTGAGCAAAGTTTCTGATTAGTATTGTGGTCTAATTTTATATTTTAGCTATACTTTTTAATTGTTGAAATTATCAGTGCAGGTGCATGTGATTAAGCCAATGCCTTGGTACAGTCTTAGAAATGATGTTCATTTGTTGAATAAGGACTTAAGGTCACTTTGGCCTCAATGTGTTTCATTAAGCTCAAATATGTGAGAACAAGGAAGAATTTTCTTGATCTGGAGCTAGATATATAAGATACTTGCTTATAGAGCTAGTACCCGTTTGCATTCAAGATAATATTTCATGTAGACCATGAGATAGGACATCTTGGCATATCAAACAGAGTCACTTTTTAGAATGCAAGCCTAACAACTAGTTATGATATCAACTATTCATATTTGCTGATGAGACAATGAGGTGATTGCATGAATATATATAAGGCAAGCTATTGGTTCATAAGTTAAAATGAATTTAATAAATTAATTGGGAGTTTTCAAACAACACTAATATTGATTTAAAGTTTATCCATAATTACACACTTATCAAAGCTTAATGTTAGTATGTTATGTTCTATCTTGGTAACATATGGTTCATGCATTGCCTTGGATTCAGTCGAAGGCCTTGGAAGTTGATAGAAATGATCTTATCAGTAACTAATTAACTTGTTTTAGCATCTTATTGTTGACTTGATGTGAACTTACTAGCTCTAGTTTTACTGAATAATCTAATTTAACAAAATGCTTAAGCCCATTCTAGTGCCCTCTTCCTTGTTTATTTTTAAGGTTATTGGCATGTTTTGGATTTGGTTGTACACTCAAAATAAATGTTTAGAGCAATGTCTCATGTTCTGACTTTCAAATGGCATCAAGCTTCAAACCAACCTATTTAGGGTCATTTACATAATCTCTTTTTTGCAATTAATCTTTGTTAATTTCTTTATGACGTCTTGGGATAATTGTACCTCTAGATAGCTTGATTATGCAACTAATATAATTTCACTCTTAATTTAAAAACCAATGGCAGATTTTGTTGGTTCTTGGTTCTGTTTGTCCCATCACTTCCGTAGAAACAGGTAGATTGGATGTTTTACTACTAGTCTATAAACTCTAGTAAAACATTGGCCTTTTAACATATATATGTTTGAAGTTTTTCATGCATTTGGTTTGTCTTAGTACTATGTTGAGATAATTATGTCAGCAATATTTTTAGATTTCCCTAGGGGCAACTTTAGGAAAATATTTTAGGCATTTATTTTTTTATTTCCTGGTTTATTGGATACAGTGCATGTTTGCAACTACATTGAGCATTTTATGTGTCTATGATTGACTTCTCTTTATGTTTTCCCCTTTTGAAATTGATAGGTAAGGTAAGAACTTTTGCTTTGGAGAAATTTCAAGTTTCAAGTCTTGCAAGCAGAGGCTGTAGCCAATAGCCGGCTGTTCACTCCCATTGTTAAGCAAAGTTTGATTTTCCTGTATGAAACATTTCAAAATCCCAGATTAAATGTTGGGATTGTATGAAATAATTTAAATTTTCTAATAAAGAATGGGAGACAAAATTTTATTATATTTAGTATTTTCTATATATTTGATAAGTTAATTAACATTTAGCAATTTCTTAATTTTCCCATTTGCATTAAAGCTAGATGTTTTGACAGTACTGCAGTAGAATATTGGATGCTTGGCTTGCTTGCTTTGTTTTGCACTTGAAACCTCAGTTTTCTATGCAAGCATGCTTGGTTTTCATTTTAAAATTAAATAGTAGAGGATACATTATTTGTAATGTTGAGAGCCCGTTTGGTACGTAGGATATGATAGGGCTTGATTGTATTATGTTTGATAGTATAAGGACCTGTTTGGCATGTTATATTAGACTTGATAGTATAAGTTAATACAATACATTATGACCTTATTAGTTGTTTGGTATAAGTATTGTATTGTATACGTTTATCTATTAAATTCCTCTTATACATTAAAATGATGGATAACTAAATCAAATCTTGGGAGTGAGATTAGGTTTGATTGAGTTTTGATGTATAAGTTGCTATAAAGATTTTTTCATTACAATTTTAAATATGCTAATATCTTCAACCATTACGTATTAGGTCTTATACTATCAGGTTTTAATACTATCAAGTCTTATACTATCAGACCTAATACTATTAGGTCTTATCATATCCTTCATAGTATAAGGTTTGATAAAATTTTAATACTATCTAGTGTTTGTCACGACATTGTATAAGATATTGTGTTTTATAAGATAATACTATCGTGTATTTATTGATATACTGTATAATACTAGATATGATAAAAAAAATTAACATTTTTGACAAAAATACCCTTTAATAAAAAAATATACTATTGGCCTTCATCAATGACCGAAGTCACACCATTGGTCACACTAATTTCTAGCGACAAACCATTGGGTGCTGCTCAATGATCGGAGTTCGTGGGTCGCTACTTAGAGACCGTAGTTCATAGGTTGCTGCTTAGAGACCGGAGTTCATGGGTCGTGGGTCGCTGCTCAAAGACTGGACTTCATGGGTTGCTGCTCAAATCTACACACTTTTGCTTAGATTGGAGTTCGATTGGACTTTACTATACAGTTATCATTCTATTGTTCGGCTTCTCAACGTGAGCAATAGGTGGATTCTCCACCTCCGATAGTGGCGGTGGCTCTTTCTTCTCGACCACTACTTACATCGTGTCGTCTCTTCAAGACGATGAATCAAAACCAAACCAGCAATGTAGATCTTTAGCAGCACTGTCCAAGAGCCTACCATGATGGAGGAGCAAAGATCTGTTCAAAACGGAACTGCTACTCGTTGTTATTGGGGCTTTAGATGATGAGGCAAAGATCAATGAAGGAGTGGTGGCTAGAGTAGAGATCAGTGGTGGTTGGAAAATGAGGCGATGGCGATGGTAGTCAGAAAATGTAGGCATGGTGGTGGTGGTTGGATCTTGGGTTAGCGACTGTCATTGTTACAAGAGATGAGGGTAGGGTTGAAACAAAAATCTTATTAGAAAAAGAATATTTTTAGCTAAGTTTATCTATCAAAACTTAATCAGGCTTAATATCACCCTCAATGTCTAATTAAGTTATACGTTATTTTAATGTAAAAAAAAAGATATGTTGGATAAACTTATACAATACTGTGATCGCACTAAATAACTGATCAAGTCATAATGTATTATATAAATTTATTTTATCAAGTCTTATACATCATGTCAAACGTTTCCTAAGTTTTGATTTAAATTTTGTTATAAAGAACTTATTTTGTTTTTGCTTTGTATGTTTTTTATTTTTATTTTGTTTGAAAACAGAAAATGGACCCAAAATACGTTTCACTGGGTTTTTTTCAAAGCTTTTATATAAGCTCAAAACTGGAAAAAAAAAACATAAATAAAAAGAAGACGTTTTCAGTAATTTACATACAAGTTGCAATTTTAATATAATAATATAATACAACAAAACGAAGACCACGAAAAAGGGGTCAAAATCCGGCCCGTATTATTGACTTTGCAGGTTAAAAAATAATCAGGAAAGATTTGTGTTCTACAAAATAGATTTAATGTGTTTTCGAGTCGAAGTTGGGTTATATTTTGTGTCTAGTATTTTGAATTGTTTAAAAATTTATATTTTTTATAATTAATTATAAATAATAAGATTTTTTATTTAAATTAATAATTTTTTATAATAATAATAATATGTTTATATTAATATTATTTATTTTAAAATATATATTTACAAAATATTTTTTTTTAGTTTATCATTTTTATAATTTTATAACTCTATTATACATAATATTTAAATTTATATATTACGCTTACATATTGAATTGATTTGGATTGAATCTGATTATCATACCATAATTGGATCGAATTCGAATTTTAAAAAATGATCTGATCAAAATGTCGAATCGAGTTCAAATAAAATCAAATTCGTTTCATATACACTCCTACTGAGAACCCATCTTCGTGAGACCGAGGAGCTTCTTCCCTATTGCCCACTCTACGTTCACATCCTTTCTCCACCACTATAACCAACTCCAAACCTCATTCTCTCCAAATGGAGCCCTTCTTTCATTCCATCCCACAAAGCCAATCATTGAATTTTCATTTTTGCTTCTTTCCTACCCCCGCAATAAGCACATTTCACCTATTCAAGTACCCCATCTCAAGCTACTTCTGTGAAAACTGAGAAAATCTCTACCCTCCTCCCGCGTAAATGTCACTCTATTCAACTCTCTAATTTTTTTGAAAGCATCTCAAATTGTTTAGTTCTCATCTTTCTTATGTCATGTAGATACTACTCAATTAATTATATGTATTCAAGATTATCACTTAATAGTTATCTATATTATAAAACATTTTATATATGCTTTATATATAAAAAAAAAATAACATGAAACATTGTTAACAGTTAAACAATAAATATATAAGAAATTTCTTAACTAAATAAATACATTAACTAAAACGTTTTCATGATTTTCAACTTTTGAAAATTTGACTCCAAACATATTTTTATTGTTTTCATTTTAAAAAATATTTTTTAGTTTTACAAACCAAACATGTTTCTTGAAATGTGAAAATTCAAAATTGAGAATGAAAATTATTTTTAGAAATAAAAATAACAAATTATTCACCTCTATTTATTAAATTACAAGACACTGTCTTGAGAGTTGCTTAATCTTACTTTACTCTCTCTAAAAAAATGACGCATGTTATTTTCAAGTTCTCTTTTTTCAAATTTTAAATTCAAATTTTTTATTAAATTAATTATACACATCTCCTTTATAATTTTAAACATTTTTTCTCTTTTCATTTATATTGTTTTAAATTCTACCTGAATTTAATAAAATTCATGCAATACAAAGAATAGTTACCAATTTCTTTAAAACAAACAGACCCATCATAGTATACCTGAGTGAGAAATTTACTAATCTCAATTTGAGGGGCATTACTCCGTACTATAGCAACTCCCTAATTTGAGAACTTGCGAAAGCTACATGAACCGTTAAGTTTGGATATGATTATGTGCACTTTGTTTTTTCCAGTCCATGTAGATTTTCTTTCTTTAAAATTTAAATAACTGTATAGCAGCCATACCGTCTCCGTTTTTTGACATCAATGGTATTTTAATCTGCCGAAGTTGCGTACCATGAAACCCAGATTGTGCGTGGTGTGTGCTCGTTTCACACCAACGGAGTGCATATGGTCCATATGCTGAAGTTATGTACCATGAAACAGATTGCAGAAGCGAGTGTAGTAGAATTTTTCATATCTACTAATTCTGAAAGAAAGAAAAATGTGTGCGTCTAAACTTAAGGATTCACCTTAATATTTGGACTGAAACGAACATAATTTAATTTATCTTTTATTTATCCCCAAAAATATTAATTTGATATTTTTTTCATCTTTATGAATTGAAAACTAAACAAGTTTATTCTTGAAACAGAATCCATATACAAACTCTCAACAAAAAGAATCAGTATTCAAACATAAATAAAGTAAACTGCAGCTTTCATCCACGAAAAACATTAACTAAAATAAACAATGAAATCATTTATTTATTTATTTTTTTTATTTTTTTTGAGGTGCATTTGGAATTCGAACTCGAACCTAGGAGGAGAAACTGAGAAACATCCACTTGTTACTAAGTAAGTGACCACCAGTTGGCAGAAACAATGACAATTTGTGTTGCCCTTTTCTGAAGAAGAAATGAATGGTAAGGATGTGTCATCTTTGTTACTTATTGAGGATAGTGCAGATTCTGAAGCAGACTCTGGCTTCTCTAGTCTCTAAACGACCAAAGTTGCTATTGCTAAAGTAATGAGAATAATGCTGATTTGTGTAACTGTGGTTCAGCTGGAATATAACATGGATGGTGATGGTCATAAAGATAAGAAATTTGATGAATGACTGAATGGTGATGAAGATGACAGCCATTGACCAAATTGTGGCAGCTCTACGATGGGGCTGTCAGATGCAGCCTTAAAATGCCTGTTCTCCTTTGCCTGTGGGAGATGAAGAAGAAACAAATATAGGCGAAATTAAAATTCAAATGAAATTGTAGAAGATTGACTATGTTGGAAGACTTGTATAGCACTGGTAAACGTCAGGTAGCGAAACAATTTAAGAACCATTTGCGGTTTTTTTCATTGACAATAATGTGACATTGTTCTCGGTGTTGTATCATATTACCAAGAAAATTCTGAACACTTCTTCAAGAGCCAAATAAAAGAAATCCAAGACTCAAAGCCAAATAGCAGCAAAACAAAATTGAAGGCTGTGATCAATCCAGGGAGTGGGTGCATGTTAAACGTTTACCCATCCAGGAGTTGCCCATGATTTGCAGGCTGACCGACAAGATGCGGCAACTGGGGTTGGATGGGCACCACCATTCCATGATATGAATCACAACAAGTTATACTGTATAACAGAAAAGCTAGTCCAAATGCTATCAGTTTATTCCAACACATTCCCATTCAACATCTTAACAAATCACTCATGGATTTTAAGATAATGGTTCATACTTGAGTCAGGACCTTTTTGTTCCTTCTGCATCAATTTGTTTCCAAGGATTAAGAGCTTCTCTAACTGCCTGAGCATCTGGGGAATTCTCCCAGGCCCGCTTTTCTGATTCCAGAACAGTTACTTTGTCATCTGTATGATGCAAATAAAAATGAAACAAATTCAACTTTTTTATAAAGTCTAAATCTTTTGTTGAAAAAACATTGATAAGACTTATCAAAATCCTGAAATAAGTCAACTAATTTCCATCCAAAAACAAGAATTTTAAAATTGAATTACCAAAATACTAAATCTTTTGTTGAAAAAACATTGACAAGACCTATCAAAATCCTTAAGAAAACAATTATTAATATACTCTTCATATGTAAAATATCCCGTTGATTGGACTTTGACATGCAATTTGACCAGAAGAAGTACTGTGAAAAGACTTATATGACGGAGTCCATGATACTTCCCAAAAATAAAAGCCCCTTTGCCTTGGAAGACAATGATACTTCCCAAAAATCAAAATTCACTACATTCTGAAGTTGTATGTCTAACCGTAATGGAGGGAATACATTTTTACTCAAGATACTAATCTAGCGACCAAAATCAATAACCTGCTACCAGACAACTCAAAAGGTCATATTCATATCACATTAAATGAGAATATGAAATTATAGCAAATCTTAAACGCCAGTATCAATAAGAACATCAACTGGAAAAACAAGATAATGATAAGGCAAGGAAAGAGTGGTTAAAAAGTAAGAAAGGAAAATTCTCATACAGAAGCCAGTTTTGATCATGAACAACTCCATAGAAGCTCCAACCAAAGCTGACACAACCCCAATCTTCAAGTACCAATCCAGAAACTTCATTTCAACTGCTAAATGGCAACAATGATTATTGAATATTTGAATAAGATCAGAATGAAAACAATAAGACTCCATCTGGATGTTGAAATCAAATTAAAATTTGAATACAAGATTGTAAATCCAATACTAATTCTAACAGAACTGGAATTAGTTTAAAATTATAATTATAATTAAGATGAATGCTAGCAACATACTCTTTTAGAAATTTTTTTTAACATTTGTTTTACTCTTGGTTCACTTCATACACTTGAAAAGATTATTAAGAGATAGATACTAGCAACACTTGTTTTTAGACCAATAATAAAGCAAGTATTAAAATAAGTATCCAAAAAAATGTGTTACTATCATTTCTCTTTAATTAATGGTTGAAGTTAGAACTTGGAATGTAGAATTACAATCATAATTTAAAATTGAATTTCAATTTTCACTATTTAGATGCACTTGAAATAATTAGGGCCAGCTCAGTATGTATAATGTGCAAATTGAAGGATACAAAAGCCACATTAACCTGACACCATCATATTGTAACATGATTTGGCTATAAATCAAATCCAGCATCTTGTTCTCAATTGAAGTTGAATATTCAGTTATAGAACCCCAAAAAAAAAAAAGAAACAAAAATCAAATTTTCTGCAACAAATTTTAGTACACTCGTATCCAAGTAGGCTATAATATCTCATCAGAAATTCTCAAAATAAAAACTAAAAACATGTTCTTTAACCTTTCTAAAACTCGTTCAAATCACTATTCTGGAAATATTTGATCAAATCTGGCCACCAGAATCTCTCGCAAAGGCGCAAAACGAAAACAACTATACGCAGAGCCAAAATACTTAGAGAAGGGGAAGAAAACAGTGAAATAGCCAAAAAACAAAAAATGAAATGCAAAATTTGTGAACGGACAAGAGAAATGTAAGAAATTAGAGAGAGAAACAAGTGAGAGGAGAGATCGAGAGTAGATACCACTACCAGATCATGGCAGTTCACTGAACTCGCTGGCCGGAGCAATTATCAGGCTTTTGACCAAGTTACTACCTGCAACCTGTAGTGGTTAATTAGTGTCCAAATTTATTTTTTTTTGTTTTGTTTTTGGTGTGTAAAAGTAAAACGGGCCAAAGCCCAAGAAGTTGGTTCATGAACGTGGAAAATAGCCCACTGGAAAAGGACTAAGGAGTGGGAGATCCCAATTCCCAAATGGAGGTGCGTTCTTCACCACCCTCCTGGACAATCTTTGATACTTTTTGTTGTTTCATATTTTTGTCAATTTTGTCATTTCTTTTTTTTTTAAGAAAAATAAAGTTTAGGGTGAAAAGAAACTTTACTTATTTTAAGATTAAGATAAATTATCAACTTTTAAAAAAAATTATAATAAGACTACATATTCTCTTACTAACAAGAGATTTTAAAATTCAAATTCAAGTCATTATAAATCAATTTAATTTAGAGCGTGTTTGGTTTCCAGTTGAGAGCAACAAACGTAAGTTGAAATGCATTGAATGGAGAGTCAAGTTTGTTTGGCTAATATTTGAGTAAAAGTTAGTTTTGACTTTTAACGTAATTTTGGCTTCCAACGCCAGTTAGAGTGAAGGCAAAAAAAGAGTATTTTGTGTTACAATTTTATCACTATCATTCATTTTCATTAAACTCACTTTTAAAATAAAAGTTCCCAAAATAAATTCATCAGAACATACTTTTAACTAAACTTAAGCCATAAACACACTTTTAACTAAACTTAAGTTTACCAACTGCAATCCAAACACACACTTAATCATCGTAATAATATGTCCGCTCCTACTAAGACATAATAAGAAATTGACCAAGTATTTCATGCCCACAATTCCACTACAATATGTGCAACATGTCTTTCATGCGATAATCTCATCATGGACAAAATGGATCCACATAACTCCAATTCCTCCGTCACCTAATGTCTAGAAGACGTTTATAAGCCTCAAAATAACACCACTTGTCCAACAAAAAAAAAAAAGTAAACGCCACTTAAAATTCTCTTGGTGTGGTTTAATAGGAGTGTTCATGACCAAGTAAAATCGGGTTTAACTTGATTTGATTTTGAACTAATATTTTAATTGGATCAATTATTTAAATTTGTACTCAACTTAATTATGACCTAACTAATAATCAAGTTGGGATAGGATTAAGTCAAAATTTAGATTAAGCCCTCTTTGGTACATAATATGAGTTTATATATTATATGGTATATTTTTATCATATATTTGGTGTAACATTTAACAGGAAAAAGTTATTTGCTCCATTTATTTTTATTATATGATTACAAGATAAACTTATCAAGTCTTAAATTGTCTCATAAGACCAAATAAGACTATTTTATATCAAGTTAGATAAAAATACAATACTTCAATATCAAATTAACCTTAGTCCTTTTTTCTCTTGTCACAATCTCATCTCTGCCTCGACCGCTGCTTGCTAACACCGGCTTCTAAATCCTTCCCATGGTTAACCAAATTGCCTCCCACCATGTTTGACCAAACCGACTCCCGCCATACCCAACTAAACCGACTCCGTTCAAGGTTGCAAAACAAATTAGATCTTGAATTCTTAATAATTTTTTGTCACATAAACAAATTTTTAACCTTTTTAACAATTTTTGTTGCATAAATAAATTTTTAAGACTATACAGTCATGCACAGTGCACCTAACGTTAGATATTATAAAAATTTACATAATGTATAACTTACACTTTACAACTATATTATCCAATGTACCAAATCCGTATAAATTTCGTTATATATAGTTAAGTCATAAAATTTGTAGAAAACTAAAAATAATGAATATTTTATCATATTTTTTAAAAAAAATTAACTATTGTAAAAATAATCTTATTATGCATAAAGGGTTAATTTAAATGAAAAAGTAGTATAATTTATTCTTAGTTTTCTAAAGAATATAAGTTTTAAAACATTATATAACATCAACCTATGCCAACTCAAAACACATTAGTCCAAAATTTAAAATTCATCGACCTAATTAGCTTAGAGTGGAATTAGCTCTTAAACACATCAGGTTAAGCAAGTCATAAAATAAAAAAAATAAAAAAAAACACAAAAATCGCAAGATTGAAAGTTGAAAGGTTTTTTATCAAAAAAAAAATGTTTTACTATGGAATACGCGAGCTTTGAAGCGCCCAGTGTTTAATGAAGAAAAGTTTGACAGACAAAATTTAAATGAGTGATAGTTTAGTTAATAATAATAATAATAATAATAATAATAATAATAATAATAATAAGTATATGATTTAGAATTTTGTCATGTTATATTGTTGTTATGTATCATCCATTAATTATATTAATAAAAGAGTTGTTGATATTATTATACATTTAATTGACACAACTAGTATATATTCCGTGCATTGCACATGATTTTTTTAAATTTTAGATAAAATTTTAAATTAAAAATAATGTTTAAAATTAAAAAAGTACATAATATTTTTATTAAAAGAGATTGTTTAAAAAAAAATTAAAAAGTATTTAAATTTAATATTTATTTATAGAAATTTGATATTTGATTAAGCATATATAAAGAATTAATAGAGAGTTGATTAAACAAATTTGAGAATTTATTAAGAATATTTGATTTGATTTGTAATTGACAAAGGGAAGAAATAAGGAAGATTTGAATAAATAGAGATAATAAACTTAAAATGATAATTAAGATAGAAGAAATGACATATGACAATTAAAAAAGAGAGTATCATAAAATTTTCCTACTTTTAAGGAGAAAAAAAGTAGGACAAAAAAAAATATTTCACTCTTAAGAAAAAGTATTTTCATTTATAATATATATAGGTAGATTAATTATTATAATAAATTCATGAAAATTTGAATTTTTTTATTAATATCTTTATTATAAAAATTAATTAAGTGTATACTATTTATGGACAAGAATTAGAATTCATTTACTTCAAATTATAACACCCAAATTAAAATTCCTTAACAAAACATTTGGAAAATTCGGCATTTAACAGTACAAAAGTTCATGTGAAATTCAAATGTATCAAAAAAAAAATTATTTACAATGTCTTCAAACTATAATATTTAATATATAAAAAAATACTTTTTTCCCAAAATTTCACGTATCTTTTTTGATCTCACTCAAACATACTTCAAGCATGTTTTCATAATAATAAGCTGATAATAATGATAATGATAATAATAATAGAATAATAATATTGTTTTCTAATTTTTTAAAGTTATAAGCTGGTTGGAAAAATTAACCATCGTATTTATTACTTGTCATTATTATTTTTTATTTTTTTAGATTAGAAATAACTAGAAACAAATGTTTACTTTCATTTGCACAGTAACTTATTTATAGTTCAAATTTCACAAATGAACATATTACAAAAAAATATATACAATTTAAAATTTTAGCCAATTCCAAATATCAATTATACAAGAAAGCTAAGAAAACTTAATGAGAATTTCTTGCAAAAAAAGAGAGTTGGCACTAATTTACTATAGCACAACCTAGAGGCAAAAAACAAGGGGATTGAGTATCAATTTGAAAGAATTTGGTATGTTATAAAAAAAAATCATGGAGTAATGCCATGGGAAATGAAAGACACATAACATTTTAATGGTTTTTCATACACTTAACAGAGTCATGATAGAAAAAATATACTAACAAAGGCACGTGAAAATGGAGAAATGGAAGGTTTGAGAAAACAAAATACTGAGAGTCACATATAAAGAGTAAAAAATATATATTTAACAAGCATTTTTTCTTGAAATAGACACCAGAGAAAGATAAAAGGGCAAGAATTACTTGAAAAAGTTTCCATTCTTTTCTCCTTCCAAATTCCTACATTTAGGTAAATTCTCTAAAGCCTCTTTAAATGTTTAATATTTTCTTTTATGCATTGCATATTGTTTAAATTGTATTCGCATGGTAGAATATGTTCATGTTTTGATATCGTGTCAGAAACTTCCATGTATACACGAACTTTTGTTTTACCATATCACCTAAAATGAATTCATATTTGTAGTGTATTATTTTGTTCAAATGTTTATTAAAATTTGCAGAAATGTTGTGAAAAGCTCTATGTATAACCATTGATCAACAAAAAATGGATATGCAATCTGTGAATTAGTGACCTGTTACAATGTCATTGCAACAAAAATATTGTAAAAACTTAGCCTTACAATTAACATAATGATATTGAGTTTCACATTTATGGCCATTTTTTTACCATTTACGCTTACAAAGTTACTAATTTTAGTTGGCAGGAGTTGGCGAATGCTATCGCGCTAGACAAAATTGTACACATTGGCCATAAATTTTATGTTGTTCTATTTGTTTTAGCTTTTTAGTTGCTATTTGGGCATCAAGATCACCGTCTCCCCTATTGTCCTTTGTATATAGGGTTGTTAGTCTTAAGAGTGGAAGATGCTTATATACATTATATGTAGCCAAGATGATCTTATGTTGTATTTGTGCAATTCTATGGTACTCATTCACATGATGATATCTTACTTTCTTCCTTTACGGGCATCAAGATCACTGTCTCCCCTGTTGTCCTTTGTATATAGGGTTGTTAGTCTTAAGAGTGCAAGATGCTTATATACATTATATGTAGCCAACATGATCTTATGTTGTATTTATGTAATTCTATGGTACTCATTCACATGATGATATCTTACTTTCTTCCTTTACAATTGATGGGATGATCCAAATGGATTTTATACTATTCTAACAAAATGCAAGAATTTTATACTATTTTAACAAAATACAATTTTTTTAATAGATCTTGCCAACAAAATTTACAAATGTGTGTGTGTGTGTGTGTGAAGTAATGGTCATGGGATCTTTAGGGATTTGATGGAAAAAGTTGGATTGGGTAGATTAGTAAACAATAAGAAGAGGTTAAATAAATTTAAACTTGGACATAATTTATGGTTATGTAAGTGTTGCAATTCATGTGCATCTTTCTTCTCTTATTTTACCATGTTGAGGCTTACTGTCGTGTTTTATGGTATGCAAGACCTGCTTAGGAGAAAGGGAAACAAGAGAAGGGAATGAGTGAGTTGTGTGGTCTTATGATATCTAAAGTTTGTAACATATTCATACAATGATCAAATGCTTATAGAATTATTATTTTTTTTACTCATTGATCTATTAATAGTTGGCAAAGATTTTTCATGTTATCATTCATATAAAAAGTATTGACCTTTATATAGACAAATTCTACAAGATGATTGTGTGATTGCGATGGATTACAAAAAATGCATGAATGGGAGAGTTTAAGGAGCTAAACAACAAAGATCTCGATTTTACTTGTGGAATTGGGAAATCATTCAATAGGAAAACAAAGACTATGTCGTAACAAGAAATCTAATAACGTAAGAAGACTGATGAGATACTTAGCTTATATTTCAATTTGAAAGGATTAATAGTCAAGTAATGACAAAACTTTTCTCAAAATTACTTGTGTATATTACTTTGATTGTAAAGAGGAACAAAGTTAGAAATCCTTAAAAGCTCATGATGAAACATGTAACATCCTAGAAAACATGATAGACTTGTATATAGTTATGGAGGTAGTTCAATACATGTTTATCATGCATGTTAAGTTTTGTGATTGTCTGAGCACATTTAGGTACTTTGTTACAACATTATGTATAGAAAATAGTTGTTTTTAGCCTCGAAAGTGGCTTAAACTGCTTAGTTAATGGAAATTAGTGTTGAGAACTTATTTTTAGGTCACAAATGTGTGAAGTGTGCTACAGTTAAAAATTGAGATTAATCGAAATTAGTTTGATATTTTTAAACATACTGGTTGTGTGTTTTAGTGTCGGATTGATTGCCAACAGATATGAAAAATTGTGAAAATGGTGAAAACAGATTTTTAATGAATCATTGGATTTATTTTAGGTCTGTTGGAGGTTAGAGATTTGGATTTGTTGAAATCTGAGTATTTTTAGCAGATCAGAATTTTTGGTACAAGTTAGTACCCATCCTGTTAGTAGCAAAGTGAGACTTTGCTACACAAATATCCCATGGTTGGGAAGCAGAAAACAAAAAAGAGAAAAGAGGAAGGAAGAAGAAAGGAGAAAGAAAAGGAAGAATGAGGAGGAAGCAAGTGAGAGCTTGAGACTCCATAGCCAACCCTTGATCATCTTCATTATCTTGGTACCAAGAGGTAGGGGAAAACTTGTTATTTCAAAACTTCATCTTTTTCATTTGCTTCATGAGGAACTTGATAAAGGGGATGGGGTTTTGAAGTGTGATGTTTGTGTTTATAATGGTAAATACTTGAATCTTGTTAGAATACTTAAGAATGGCATAAGTATGAGTTGTTGGTTGCATTGTGATACATTTTTCATCATTTAAACACTTTTGATTCCATTTGAGTCAAAAATGGGGTTTTAGGTTTTTATGGTGATGGATGATGCATTGATGCATGTTTACTGTTTTATAAATTGGTTTGAAAGATAAAACATGTTTTTGAACTTTATGTGAGGTTGGAAATCACTTGGTTTTAATGTATGATGGTGTGGAACACCATTGTTCCTTAATGGAACAGTGAATTTTCTGCAGAATTCTGTAGAAAACTCATATTCGCAGGGTCACACCTAGGTGTGACTGGACCACATCTAAGCGTGGGAGTTTCAGTTTTCAAGTTTTGTGAGGCTGAGAGCATCACGCCTAAGTGTGACTGGAACACACCTAGGCGTGGGTATCTGGCAGAATCATGGGATTTTGTTTGATGAAATGGAGTTTCCAATAGATGTAATTCCTTCTTTTATGCTTCTTAGTGAGTATTGAGGTTCTAATAAGAGTACTTAATGAAGTGAAAATGTAATGAATCAAAGTGAATTATAATGTTAATTATGTGAGACAATTAGGCATGGATATGTATATATATACATAAATTTTGATATTGAGAAAATGAGTTTTCTTAGGAGTTGGAATCACTTATGTGTACTCTTTCAAGAGTGTTAAAGTACTTTTATAAGTATTTGAATGAAATGTTGTGAAATGAACTTGTGATTGCATATAAATCAATTGTGGAACTAATTATGGAAGGTACGTAATTAATAATTGTATTGTATGTGATGTTTGTGAAACATGTTAAGGTGAGTCATATCCTCTTAATGTTGATTTAATCATATTGAGATGAGTAATATCTTCTCTATGTTGTTGAGTAAGGAGGTGAGTAATATCTTCTTTAAATTGATTGAACAATGGGGTAAGTAATTCCTCATCATGATTGTGGGTTGGTGGAGGTGAGTAATATCCTCTATTTGTATTGATGGATAGTGTAGGTGAGTCATATCCTTACTATGCATGATATTTCATAACATTACCATGGAATTAGAGTTCTGAATATGGTATCATAACATTACCATGGTTGTGGTTACATAACATTGCTCATTTCATACTTCAGATTTGCACAGATATAATCACTAGACATAATTAAGCATAACATTACAATTGTATG